>CM029280.1:30463728-30476802 GCA_016920895.1 Vaccinium myrtillus | reverse complement strand
TTAATTCCTTCCGTTTGCAATTTGCAAATTTTTCATGTGTTTGAATTACTTTCCAACGAGCTATGATTTCTTTTCTGTCCACTTCAAAGATTCTTTATTGGACACACGAGGATGGTATTATGGTATTACTGTCGTGGGACCTGGAAAATGTGATCTAATTTGCTTAATCTCTTTTGGAAATGGACCATTGAATGTACAGTTAATGTGCCTTGGTTGTGACATCTTCTTACTATGGGATATTTATTGTTCTTTCTTGTGCTAGAGTTTCACTTTCTGTTGCTATGTTCCACTATATAGGATCTTAATCAAATATATTTACTAACGGTAGATTAGTCTATATTAGAACTATGAATTTGGCATGAACTATATAAACAAGTGACTTGGATGTTTTGTCACATTTTATTGGAAATTAGATGAGATTGTGTTTAATATGGCAAGATCCAATACCTTCAGAGAATCGCACCACACCAAGGCTTTTGAGGATTAAGCGGTTTTTCAACCCTAACATTCCGTTGAATGAAAATCTATGGATACACGATGGTTGCAGTTTCGTTTCGTTTGTACTTGGAATCCAGGCTGTGGTTGTTCACAAAGAAAATAACCATAAGAATTTGTACCATGAGATTCCATTTTTTTTTTCTCGTTCTGAGAAGCAATTAAAATTTAGTCGACGATTGCTTAATAATTACAAAAATCTACATATATTGCAATAGAGTTGACGATAATACATTCCAAATAAAATCGTCATCAACATATCGATTAAAATTAACGGGTTGACACATCCGTGCGTAGCACGGAGTGTACCACCTAGTCTTTATAGAAACTTGTTTCCTTTTGCCATTAGACAAAAAAGTTTGGTGGAAACTTCGCCTTAATTAAGTAAAGAGGACTTTACTTTTGGTTAGAACGTTAGGAAAGAAAAAGTGATTCAAGGATTAGGTAGAATAAGAGTAAATGTATCCGAGAAGACATTAAGAAAAAATACGCTAAAGCCTCGTTTGTTTAGCCAAAGATAAATGGATGGGATATGAAATTCCTTGGGATTTGAGTGTGATATGAAATCCTTGAGATATTGCTCAGGATATCAATGGATAGAGAAAATTCATGTTTAGTGTTTGTGTTCAATGGAATATAGCCATTGAAAAACACTTTTTTGGTTGAAAAATTCATATCTCATCTAAATCCACCCCATGGGATTTTATATCCCGTACGGATCGGGATAAAACTTGGTGAGAGATTTCAAATTCCATCCCGAAAAAAATTAACAAACATGGGATTTTGGGTCCCACTCCATCCCAACCCCAAATCCCACCAACAAACATGGCCTAAAAGACAATTCAGGGGTGTTCCACTAACAAAAAACTATTTTTTTCAAACACCGAGACAGGTCATTCTCCCACAACACATCACATAAAAAACCGTGAAAAAATCAATTTTTTTAAAAAACTGGGTTAGTGGAACACCCTCAATCGGGGCAAAATTATTGCCTATTTCTCATTCTTTTCAACTTCACATTTTCTCTCCTTCCAACCTTTCAACATCATCCAACAATAATCATAACAATCCCTTCTTTCAAATTTCAATTTTTATTGACTTTCATTCACATTCTTTTTTACAACATGAATTAATTAATTAATAATACTAACATTTTTTTGTTGCTAGACCCCCCCAAAAATTGAAATTTAAGTATCTCCATTAATCACATTTCGTTGTCCCCCCTATTTAAGTATCTCCCGAGCTCCTTTGGATTTTCCGCCATTGAGAATACCAGCTATGGCGACAACCAGCATCGCTCCAGTTTCGATCACAGGTAGTTTCTTCATGTTACGATTCCGAAGTATTTCGATGCGGTTTTGCTCGTTTGTCTGATTTCTAGGGATTTTACTGTATCACTCTGTGGATTTTTCCGATGCTCTTCTTTCTTTGATTTTGTTATTTTGAAGGATTATGTATCCCCCAGTAATCATTGCATTTGATTGATTAGTGTTCACTCTCGGGTTCAATCGGCAGTCCTTGAATGCCGTAACCTTTATGTTTTAGAAATCACTTCATGGGAACTGATGTATAGAGAGGTTGGCATCCGATTGGTGAGGTGATGAGGTCCATGCGAAGAGGTCATGGGTATTTGGTAATTTCATGTGGCTGGAAGTTATGGCCCTTTCGGATTGGAAGGGTAGTCCATTGGCCACTAATTGGACCTACTTGGGATATTAACTAGGCACTTGCAGAATATTTAAGGACGTGATTTTTCATGAGCCTTGTGACTTTTCATTTAGGGAAGTTTGACCACATATTCAATGTATGCAATCATTAGATGATACATTCATCCAATCCAGAGCATCTCCAGTGCACTCTCTAAATTTGGCTCGTACAATGACTCCTAAAGCGGACACAAGCAAAATGGGGGTCCGATTTAATATGCTAAGAATTTACTAATTTAAGAGCGTGAGGGTGCTACAATGGACTCCCCAAAAATTGGCTCCTAGAGTGTCCTAAAGTCTATTTATGCGCACAAAATGTAAGTGGGTCCCCCATTCCCCCTTTTCTCTTCTCCTTAACTCTTTCTCTTTCTTTTTTTTCACTGCCAACTCCCTCCCTAAACTTCGCACACCAACTAGGAGCAACTTTGAGAGCCTACCTTAGAAGTCACCGTAGTGAGTCCATTGGAGCACTAAAATGAAGTAATATTTACTAACTTTGTCCATGTCACCTAGGATGGAACTATTTTAGGAGCCCACGGGAGATCCTCTAAGGAATATCTTGGGAATAGGAGTAGTTATTTGCATTTGACACATGCTTAGGAGTCTAGAAATTGATGTACTTCAAGAGTTTGAAGGTATAAATGATTGAATATATGAACAATTCATGCAACTTTATGCTTTAAGATTGTATGATGCAATCCTTTTCATTGGTGTGATGCTAAAGAGTGTGATGCCTTTGGTAACCTAGGTGTGAGGCCTAGATCTATCTTCTTAAAACCCTTCTTCTTAATTCTTATCTTCTCATTTGCTATTTCACGCCCACTGTTCCCAGCCCCCAAAACAGCCCATTTCCTTAGTGGTTGACCATCCTTAACCCCATTTCAAATCTATACATCACCTATTGGTGTTTTTTTTTTTTTTTTTTTTTTTTTTTTGCTTGTAATTCTTTAGGACATTTGAATGGAAAGGACTTACATTGGAGGATGTATGGCGTGTATACCAACGAATTGTGTTGGACTAGGAGCATCTCCGGCCCTAACTCAACTTTGGTCAAATTTGAGTAAAAGTTTGAGCAAAAGCATCATTTAGTGTGAAGTATTCTGGTGGACGAACTCAAATGTAAGGACAAATTTGAGTAAAAAGCTTCATTAATGGCATACTTGTGACTTGTGGAGAGCCTTTAAAAATTTGGATGCAAATTTGAGTCAGCCTTGATTTGGTGAAAAAATTGAGAAAAACTTAATCTAGTACGAGTTCGAGTCAAGAAATGGAGTGAATCTAGAGGGTTTTTACTTGGAACTTGGTTCTAAGTCAATTAAAGAGTGAGGGCTGGAGATGATGTTAGACTTTCTGGAAATTTGGGGTGGCTGTGGGCCTACCTGCATCCAGTGTTCTAAAAGTCTGCCGCGCCGAGTAGTCCCCGCCTAGGCGCTAGGCGGTGGTCCAACGCCTAGATTAGGGAGCCGACTAGTCGGTGCCTAGGCGCTAGGCGACCCTTTACTGCCCAACTAGCGCCTAGCGATTTTTAGAACATTGCTTGTATACAATTTGTGTGCCTTCGGTTGCAATTTGCTGGACATCCGCAGTCAGCAGAAAAATATTTTATTTTCCACTTTAAGATCATGTTTCAGATGAAATTTTGCTTGCTAGGTAGATGCTATTCTGTATATTGAGAATTTTTCTACCGGAAATTTCTCGAATTTTCCCCTTCCATTCGAGGAGCATATGACAGTTTTTTAATAATGGCAAGTTTGTAATTTGTGGTCAGGTGGAGCCCATCTCAAATCACACGAGTTTCGGTCCATGAAGTGCAACACATTTGGCAATCCATCAAGATTGACAATTCCAAGGAAATCAAGCCGACGAAATGCCAACCAGAAGCTAATTGCCCGCGCTGAGTTAAAGTAAGGATTGTTTTCTCTGATATATGTCAAAGGACTTTGAAGTTTAGTAAGGTTCTAATCTTGTCATTTTAAGGAATAAAAAATGAAGACTGAAAAAAATAGGTTGTAGAGTTTGTTACTCTCTAAATGGTTCATTTTAAGGTGTAAGATTTAATTTTCACGACGCCATTCAGATTGTGAATAGGCCAGTCAAATTTGATGGACATGCGGGCAACGGTCATACTTTAAAATCAAGATTTGGACTAAACGACGTCGAGGAAAAAGTTAACTTACCTTTTTTTATCTCTTCAAGCACAATTAAGGCCACAGAGAAGTGTGGTGTTAGATGGGGTTCTTGAAAAGAGGCAATTATGTTGCATAATAGCTACGGAGCGCAAACACTCCATCATGGTCATAGCAGTTTCCAAGATGCTGGGTTTGGTCTATTATAGAGATCTGAATCCCCTTGTCTTATCATATTTCAAATGCTCTAACCAGGTCTTAGATTTGTTTCAGAATAGAGAGAGAATATGGGTTGTCTGGATGGCCTGTTGAACTTGAATGACTTGATTCCTTTCATGGCATTTGAAATTCCTCATGTTGAATGGATCAATTTATATACATGGAATGTCTGCAACTTATATTTTTTCATTTTAAGGAAACCTAGGGATGATGATAGAAGCAAATTGGGCGGTAAAGTTTCTAATTCTTTACTTGGTTCCTTTGAAAATGTTGGGTTTCTATGTCGAGATGCCATGCAACTTGAACGGGCAATTCAAATTTTATAGGCGCCTAACAGAGTGTCTCTTTTTCCCTAAAACCATTTAAGATGTATTAGTGAGATCAAAAGAAAGGTTTATTGACTTTTATCTCTCCTCAAGCACAATTTTTCCAGTTAGGAAAACTCTAATGTTAGAGGGGCTTCTTTGAAGAGAGCTGATTATGTTGTATAACAGAAATGAAGCCCATCATATATTTTAGATTCATTAGTAACGTCCAATTCGTGAGATACGTGTTGATCACTCCACGTGACTTATCTTATTTGTGATGATTAACTTTTTGGTTGGACACATGAGGGGCATGACCCAGACTGTTGGATATTTCATGTGCCCATACCAGACACATATCATGCCAATTTGGTAACAAGGGCTGTACCGTTCATAATTGAAAAGTAAACCAAGTTTAAGTTTGTTGGTGGAGTAGTGAGCAGGTGAGTTGCTTGTATTTGTTGCATGTATGCTAGTAAGTTGTTGTACGGTGTCAAGGAAGTTTTAAGTTATACATTCAAACGATAATGAGGTTTAATGGTTTTATATGCTTTTGTTATTTTTACTGGTGGTGTATGTTAGTTCTTATAGATGAAAAATAGAAAATAGAGAAGTTATATTTCTCCTGTCCATCTCAACTCGTGATTTGTGGAAAATCTGCATGTCCTGCTTGTGTTCCTTTGTTATATTGGTGTCCATTCGACATAGTGTAGTGGTAGAACACCAGGGTAACTTTGAGAAATCATTTTTGAGCCGGGCCAAGATGCTGGTTGGCTTTGTCTCTAGCTACTGGTTTTCTTTTTGTGCTTTATAATGCTGATTCTTACTGGCTTGATTGCTACCTACTAATTGAGTGCCAGCACGTAGCTGTGCTGTCAGTAAGAAGGCTCAATGTTGACTTCTTTTAATCTGCTCAAAGTACTATGCTTGGTTGGTTTTAACTGTTTCCTTTGATGTATGCAGTGAGAGTAGAGGTGGAGGGGGCAACTTTGTTGCAGGTTTTGTTCTGGGAGGTGCATTGTTTGGAACTATAGCATATGCTTTTGCTCCCCAGGTGATTATTATTCCTCTCCTTTGATGGTTTATGTATCGTATATGACTAACAGAGGGTGGCCCCTATAGTATGCGATAGAGAAGTAGGTTTTGTCATTATTACCACAAGGCAAAAGGCCTATATAGAAAATAGAAGGCCTGATTGGCTGAGCATCCTATGAGTGTGTGATTTCAACGAAGCTATCTGATAAGAGGAATCTCCTACAGCTACAGTTGTACAAAGAGGACAAGAGATGGGTTCTTGAGTCCGCTCATGCGCTTCTCAATGCTTTGGAATGATGTTTAGTTCCAATCAAATCACCACATCAAGATAGCTGGCTCAAGAAGCCATGCCTTCCTCTTGCTCTTCCCAATCCCGCCCCCTACCATCCCTAAGGACACGCCTTGTCCCAACTCACACTAGGCAACCCAGTACCTACAAAACAAATCCTTAGCCACCCAAGCTTTCTATTGTCATCTCCAGCCATTAGTACTGCAGCTACTGCTGCTTTTCCTACTTGTAATTGGTCTATGGGTTTGGCAGTTCTATTTGTTACTCTACAGACTACAAGCAACATTGCATTCTTCCCTATCAGTTAGGTGAAAAGGTTTTTCATTTATCAAAATTAATGTGCAATTGTGTTCATGTTGGGAATATGTTGCCATGGACTCTCTTGTCATAAATACGGCTTACCTTCACACAGCTGCCTCTAGTGTGATATGTGTCAGTGATCTTTCTCCTGATTTATCTATTCCTTGTCATGGATTTTGTATCAGTTTGGATCTTATATCTATTTAATGTTGTAACGGAATGAGAGTGATAGTATAATCATTTTAAAACTAGAGTTTATTGTTCCCAACCATTGTAAAGCTTTTCTTAATTTTATTTATTTTCCTTTATCAATAGTGGTTCGTATATTGTAGTTTTTTTTTTTTGCATCTTAATTATTTTTGTTACATTTTACTAGTATCTTCTTTGCAAAATAAGTTATCATCCCTTTTCTTTTTCTTTCTTTTGAATGGCTGGGTTCAGTTCAGTTTTTCACTGCTCTCTCTCTTTGTGGTCATCAAAGCATTTATATTGTTATTTGAGAGAGAAAAGGAAGTGTAGGGTGTTAAATTAACCCTAACACGAGAGAGCTTTATTTATATTGTCATGAGACACATTACTCAACATAACTAAGCAATGTGGGACAACTACACATAAACTATTCTAACACTCCCCCTCAAGCTGGAAAATAAATATCACAAAATCCCAGCTTGTTACATAAAAACTCGAAACGGGGTTTAAACAATGACTTAGTAAAAATATCTGCAATCTGAGCTCCCGTGGGTACAAAAGGTGTAGCCAAAATACCGCTGTCAATCTTCTCTCGAACGATATGACAATCTACCTCAATATGTTTGGTTCTTTCATGAAAAACTGGGTTTGAGGCAATATGTATCGCCGCCTGATTATCACAATGCATAGGAATGGGTAACTCCACTCGAAAACCAAGCTCCTCAAGAAAGGATCTCAACCAAACAACCTCACATGTAGTATGAGCCATAGCACGGTACTCTGCCTCTGCACTAGACCTTGCAACAACGGTTTGCTTCTTACTCTTCCAGGTAACTAGGTTGCCACCAATAAAAGTACAATAACCAGTTGTTGAACGTCTATCAGAAGGTGACCTTGCCCAATCTGCATCAGTAAATGCCTCAACACGCAAATGACCATTAGAACGATAAAATAAGCCACGTCCAGGGTGAGCCTTAAGATACTTCACAATGCGAATGCAAGCCTCCCAATGTGGAAGACGAGGAGCAGACATAAACTGACTCACCATACTAACAGCAAATGAGATATCAGGACGAGTATTGGTAAGATAAATCAACTTACCAACTAAGCGACGATACTGATCTGGATAAGGAAATACCTCCCCCTGATCAATGCAAAGTTTGACATTAGGATCCATTGGAGTCTCCACAGGTTTAGCTCCCAATAAACCTGTCTCTTCTAGAATATCCAACACATATTTTCTTTGCGACAAACTAATCCCATCCTTGGATCGTGCCACCTCAATACCCAAGAAATATCGTAGCTTACCCAAATCTTTAGTGTGGAATTGACTGTGTAAGAATTGTTTCAACTCATCAATCCCTCTCTGATCATCTCCAGTAATAATAATGTCATCAACATAAACAATAAGTAACACTTTCCCTCGAGCCGACATGAGGGAGAATACAGAGTGATCGGAGTGACTTCGGCGCATGCCAAACCTCATAATAGCATCACTAAACTTGCCAAACCACGCTCTGGGAGATTGTTTAAGTCCATAAAGTGCTTTGCGAAGACGACATACCTTATGAGGCTCCCCCTGAGCAACAAACCCAGGTGGTTGCTCCATGTAGACTTCCTCCTGAAGATCACCATGGAGAAAAGCATTTTTAACATCAAGCTGAAACAACGGCCAACCAAGATTGGCGGCGAGGGAAAGAAAAATCCGTACAGAACCAAGCTTGGCAACGGGAGAGAATGTTTCGGAGTAATCAACGCCATAGGTCTGTGTGTAGCCTTTGGCAACCAGGCGGGCTTTATGACGCTCAATAGTACCATCAGGAAGATACTTGACGGTATAAACCCAACGACAGCCGACAGTGGTTTTTCCAGCAGGAAGAGTAACCAACTCCCATGTGCCATTATTATGAAGAGCAGACATTTCATCTTCCATAGCTGTCCGCCACTCAGACCGGGATAATGCCTCCTGAACAGTGTTAGGAACAAATATGGAGGAAACAGTAGTAGTGAAAGCACGAAGAGATGGAGAGAGATGATCATAAGAGATAAACCGAGAAATAGGATGAGAAGTACTCGAGATATTAGAAAAACCATATTTTACCGGTGGGTGACGATTCTCACGAGTAGGATATCGACGAGCAGGCGGATCTGGCGACAAGGGGGAAGACGGAGGTGTGGGCAAAGACGGTGCAGCAGCCGGGGATGGTTCGGGAGGTTGAAGTGGGGTCGGGTGCTGGCTTGGGGCTGGTGCTGGTGTTGATGCTGGTGCGGGAGAACGACGAACATATACCTGCAAGGGTTTTTGGGTAACAGTACCAGTAGGGACAGCCATAGGTAACACAGACTCAAGGGTAACAAGGTCGTTGGTAGTAACAGGATCTGAGTAATATGGCAATGACTCATTGAACGTGACATCGGCACAAACAAAGTGACGACGTAAAGTAGGAGAGTAACATCGATACCCTTTCTGAGTGTAGGAGTATCCCAGAAAGATACACTTAAAAGACCGAGGATCTAGTTTACTCCTATCAGGGTCAAGGACGTGGACATAACAAGTGCACCCAAAAACCCGAGGGGGTAATGAATGGAGAGGCCGACTAGGGAACAAGACCGTATGGGGAACCTGACCACCTAAGACCGTAGAGGGCATACGGTTGATTAAATAACAGGCAGTGAGAACAGCATCACTCCAATATGACTTAGGAACCTGCATGTGAAATAGTAAAGCACGCATAACCTCAGACAAGTGGCGAATCTTGCGCTCAGCAACTCCATTTTGTTGTGGAGACCGAGCGCACGATGATTGGTGAATAATGCCATGATCATCAAGAAATTGAGAAAGGAGACTGTGAAAATATTCACGTGCATTATCTGAACGAAATATTTTAATGCAGGTATCAAATTGATTCTTAACTTCCATGTAAAAAGATTTAAACACAGATTTCAATTCAGACCTCTCTTTCATTAGATAAAGATATGTGAGACGAGAAAAATCATCCACAAAAATAACATAATACTGAAAACTAGAAATACTGGGCACATGAATAGGCCCCCAAATGTCTGAATGAACCAACTGAAAAGGACGCGATGCACGACGCTCAACCCTAGGATAAAAAGAGACTCGTCGGTGTTTACTAAACTCACAAACTTCACACACCAACTTATTGAGGGAACGACACGAGGGAACAAGATGCTTCAAACTCTGGAGAGATGGATGGCCAAGGCGACAATGATGTTGGTACGGTGACTCTGATGTCTGAAGGGCAATAGGCTGAGGAACTGTCAGGTAATATAGGCCGCCTCGCTCAATGCCCCCACCAATCTTCCTCCCCGTCGTGAGATCCTGAAAAATACAGCCATGAGGAAGAAATGTGACGGAACAATTTAGAGATTTGGTAAGGCGACTCACAGACATAAGGTTAAATGGAAAACGAGGAACATGTAATACAGAATTCAAAGTAAGAGAGGAAGTGACGGGAACAGAGCCCAAACCAGTAACAGCAGTGGTAGAACCATTAGCTAAGGTGACATGTGATGATTTACCAATTGGTTGTTGACCAAGGAAAAGAGTAGGTGTACCAGTCATATGATCTGTAGCTCCCGAGTCAATGACCCAAGGAGAGGATGAGGATGAGGCAACACAGGCAACAGATGAACCGGTCTGAGCAAGCGTAGCAGTGGAAGACTCTGTCCCAGCCTGAAATGACAAGAAACGCTGGTACTCCTCAGCTGAAATAACCACACTATCGGCAGAAGATTGAGCAAACTGTCCAGTATCCTCAGAGGCAACCTGATGAGCTTGGGGAAAACCATGAAGCTCATAACAATAGTCCACTGTATGACTTGTACTCTTACAATGAGTACAAAAATGGGTACCGCGACCACGACCAGAACCACCGCAACCAGAAATACCTCCCCCTGATGGGCGACAATGACTAACACCACCACGACTAGAATTACGACCATTGAACCCAGAATCACCACGACCACCATAATTATTACCCAAATCATAGCTACCAGAACCTCGACCTCCAGAACCACGACCACGACCGCTAAACCCAGAATCACGGCCACGACCACGGCCACGATCGACGAGAAAGCGAGCTATCGGAGATGGTGTAGAAATAGATGATGGCGACGGAGACGGCGAAATACCTCGGCCGAGAGGAGGTAAGTCGGTAGATCCCAAAATCGATTACTCACGGGGCCAAGGTCGATGATGCACCAGAGATAAAAACCGAGTGACCCGCATATGATCCCCAAAGCGTCGCACAACTTTGAATATCAACGAAAGTGGCTCACAAATATCTAATTCATTACAAATGCGCCGAAACTTAGCATAATACTCCTCAAAGGAACCATCACCCTGAGATATAGTAAAGAAAGACTGATGAAGCTCATATGTGCGGCGGAGATTGTCTAAACCGGAATACAATTCTTTGGCCTCTGTCCACACTTCTTTCGCTGTCGCACAGAACATCAACGTACTAGCAACCTGTTCCGTCATACTATTCCATAGCTCGGAGCGGACACGTGCATCAACCGCTTTCCAGACCCGATATGTGGAGGAATCAGCAGCAGGAGGATCATCAGTCAAATAAGAGTCCTCGGACTCACCCAGATAATATACCTCAACAGCTTTCGCCCACAAGACATAATTTCCCCCATTTAATGGTGTGGAGGTAATAGGACGCCGGTCACGAGACCGGGAGCCACCCAATAAACTACCAATAGCTGTTGAGTCAGAACCAGACAGAGTACCAACAATAGTAGAAGTAAGACCCAAACCAGAACTAGAATCAGACTTCTCTTCAGACATTTTGCCAAAATTAGGGAGAGACAATAGCTCAAATAACCACCAACAGACTACTAAAGAACCCAAAAACAACAACCAACCAGTCAACCAACCAAATCAACAGCTGCAACCGAGAGACTAAGAGAACATCATGTTAGAAAACATCAACGATACCAAGAGAACATCGACAACTACGCTGTTCGCGACTGTCTGAAGCATCAACGATCCTGTTCAAGAGTTGTCAGTGACCGACGACCACTGAATATGGGATTTCGAATGAGGTCCAGGTTGCGGTGGTTGTTCAGGCACTGAAGATGAACGAATGAGGTCCAGATCGAGTCTTTGAGACTCGAAATCGCAGAGACAAGCCACAACGGAGGTCTAGAAGTTCTGACGATGGTCGCCTGAGTCCGGCGATGACTGACAGGTATGTTTATGGTTCGAAACTGGATCAATTGGGCTGGGTTTGGATTTTCGAGGGTCAAAGACAACTGGGTAATGGATTTCGAGTGTGTACAGAGGTTGTACGGTACTGGTTAAGAGATTAACAGTGTCGATTTTGGGGTTTGAAGGGATTTCGGGTCGATTGGATGTCGATTGTGGATCTGATAGGGTTCGAATAGGGTCGTTTTAGGGTTTTCTGGTTCGTTTGACAGTGGGTTTAGGGTGTAGATGAAAGACGATAGTGATGGAGGTGGTCTGGAGGCAGAACGATGGGTTTCTAGGGTTTCTAGGGTGAAGATGGCTGACGTCAGTGGCTGTAGTATATGACGACAGCAGTGAGGTAGGTTAGGGTTTCGAAAGCTATGGTGGTTTTGTGTGATGCTCTGATACCATGTTAGTTGAGAGAGAAAAGGAAGTGTAGGGTGTTAAATTAACCCTAACACGAGAGAGCTTTATTTATATTGTCATGAGACACATTACTCAACATAACTAAGCAATGTGGGACAACTACACAAACTATTCTAACATCTATTATTGTGCGTTGCCCGATTATTTATTGAAGTTGTCTGCATTTCCTAGTGTGCAAATGACCACTCATCATAACTCCCTCTTTCTCTCCGAATGCTTAGATCAGAAAGGCAATCCTAAATGAAGATGAACATGGCTTCCGGAGGCCCAGGCGACTACCATATTATGATGAAGGCTTAGTATATGATGACCGCTTAGAGGTGATGATGATGGTGCTAGTTGTTTTGCATTGCATTCCAACTTGTAGTATGGTTTACTTTTCTCATGATTCTTTGGTTTTCAATTTTCTTTTCCTGAAATGCAGAATCCTAAGCAGAACTTGAGTTCAAAAATTCGCGAGCTCAGTGCTGCCATTGACATTGCCATTGACAGGATGTATTCACGGTTGAAAGGTAGCAATCATATGCCTACTGTACCAACTGAAAATAAGCCCGAAGAAGCCACCACGTAAGACGTGCTTTTGTTTGTTGAATAATAATCTACGACTCTTGGATGATTAGTTCAACTGGTTGAATCTGTACTTCTGTAGTGTGAAACTCGGGGAAAATTGCATCATAGATGTCCACAACATTCTGTTTGCTGTTAAGTTTTGTTTTGGCTTTTAAAAACAAGTATTATCTGCTATGTTTTTCACATAGCACAT
>CM029280.1:30026257-30451919 GCA_016920895.1 Vaccinium myrtillus | reverse complement strand
CTTCATATTCATGATGGTTGTCTTGAGCAACTTCCAAGTATTGTTCGGTTTCTTATTGGTGTTCTTACACAATTTGGAATTCCTGGTTCTCAGCTTAATTGATTTCTGTTAGAGTTTGTCCCGCATTGATTAATTATAACTTTCAAAGCTAGTATATGAGCCTGAGCGGCCTCTCCACTCATTGCCAATTGGTTTTAAGTTGGATGCTTTAACATGGTATCAGAGCTAGGCTTTTAGAGGATTTTGGACTAGACTCTCTTGGTTATTGCCCCGTTGTTTGTGCCATAAGTGCACCATGTTTTGTTATGATCCCAATGTTGTGGATCCGTTGTTTACCTCTCCGCCTGTGGGTCAAGGGTCGCACACGCGGGGGAGTGTAAGAGTTTGTCCCGCATTGGTTAATTATAATCTCCAAAAACTAGTATATGAGCCTAGACGGCCTCTCCACTCATTGCCAATTGATTTTGAGTTGGATGCATTAACGATCTCTATTCATGGTTGTAATTGCTACTTTTTCTTATGGGCTTGTGTTGTTACATAATGTCCAGCACTGGCTCCTTGGAGACGCTTATGCAATATTTACAAAAATAACATCTACAGCCTCTTGGTATCTGAGCACACAAACATAGCAACCAAACCAAAGATTCTTACTGTTACATAACCATCGAAACCAACCCGAAGATTCTTAATGTTATATGATTATCGTCAATGCCATGTGTACAATAATTATTGCACAACTAAAAACACGATAAACACCTTCTTATTAATGCAACTTGCAGCACTTAGGGATGGGAAGGGCTGCTCAGTACTTGATGACAACCTTGATGCAGTCTGGCTGCTTCATTACCTTCAGTGCGTTGTTTATTTCGTCCAGTGAAACTTCGTGAGTCAAAAGCTCCTCGAGATGGAGTTCCTGTTATAAACACCTTGTTAGATCCTTTTTACTTAATATCAACAAGTATTTGACTTCAATCTAGATAGCGAACGTAACACAAAGGCAAAAAACTGAGACATTGAAGTATTCAAGTCCTTCATCCCATGCCTGATGCTCCACGCCTTTAGGTGCAATATTCTTTGACTTTGATGTATATTTTTGACTAATTCTTTAAAAAGCCATACACTAAATTTCTCTCCTTTTTAGGTAGCTGGAATCCCTACTAGGTTAAGTCAATCATGGTATTTTTCCTAGTGATATGTCTAGGTTTAGAACACAACACAAAGTGACACAAATAGGAATGTACCTTATTCAAGCATTTGTCAAATATGATGGGCAGATCTGATTTGGTTCTAATCCCACCATAGATGGAACCCTTGAGTGTCCTACCACACAAAAGGGGAATGAAGTTGATCTGGCCGCTTGTCTCGTTTCCTGCACCGATCAATACCACCGACCCTATCCCCTGAAGTTCACACCAACACCCGTTAGTGATGTTCAGATATTCCTGCCGAAAATTATGACAACGATATTGAAAATCCGAAAAAGTAGGATTTCTGTATCAGCTTGCCCTTTGTTACTAGATTTCGCAGTACGTACTTAGTAGGATAAGGTATAAAGCTCTATGCTCACCAGGATAAGAGTTCTCATGAAATATGGGTATATAGTATATGTACATGGATTTGAGTGTACATCTACGGCCTTTGCAAGAGCAGCTTGCTCGGATGCGACACTGCGTTTAGTCCTACCTCATGGTGTGTATTATGCTTTCATTGGTGCGTAGTGATGGTCTGAGAACATTGATCAATTTTTCGTATATTAGCCCGCCCTTTGGAAAAGGTCATTTGTGGAATGTGCTTACCACTTTTGAGGATTCAAGGGCCTCGTTGAGCAAGGATGCAACTCCCGTGCACTCGAAGCAGTAGTCGACACCGAGACCACCTGTCAGCCCATTGATCAATTCGGAAATACGTTTGTCGGAATCCTTGGTGGGATTTATGAACTCGGTCATTCCAAACGCCTCCCCTTTTGCACGTTTCTTCTCGTTTATGTCCACCCCTATTATCCTGGCTGCCCCTTGTGTCCGAGCTCCCTCTATCACCTGCACTCAATTCATTCATGCTCATTACGTATGTAGACGTTCGCTGATGCATATCGATTTGTATTGGTTTGTTTTCTCAAATTGTTTATCTTAGGTAGATTGAAAACCAACTCATGTATATAGGTAACGTAGTAGCTAGTGTTTTACCCCGAGTCCAACAGCGCCGAGGCCGATAACAGCGACGCTGGATCCCTTATGAACGAGGACTTCCCTCCATGTGGAACCAAAGCCGGTGGTATAGCCGCAGGACAGGAAGCTGGCATGGGCGAGTGGGATCCTGGGATCGAGCTTAACAACATAGTTGGCACCGATGACAATGTACTCGGACCAAGTGGAGCATGTGAAGTGGTGGTAGATTCTCGTCCCATCGCTGGTCGACATCCTCGATGTTCCATCGGGCATTAGCCCGTTGAAAGGCAATGGGTAGATATGACATAGATTCGACTTCCCGGAAACACAGTTGTCGCACTTGCCGCATTCCCCTATGTAGGTTGGCATCACTATGTCCCCTTCTTTCACCTCCGTCACTCCTTCCCCAACACTCTCCACCATCCTGCAAATCTAGGTCAGTTGTGCGAGAGAGAGAGAGAGAGAGAGAGGGAGAGAGAGAGAGATTACCCGACACCTTCATGACCAGGAATTCGGGGGAACAACGGCTGGAAAACAGGAAAGAAACACAAAGATTAGGGAATATAGATTCTCATGTCAGTTCA
This sequence comes from Vaccinium myrtillus, assembly GCA_016920895.1. Taxonomy (NCBI): domain Eukaryota; kingdom Viridiplantae; phylum Streptophyta; class Magnoliopsida; order Ericales; family Ericaceae; genus Vaccinium; species Vaccinium myrtillus. The sequence continues at coordinate 30,449,170 of CM029280.1, read as the reverse complement.
GGTAATTGTAAGCGATCGACATGTATGTGGAAAAGCAAGAAGAAGAAGAGGTTTTTGAGGGTACTAACTATTGGAAGGCCATTGCAGCAAAGGATGTCTGTGTGGCAGAGGCTTGCACATAGCATCTTAATCCTAACTTCAGAAGCTTTTGGAGGATCTACTTGTATCTCTTCCACCTTCAGTGGTTCCCTAACTCCCCACAACACTGCCGCTGAGAAAACATGACAAAGACTAGATGTAAAATTGATACGAATCGGAAGATAGATGTTTACTTCTTTGGCGTAGATCGAGGAATCCCGGCCACTGGTGTCTGTTGGCTCATCTGGGCCATCCATCCATGTATTGGAAGGGCCAGATCTGTTGGGTTTGTTCGGTGACATTTTTGTAATTTTGAGAACAGATCTGGGCCGTCCAAAAAACACTGATGGGCGGTCCGGATGAGCCGACGGACACCAGTGGCGTTGCCACCTAGTGTCCACCCAACACTGATATATTTCTCTCGAGAGAGACAGAAATGTTGATCTCCCAAGTACAAAATTTCACTCTATGATCTTCATAAACTTTCCTATCTTCTCTTTCCCTCCAAAAGTTACGGCCCTTTTCACGAGTGAAAACATATTTAGGTGCTCCTGCACTTCTCCACCACACATTGATGTCCGTTCCGCCACAAAATGTGCGGGCGAAAAGGGACTCAAGAGCATTTGCTCGAGCAGTACTGAAGGTTTTAAGTATCCAATCTCCATTTTTTCCTCTATTCTAACCAATACCAAAAACAAAAGACATTATTAAGCCAAAAACTTACCTTTGCATATTATGGTCTTTGAGGTGGCCTTAGACATGGTGTAGAGAGAGAGGGTTTGGGGTTTTGATGGGAGTGGTAGTGAAGTCACTAGGTAACAAGGCACCCACTTCTCACTTGCTCTCTGTGTATTTATAAATGGCTTACAAATCTTCTTTTGGGAAAAGGCAAAGTCTTGACATTTTTGTTATCTGCCAATAATACATTAGGTGGCATGAGTCATGAATGGCTTACAAATCTTCTGTTGGGAAGAAGACAAAATCTTGCCATTTTTGTGGCTCATGCACATCACGAGCTGCATTTCTTTATTATTGTAGAAATAGATTCGGACAAGTTTCTTCATATATAATTCATAGGAGGACCACCAGGGGGGATAAGGGGGCTTACTCCCACCGTCCCACGTGGTTTGGCCGGGTTCGAGTCGTACGGTCGACCGGCTCCCATCTGGCCTGCCTTTGGTGGTGTAGGGGTGACGGGCTGCCCTCCCGGGTAGTATCCGAACATTCCTTTGCGGTTAAGTGCTCCTATGGTCACGCCTAGGGAGGGGAGGCCACCCCCGGTCACCCCCTCTTAGCCTTTTACTGAGCCAAAAAAAAAAAAAAAAAAAAATCATAGGAGGAGGGGAGTATGGGATGGCAAGGATGGGAGTATGGGATGGCAATCTCGATCGTTGGATATCTGAACCGATCATCACCGATCTGGACGGTTTTTATTCGATTTTTTTACCGCGAGTTTGGTTTTTGATTTGTAATTTGAAAAAACAGACGGGATTCGGTTTGGGTTCCACTTTACGCAGTATTTTCACCGAAATTCGAATCTGAATCGAACCGTGATGTATGTTTACACTTTACACAATTTAAGGACACAGCCCAAAGGTTTGAAGCAACATTGAGTAAACCCTCTTCTTGGACTATCAGTCATTGCATTAAATTAGATTTCAGAAGCTTACGTTTAGAGCATCCCCATTTGGCACCCTGAGTTAAAATAGAGAGTCAAACCCCCAAAAACACCCAAAAATCAGCCTCTCTATTTTCTTTATCCAAATTGTTTTTGCAACAGTGCCTACTCAAATTTGAGTAGGCACTGTTCATGCACCAAACTTCTTGCGTTAGAGAGAGAGGGCGGGAGCAGGAGTGAAAAAAGGCAGGGGGTGGGGTGACATGACACGTGGCTAGGGGAGGGGGGGCCATGTCCTTTTCTGTACCGAAAGTAGAGGTTTAGGTAGTTTTTTTTTTTTTTTTATTTATAGATTTGGGGGGAATAGTTTAATATAGTAAAGTTAAAATAGAGAGTTTAATTTTGTGAGTTTTTGATAAAGTGACTTTCTAATTTATAAAAGGTGTTTTTGAGGTTAAATTTGGTGTTTTTTTTTGTGAGTCTGATAAGGATGCTCTAATTAGTGAGGTGTCCTTATATCTTGCAAAGACCCACAAGTATTTGTCGTTTATGTTAAATCATTGGTGATTTTTTTTTTTTTTTAAGGTACAATACCGTACCCGTAGGACGTAGAGTTAATTGTTAGTCGTTACAACGGGAGTCGAGGACGCTTTCTGTAAAGACTCGAACGCAAGATATCTTTCTTGGAAGGAAACGTAATGAACCAACCATTCTAGGTGTTGTATTCGGATAAGTGTTGTATTTGTGGAGTTATTGCAGAGCCACATGCAGTGTTGTAAAAATAGGTAGGCAGGTTTGGTTAAACAAGAAAGTTGATTTATATTTTGTCTTTATTTAAAGTTCATTTAAAGATTTTGGGTGTGTTTCTTGTACAGTAGGTTTTTATTTTAGCAAATATTAATTTTAGGCTTAACAGATTTTATTAAATGGAAAACTAAGCTGTAAATAATGGTAAGGTTGTAATGGGTTCTCAATTGATCAAGATTGCATGTGAATATAATTTCTGTGTTGGAGTGGGGCATATTGCGTTTTGTTTGTCGGATTAGAAACATTGCACGAGAGGAAACGTCGAGCGCCGTGGTCAAATGGGAAAAGTTATTTAAATGTCTCTCCGGGAGAAATTTTTCAGTGTCGGGTGGCCATTGTCCACGTAGTACCCGCTCGGTAATCTCAGCCGTCCAAAGTGCGATCCGACAGTCTGGAAGAGGAGAGAGAAAAAGAGGAGAGAGAGTGGTCTAGTGAGAGAAGAGAGAGGGAATTAATCTGGGCCGTCCAAAAGACTTTTGGGCGGTCAAGATCGTGCTCAGCATGGACAGGTGGTACCCATTCAATACCTAAATTCTTTTTTGTCTCTGGGGCACTGCCGCGCGGTGCCCCTCTGCCTCATATTTCGGAGTCCTAGGCTGAGGGACAGAGGCTAATAGGGGCGGAGGTGTCAAATGCCACTCCCAGTTTCAAAAAAATATTAACATTGATGGAAGTCGATATAGTACTTATCGGTACTCAAATAACTTGATTTTTCACAAATGTAATGGAAATATAGTAATTGGAAAAATAAATGGTTTCGATTATATACATAATATATCTTTGGCTTTCATTTAAAGATCACGAGATAGTATAATCAAGTCTTTGTTATTTGTAACAAAAAAAGTAAAACTCAAAATAAAGTTCGATTTTATGGTACACATTCGCTTTGTATTTTCACAAATAAAATACAACAAGAACAATGCTATGAGTACACCACTTGTGCACCCCAAATACACATCACCCTGACGTGGCAAATGAGGAGAAGCCACATCAGGGTGGTGTGCATTTGGAGTGCACAAATGGTATACCCACATCATTTTCCATGTATATATTATTAGCGGACTTTCATCGAAAAGTGCAATCCCCTTAACAAAATCTTGGCTCCGTCTCGCATTTATGTATGTATTTCACGAACAAAAATGATATGGGTACACCTAACACGCACACCAAGGTTAACTTGATTGGGTACCGCTGGGCACTGAATAATCTGTCAGTGGTAATGTGGTATGGGGTGACACATACTCCTATATTAAATTTAAAAGGGTGAAACAAATATAGAGGAAAAATTGAATGGGAGAAGTTGTCTGTTGGTGAAGATAGAAATGATGGGTGGGAACATTAATACTCCATTGGAAAAGGATGAATTAAAACTCCTATCAAGTTGCCAACAATTTATCCTAAAATAGGAATTTTTATTGGACGATTTTGATAAATTAAAAAATTAATCTCGAGTATTTTTTGTTTTAATATCATTCGATGAACACAATATCATTATCACACAATATAATTTACCATAATTTAGCGTTTTCGGAATAAAAATTATTCTTACATTTTAATTATTGTTGAAATTTTAAATTTTTTTTAAGATCGTCTATAAAAGACATACGCACAATATACTCCAAAATAGGAGTTTGGGGACCTTGCCACCCGGCCCTATGTAACCCCGCCCTTGTTCTTGGATTTATGGGTTTGACAATTCTAAAATGCATGTCACATCAATCTTTCTGGCGTAGTTCATGCTTAGGTTGGGAAAAGCTTTAGAAACTGACTATCCATACGCACACATCTGCACCATTCATTTTAACAAATTAATGGTTCAAATCTTGATTAGTCGTTGACTGGACAAAGAGCTTTCTTATTGGTCAAAGAGTAAATAAAATCCGGACCGTCAAAGATGTTTTTGAACGGTGCATGCGTTTTGCGTACGCGTAGATTTTTTGAAAACTTTTAAGGCCATCTCCAAAATGGAGCTAACAAACAAATCAGGTCAGACCACCAGGGGGTGGCCCAGTGGTGGAGGCATCCGCCTCCCCCAGCTTTGTCCCAGGGTTATTTCGACTCCCGAAAGAGTTAAAGATCCGTTCCTGACTCTCTTGGAGGTGTGAAACACTCCACTGGTGCCCTGAGTGATAGGTCCCTCCAATTGGGTTGGGTTAAATCTTTGTCAATAACATTTGGTGACCCTGGAAATGGAGCTAGCGCTCGGGTGTGCTGTGAAGTCACTGAAAGACCTTTTTTTTCCGTTCAAAAAAAAAAAAAATCAGGTCAGATATTACCATATTGAAAATAATAATAATAATAATAATAATAACGTATTGAACAGCCTGTTGCGTCCACCATCTCAAGAAAGTAATGGCACGAAATACAATAACTTGTGCAAAATTATGTTAACGTGATATTATTTCATTAACAGGTGAAAAAAAACTTGCTTTACTCCATAAAACAATGTCACCTTAGTCGAGGTGCGCAAGCTGGCTCGGACCACCCAGTTATCAAAATAATAATATTGTGCACATGTTATCGTGGAGGATTGTCCGGAGGCGAATTTTAAGGTTTGGGCTCCTTACGTACTTTTAAGAGCAAACCAAATAAATGGAAAATCAACCTTAAAAAAAAAAAAAAAAAAGGTATAAAAGGTACAAGGGTTGATTAAATTATCGAAAATAGTGAGCAATACAAGAATAAAAATTAGTATCACTTTAATATCACTCTAGATTCTTGTATTTATAACGATAAAAGAAGTAATTACGCTAACATAATGTACTTATTTTTCATACTTAGTGTAACAACCTATTGAATTCGGGGGCCCTTAATTTCAAAAAGAAAAAGGGCCCGAGGCACAAGCCTTCCTCGCCTCTCCTCGGGGACGAGCCTGTTAATGTGATATTATTTCACTGACAATTACTAAAAAAATATCAATTTACTCAATTGAAAAGAAAACTTACCTTTGCATGTTATGGTCTTTGAGGTAGCTTTACACATGGTGTAGGGGCTTTTTGGCTTTTCATTAGTATTAGTATTAGTATTAGTGGAGTTCACAATAAGGCACCCTCTTCTCACTTGCTCTTTGTGTCTTTATAAATGGATGCAGTTGGGAAGAAGACAAGGATTTGTGGCCCTAATTGATATAATTTAATTATCTACTAATTATATTTTAGGTGGCTCATGCACATCACGAGCACCATTTCTTTATTGTTTAATAAATTGATGAATGGAAATTAGATTTGTTGAGGTGGTAAGGGAAGTAGGGCTAAATTGATTTTGGTTTTTATTTTGGATAAATCGACGGATTTCGGTTCTAGTTTGATTTTTTTTTTTATAATATCCCCGCGGCAATCCAAACTCAAACTGAAACCGTAATGTATACTTACATAAATGTCTTCCCACACACGTGTGTTCTTTGTGCATTGAGAGTTTGTACGATGTCCATCTTGTGCAGAAGTCCGAGTCGAGAGTAACTACAAAGCGTCCGATACCACGTCACTTGCACACAATATAAATTGAATAAACTTAGACTCACTTAAAAGCTTAAACTTTAAAGCATGAGCCATCCAAAATTCTCTTGCACCCAGATAAATTGAATTTTCAATTTCAGTTCTGTTAGTGGGCCTCGGATCGAATTAGTGGAATTAGTGATTTGGGCCTCAAAATGGTATAATCCAAACTATTATGCATCGAATTAGTGGAATTGGATCGGTAAGAGTGATTTCGGCCTCAAAATTGTATACAAGTAACACGCAAAAAAATTACAGTACTAATTTTGTTGGACATCGAGAGGTATATCGACAATGGGTAAGATTTGGAGTTGTACAGACAAAACCTGAGTCTGATGGCCATGTTCGCTTGTTTTTACCGGGTAAAGGTAACAATGGAGTGATAGTTCAACAGTCAAACATCTTCATATTTTGACGTGGCCTGACCGATCACCCATAAATGTTAAAATGAGTGCATCCAACGGTCTTGATGCTCGACTGGATGTGCCGAAGATATAGCTGGCCGATTGACCCATAAACGAGCTTCCGGGAGCTGATTTCTATCAAAGTAAAGGAAGGGAGGGTTGTGGCCTCTTGAGATGGCATGTATGGCATTCATGCTACGCACATTCAAATGTTAGATACTATTTGATATTTTGAATTTGATATTTGACTTACCGCGGCATCAGTACTTTGCACCGTGTCGGTTTACCTTTACCGGGAATCACGTGTTCTACACGATAAGGCTGTTTCTGATTTTTGATGATCTAACGTCTCCTTCCTGCGAGCGTCGACGTCATCTATTTTATTTTAATGAATAGGGGTGGGGCAAAATCCGGTGTCAATAAGTACCAACAAATAGTTCAATACAAGTCCCATGTACTATTATATATAGTTTAGATAAGCAGATAGAAATTCTAGCAATGATAGATACAGGAGTTAGTAAAAATTATATAGACAGATCATGATAGAAGAATTTGAAGCATCGCTTAATGTAGAAGATGATTTAGGATTTGAAGAAGATTCGACAGATAAGGAATTAGAAGGATACAATAACATAGAATGTGATCAATTATTAGATCCATAATTTTTGTCTTAATAGTGTAGAAAAAAATAAAAGGAAAAATAAATGACAGAAACAACCCAAATAATATGAGAAGATCCTATAAAATATTGAGAAATAAATAAGACACTAGCACATTAAGATATAAAGAACCCAGACTATATTATCTCATGTCAACCATCGATTTAAGAAATTACATTTTGAGAAACTACTGGAAAAAAAAAATCCAAAAGTTTACTAAAAACAAAAATAATCAAAACTTGCGAATTACTAGTTTTTTTTATTTGTCTTTATTCACAATTTTTTTGTTTGATTAATATTCTTTACATTTTAGATTCCCCTCGTTAAGACGAACTAATAATCCACAAAAAAAAAAAAAAAATTGATGCAAAACTTACAAATGCGATTTTTTTTTAATAAAAGACAAAAAAATAATCCAAAGAAATTATTTTCGCCAAAACACCAATGGGCTTTCATATCCGAATGGACGACTGTGATTCGGTGCTACAACCCTAACCCTGACTAAAGGGTTGTAGTCCCCAATGTCCGTTCAGCAATCAACAGTCTCAATTATTCTACGTATAAATACTTATCTTTACGTGAAAATAAACATGACGGTAATCCGGACGTTGGTTACCGGATACGGCTGTGATTGGGGACTACAACCCTATAGTGGTTTGGGGCACTGCAGGGTCCTGGCTCCCCCGAATCCGATCCCATATATACCGACCAATTTTCTGGGACTTCGGGGTCTCTGTTGTGCAACTTATGCACAATATGGTGCCACACAATGAAACAATGTTGTTTTGTGGCCTGAAACGCGGGGAAAAATAAGAAGAATACAAAACGTCGTTTTGCTCCAAATTCGACTAAACGACATGCTCTTTTTTTTGTCGATGAAACAAAAGTTGAATATGCCTTTTCTTTTCAACAATGAAACTAAGGTCGAAGTCTGCTTCTTCTTCAAGCGTCGTGTTGCAGTGTAGCAAAAAATATCTAGCGTATGGAATTCGTCTTGGTGAGAGCGGCGACTATGCACTCAGATTTTGGTTACGCACAGGTATGACTCGACGACGAGCGACGGTGGGTTCTGCAAAAGGATGATCGTCGACATCGGTGGAAGGCGAGCAGCGCCGGTGATAGACTCTGGCGATGGTTGTTTTGACTGATGCGGTGGCAAAAAATGAGGCTCCTCCTGTCAGATCTGGTCTCGGTGGGAGGTGGTGATGGTGGTGGTTGATGGAAACGACGATGGCTGATGGTTGCGATTGAGTGTTTTTCTAGTTTTGTGGGATTTGGGGCAAAACGACATCTTTTTGTCTTCTTCTTACACGAAATGACATCGTTTCATTGTGTGGCACCATGTTGTGCAAAGTTGCACAACAACGAACCCGCGACCGAATTTATGTTCCAAGGCTCATTTTATTCTACAATAAGTCTATGTACACACCCTTTGGGTTACACCCGCTCACAACCCTGTTAATGTGGCGGTGGGCCCTACCACTAATTAAACTCTCCAGATTCCCTTCTCTTCCCATTCTCGTTCAACCCTCTTCTCCATTTGTCTTCTTATGTACACATATAAATAAATAAATAAATCAACAAAACGAATGGTTGCTTCTGATTCATTTGAATTCAATTCACCATGTGTACGAGAACTCTTTCCTTTTTCTAACCTTCTTCCCAAAGGAAAATTTGGATCCATTTTGACTCTTTTGCAATGAAGACGACAACTACAAATCTATATTACAACGGAGACTGGTTTTTATCCCAGTCATCGTATTACGTTTTATCTCTCTCCCTGCCAAGTTGTTCCTCTCCCTCTCTCTCTATACTTTTCCTCCACCGACCCACCACACCCAAAAATTCAAACCACTCTCTCTCTCTCGCCCATTTTCAAAATTCAAATCACATTCTCTCTCACTACCTCCTCTCCTTCCCCCTCTCTGAAATTCGAAGGACCATAAAAAATGGGCACGGACACGTGCTTAGATTGCTCAAGTCGTGCGTGCCTTCAACACTAGTCTATATTATAATGGATAGCAGTTTTTGTCTCAGTCATCATGTTACATTGCATCCCTCTCTCTGCCAACTCACTCTCTCTCTCTCTACCATTTTCTTCCACCGGCCTACCACACCCAAAATTTCAAATCACATTTCTCTCTCTCTCTCTCCCTCTCTCGAACTTTAAACCACATTCTCTCTCTTACCTTCTCTCCTTCCCCCTCTTTAAAATTCGAAGGACCATAAAGCACGAACACGGGTACGTGCATGTATACATGCGTCGATTACTCATGCTGTGCCTTCAGGCACGAATACGGGCATGCACTAGTATATATACATCTAAAACGCATACTGAAGATGCGGAATGTGTCGCACATTCATTATGCGGTACTATACAATAGGCCACATATGAAATATGCGGCATTGTATAACAATTTTCCCGTCTACAAGGAATGCAGTTCTCCTTCGCGGCATGTGTTTGACGTGTCGAGTACGAGGCATCCCTGACTTGCCACATGCCTTCTCTAACTTGTGCCGCAGGTTAGAGTTATGACTTGGCATGTTTTTAAAAATACTTAAAAAAATGGTATAGTTCGGTGATTAAACTTGGGGTGTTCCACTAACAAAAAAATAATTTAAAAAAAAAACTAAGACATGTCATTCTTTCACAATATACCACATAAAAAATCGTAAAAAACAAATTTATTTAAAAAACACTCACAGTCGAACACTTGATTAATTTTTGGTATATTTCGATAAAAAAAAACCCGGATTTCAGATCCCATAGACCGGCCGAATTTATGATCCATCACTCATTCTCTTCTCCTCCTCCGCCTCTCCAGTCTCCTCCCTGAATTGCCACTCTTTCCGCGGCTTCGCCGCTACCACAACTGAGTCTCCCGCCAACATACCCGACCACATCTGAACCCAGCCGTTGACCCACCTCCCTTCCTTCGCTGGGGGCAGCAACCTCTCCCAGATCATTACGATGGAGTGATCTATGCCATTGAACAATAGGTAAGACTTGAATTCGTAGCGAACCCATTCATTTATAGTATATCTCAGAGCGTGTTATTGGAAATTTGGACGGATCTCGTATTTTATTCTCGTACTTCGATTTCAGGTGAGGAAAGCTTGGCGTGGTTCATTTGATTACTAAGATTTATCATAGAAGAGAAGTTTTTTTTCTATAATTTCAAAAGAAATGGCTGGCGGTGCTGCGGGCGGGTTCATCAATCGGGCTTTTGAATCTATGCTCAAAGAGTGTTCCAATAAGAAGAATGTCGCCCTCCAGACAGCTATACAGACGTATATAGGTTCGTATCTTTTTTCCCTCTCTGTGTGCGCGCGCGGACGCACCTCTGATCTTGTGAATTCCATGCCATCCGAGCGGTCCCCAAGTTATCTTTGTATTTCTCTTTGCCAATTTTAACCATTATGTGTTTTTTGAATTTTCACTTCAAATTCTGGTCTAGATCTAAGTGAAAAGGGAAAGGAAATCACCCCCAACCATCCACATGGGGCTCAAGCCTGTTGGAGAGGTTGGGGCAGTACCACTTCGGCTACAATGGTCTTGACGTTATGTTGATGATCTCCAATGTGATAGTTCTTGGTTGCAATACTGTAGTTCGGATCAGAGTATTTGGTGGATAAATAAAGACAAACAGCTTGTTGAGTGTTTAAGAAGGTCTCATTTTAACTTGCATGCACACATCCATAAATGATACATGCATAACCTTTCTCAATGTATCTGTAATGTTCATTACTTAGGAGCGGAATGGTGATCACTTAATATATGCTGGAACCTCTTTGATGGATATAAAGTTCCCACATGATATCAGAGCAGGGGCCATTCCACCCCACAAAAAAAAAAAAAAATCACAATCCACACCTCACGATGACACACCAGCAAAAAGGCTTCACGATTATAGGACCCAAAAAGTGTCCATACGTGACAGACCTCAAACGCGGCTGCACGTGAGGGGGAATGTTAAGGAACAAGAGTCCCACATTGCTTAGGAGTGAAATGAGTGATCACTTAATATATGCTGGGACAGTGGGACCTCTCCACTCATTGCCAATTGGTTTTGAGATGATGTAAAGTTTCCACACGGATAAGAGTATTTGGTGGAGAAATAAAGACAAACAGCTTGTTGAGCAAGGTTCTAAAACTCGTTAGGCGCTTCCAGGGCAGCGGGGCACCTTCTAGCTTCCAAGGCCGAGTACTCAGCGCCTAGTCGGGCAATTAATCGGGATAGTCGGGATAGTTAAGTCTAGTTGGGCTAGTCAGCGAGGGTCGAGTACTCGGCCTTCTAGACCTTCTTTTAGAACACTGTTGTTGAGTGTTTAAGAAGGTCTCACTTTTAACTTGCATGCACACATCCATAAATGATACATGCATAGCCTATTCTCAATGTATCTGTAATCTTCATTTGTGGGATTTCTCCTCTCAACGCATGTGTCATGTCATACCCAGACATTTTCTCTATTTGCTTTTGGATATCTTGGTTAGTTGAATGTATTTGCGCTCTTGCTCTCTTTGTAGCTCTCCATGGTCTTGCATCGTTTGTTATTGTTTTTCTTTATTGAGTTACATAAAGGAGGAGGTAGGTCATACAGAGGGGGTTTGGCAGTTGGTTGTTTTGGCAGTGCTCGATTTGGGAATGATTACTCTGATTCATACTATTGTCCCTCAAAATGATAGTTCCAAGCTGTTATGTACAAGGTTTACAACCTCCTAAAGGTCTTCCTTCTTTTGGCTTGACTGGATCATGTCAATCGGAATGCATGTTATCCTTCATGTACTTTTTCTTGCCTTCAGATAGTACGAAAGAGGACAATCAGCATGCGGAATCCAGTGAGGGAAATCAAATGTCAATTTTGGCTGGAGAACAGAGGTACTACACATAGACAGATTCTTTTTTCTTTTGCATTGCCCCAACCACACGGGGCTCTGGTCTTCTTACTTTATGTTTCGGAGTCGATTGATCCCTCCATCTTTTGTATGGGGTGTATCTGAAAACTGTTTGGTGGTAGGATGAGGAGAATATATTGATAAGATTTTCCGTTCTTGGATCTCTATTTGCACCCCTTTTTGGTTTTTTTTTTTTTCAGTTGGCTCATGGAGGTTGTATCTCTGGGTCATAGATATTTCAATGGATGAATACCCTAAATACAGTGGTGTTGCTTAATAACAAAATTCTGGCATGTTGGATCAGATTCAGGGTGTTCTTACAGTATGCATGAGTCTGTACTCGGTCGATATGCTTTTTGGTTTGTAGTTTTCTTTGAAAAATCGTCTTTGATCAATTTTCTGGGTGTTTATTGACTCACTTTTGGTAGTTTGCCTGAAATCGATGCTGGAGTTGGTGAGAGTGCAATCGAGTCGGATCATACAACTACAGTTCCACAAGCTGCTGATGGGACGGAACAAATTAGCAAGGCAAAGGGAGAAAGAACAAATATTACGACAGCCTTAGCAAATGCTGGGCACTCTTTGGAAGGAGCTGAGACAGAGCTTGTTTTGAATCCGCTCCGACTTGCATTCGAGTCCAAGAATGTAAAAGTCCAAGAGCTTGCGTTGGATTGTCTGCATGTACGTGCTTGTTTTGATTGAGAAATTGATTCTGAGAAGTTTTGTGTTATGAGTCATCTTCATTATGTCTGCATATTTGATATGGTGAAAGCTGGACTTTTTTATGAAATCTCAGTAGAAATTAGAAAACCAAGATCTGCAGATTCTGGTAGTTGTTTAAACTTTTAATTCATCTAGCAGATGCGCATGCTAACTTATTCTGATTAAATTCCATGAGCACAGAAACTTATAGCATATGATCATTTAGAGGGTGATCCTGGGCTAGATGGTGGTAAAAACGTGCCACTATTTACAGATATTCTTAACATGGTTTGCAGTTGTGTGGAGAATTCATCCTCTGACAGGTAATCACTTTTGTTATTAAGTGTCTACTAAACAATATTGCTAACTTTTCCTTAAGATAACTTCTGAGGCAATATGGTATGCAGTACTATTCTGCAAGTGTTGAAGGTGCTTCTTACTGCTGTATCGTCCACCAAGTTCAGAGGTACGCCACAATGGTTATGATAGTTTTTTGGTTACATTTTTTTGGTCATGTGCTATATTATAGGAACCATGGTCATGTGCCATATTATAGGGACTCAGACCATATTTTGTTAGAAACGGAAGATATAATGTTGTATTTTCGTCAATTTCATGCGGATCTGTTGTCCTCTAAGCTGCTTTTATGTTGAACTGCTGACTCTTTGTTTATTTTTTTTTGTCTTTTAACGACTCTTGTTGGCTATCTTCACAACAGTAATATTTGTCTGGAATAACGTTGAAGAAGTATTCAAGTCTCTTGGTTTCCTGGGTGTTGGTTTTCATAGGAAGAGATGTGGGTGCTTCACATTTGAAATCTAATGTGGAATTTTCGGTCCCTACTGTTCCCCATTTTTTTTAGTTGTGAGCAAATTAGCACAGAAGCTTTCCACACTTCCTGGACAATGCAGAAATTTGTTTTATCATGTACGATACCCTTGAAAAACTAATGACCAAACAACCAATAATTTCGTTTGTGGTGGCTGGTGGGTTCATCTTGCGAATAGATTCTGAGTTGGGGTTTAAATAGAAGTTACATTCCTAGGTTTGAATATGGAAAATCACAGAAGTTAAGCTTGTTTTTTACTTTTGAAAGTGGCAGCTTGCTGGATTTTTAGAACTGAGGCTGTTTGAGGGCCAAAAAAGTAAATAATAACTAGGGCCTATAATGGTCTTCCGCCTAAAAAAGGTTGACAGATTTGCGCAAACAGTCTCATAAATCCAACTTTATATTGTAAGGAAGAGTGCATATCCTTCCTTTACTGATGCTCTGGATATTGAAGGAAGGAAGCAAGGTAATTAGCTCAGAAATTGAATCGGGTCTCTAGGCCTGTCCTCAATGATTCTTTTCGTCTTTGATTTGGGGGCATGGTTTTGGGACGATAACGTCCCTTGAGTTCACGATTTCGGAGGTAAGAGGGGCGGCTATTTTAGTGTTAGAACTTTTTGAGAGCAGCCACTAAGCATACATTGCATGGGTACTGTCACTGTTATTGTTTTTGTAGACTCTTCCTAGTTCCTGCAATGATTTTGACCATCAACGAGACAGTATTAAACTAGACTAATGTTATTAACCAACCCAAAGCCAAATAAGATAGGATTTGTTACTTGATCCAAACACAAAGGTTGCCCGGTGTCCCCCTAAAGTTCTGTTCAGTAAATTGAGAAACTGCCAAGGAACTCCAGCCGAATGAAACTTAACCTACAGCGATATACCATAGGACCTTAATTTTTAATAAACGAGAGTATGTAAATCTCAATGGTACTCAATGTTACATTTGAAACATGCTCTGCAGGAGCTGGACTTTCACTGGAGACCCAAATTTCTTTATTCCTGCAACATCAGTAAATTAATTATAGACCAAAAAACTGTTGCAAGTGAATGGGGACAGGAAGTCCAGGAAAGAGAGGACAAAAAAAAGAAGCAAAACCAAACTAAGCGTTGAATCATGTCACATGCATCTCTACACTTTCTAGTCTAGGAATGCAGAACAACAAAATCCTCTTGAAAGGAGGAATCGATGCTCAAAAAGAAGGCAAATGATATGCTCTATCCCACAGTAAAAGCAACGCCTAAGCATTGGTCTAGAAAGCGTGTGCCTAGACCCAAGGCGCAACGAGGCTCAAGTTGTGTGCCTTAAGGAGGGTGGGGCGAGGCAATAGAGAAACCCGCCATAAGGTGCAAGAGGTGCACACCTCTTTCTAGGCGCTTTTTAAAATTAAAAGACAGGGTTACAATATTAACCCTAAAACAAAAAAAAAAGAACGAAAACTTTTTTGGTGCAGTCCACAGACTCCATACCACCAATCGACAAGCTTGATTTAAATCTCTAGTAGTCACAATTGACAAGTTTTCGGTTGATAAATCGAGTCTAGTCCTCCAATTATGTCTTCGCCTTCTTTTTATTTATTTATAAAAGTCTCTGCCTCTAGGTTTACTTTTATTAGACTTTTGGGTCAACTTTTTTGATGTACTGTTTTTAAATTTTTTTTTCCTATTTCTCTGCAAATTGTCGTTTGAATTTGTAATGGGGTTTGAATTCCTATAGTTACCAAGATTTTTGTCTTTTATATTTGCTATTTGTGCCCCACTAGATCCACTCGCTTCAATGAGGCTCGCTCCTCACCTTGCTCCCTGTGCCTAGGCCCCAACATTGTCCCTATTGCCTATAATGACTGTGGTCAAAGTAACTCCATCTATCTTTCCTTCTGATTTGGTCCTCTTATGGAGGGATTGTGATATATATTGCATTAGACTGCTTTCACTGTTCCAGTTTTCCTTATGAATGGTCACTTCAAGAGGACGAAAACAGTCACAATGCAGTTGCTTCTGAAACCAGTAGTTTTACAAAATTTCAGGAACAATGTGGATTGAACTGATGAAGGATTAACATGCTATTCACCTTCTTGATGTGCAGTTCATGGAGAACCATTGCTAGGAGTAATCAGAGTTTGTTATAATATTGCTCTTAACAGGTGGTGGTCAAAATTTTTGCACTGTTACTTTAGTATCAAGTTGTCAACTTAATGTGAAAACTGATAGAAGCTCTTTTGGGTTTTAGCAAGAGTCCCATAAACCAAGCAACCTCAAAGGCGATGTTGACCCAAATGATCAGCATCATATTCAGGCGAATGGAAACTGATCTGGTATGGAATTCAAAAAATCATCTTACATTATTTTTGTTTCCTGTCTGATGCATGAGCACGTACACACTATAGTTGCTTCCATTATATTCTTAGAGTCTTATTCATCGCAGGCAGTTCAGGTTTCTACCACATCTAGTTCTGTCCCACATAAAGAAGCTACTTCAGAAAGTGCTTCTAACTCAACTGTTGAAGAGGCTGTTTTAGATGACCAAAGTGACACAGGAATGACTTTGGGACATGCACTTTCTCTGAATCAAGTGAAGGAGATGTCTCTTGCCTCTGTTGAGGAACTTCAGAATCTTGCTGGGGGTGCTGACATAAAGGTGCTACTCTTCACCGGTCATTCTCATGCATATCTACAAAGTTTTGTTATGACCAGTTATTATGGTGCCAATGTTTTAATATGTGGGGCAGGTGTAATTTGCTAGGATGTTTTGCCATTGCATTTCATTTTTCACGAGATGGTAGTCTATCGTGTTTTGTAGGGCTTAGAAGCTGTTCTTGACAAGGCTGTGCATCTTGAAGATGGTGAAAAGATAGCGAGGTACAACAACATTCTGAAAGTTTATTTTATATGATAGAGGTGTCGAAGTTACATATACTCTGGTCAGGTTTAATTATTATATTTTAATTATCTTTTGGGGCTCTTGAAACAACGAATTATCACTAGAGGGATTGATCTTGAGAGCATGAACATCAAACAGCGCGACGCTTTACTGCTTTTTCGCACCCTTTGCAAGGTTTGTTTCTTCAGTATCATTCTGACATTGTAATTTGAACATTATAAGCTGGAGCTCTGATATTTTTGGGTAAAATATTCAGATGGGTATGAAGGAAGACAATGATGAAGTGACATCCAAGACCCGTATATTGTCTCTCGAGCTTCTGCAGGTTAATTCCATGGACTGATCACTGTATTGCATATGCGTCCTTTTGATTTAGATAGGCATTGGCTCAATTAACTTAGTTAGAGAGTTCCATAGTTTCTTGCTCTCAGCCACAGCTCTTTTTCCTACTGGACCCGTATTGTTAAATAGTTGGGCATTAGTATATTTTTATGGTTTTCATTGGTGGATTTGTACTTGATCAATGATCTTAAACCATGTATAGGGTGTGATTCTTGGAACAATTGGAGATTATATGAGGAATCATTTTTTGTTTCAACTTGATAGTCTAGCAAGGTTGCGGATTCTATTCCCATGAATACTTAATGTATGTTAGTGAATATGGACTGATTTAATTGGTTAAGAGAACAATTGAGCTTTTGCGACTATTTCATTCTGCGGACATATTTGGCTTTCTACCCCATAGCAGATTTTCATCTTCATCGCAGCTTTTAATATTGTTCAACTATTTAGTGGATAATCGTGATAGACATCCTCGTAGCATGCTGATTGCAAAGTAGAACGACTAATTTTCAAATGTTTTTATACTGGTTTCTCCGGCATTTTGCTTCTTATACGAACTTGTTGCTTACTTGCTTCATAACCTTGTTTGATTGCTATGATGTTATGAGACATACTTAAGCTACTGTATTCCAGGGTTTGTTGGAAGGGGTCAGTCATTCATTCACTAAGAACTTCCATTTTATCGACTCGGTGAAAGCTTACCTTTCATATGCTTTGTTGCGCGCTTCAGTTTCTCAATCCCCGGTGATATTCCAGGTTTAGTAGCATGGTTTTGGTCCGGTTTGTTTTGTACATCTGAGAGATTCTTCTTCTAGAGGTCTTGACAACGGTGATTCTGAATTTACTTTTTGGCAGTACTCAACAGGAATCTTCTCAGTGCTTTTATTGCGATTTAGGGAAAGTCTCAAAGTATGTGCCATGATTTCATACTGCTTTCTTTCTTTCTTTTTTCTCTATTCCTTTTTATTTGTTTTTTGGTTCTGGATTAATTTTTTTTTTATCTGTCCTATATGGTATCTGCCTTCTGATATTTTCAGGGTGAAATTGGCATCTTCTTTCCCTTGATTGTTTTACGATCATTGGATAGCTCAGAATGCTCCCTTAATCAAAAGATGAGCGTTCTTCGGTACGAATTTAGCATACTCTAAAGTGACTATCATTAATTGCTTCATCTTCCGCTAAGGTTATCCCCAATGGCATAACCAAAAGCAAAAGGTTTACAAAGTCAGCAATGTTGGCCTAAAAAATGGCTCACAATAGAATAATCAAACTTAGCAACCTCTTAACAAATAACCAAATTTGAGCCTTTGGATAATCAAAACTAGCAACATCTTCACAATAACCAAAATTAGTGGACCGCATATACAAAAGTTCCTCCATATGATTTTTGTTGTTTGAAACTCACTTTCCATGAAGCAAATGCTTATTGGTGATGGTAGGTGAACTTCACTCTCCACTTTGGCAAGTGGTTGTGCATTTAACAATGTTGGTCACAAAATGGATTTTAACAAATGCTCTCCACTTTCACCTATTTTACTAGAATGCCATTCAATATAGACCTTTAGATTGAGAAGAATAAAACTGACCGTTGGATTTGAATTTTTTCCCACTCATTTTGATTATGCCATTGTGGAGGTTGGGGTTACTAACTTTAGCCATGCACTAATGGATAATCAGAAGCTGATGTAGCAATTTTTGGTTATTCAATTTTGATTATGCCATTGGTGATACCCCAATGGTTGTGCAAGTGGTATTGGTTGTTTATCTTTTAGGAGACGGGACGTCAGATTATTTTTATAACCATGTACTCAAATTGTTTTGCAGAATGGTAGAGAAAGTGTGCAAGGACTCTCAAATGCTTGTTGACTTGTATGTGAACTATGATTGTGATCTTGAGGCACCTAACTTGTTTGAACGCATGGTAAGAATGTGGATGACTTCTTGATAATGTTTTCATTCCTGTTTTGTTATATTTTAAGGTTATTGCCTTTTCACTTAACAAATTTTCCATTACGCCATATCATCTCATACAGGCTACTACTCTATCGAAATTAGCCCAAGGGAATCAAAATGTTGATCCTAACTCAGTTACTGCATCCCAGATTGGATCTGTTAAAAGTTCTTCTCTTCAGGTAAGTTCTTGCTTTACCTCTTTTGCACAACTTGGGCATTAGCTACGTCACACTGATTCTAAATGTGAATTACTGTTCTGTAAGTATTCGAAAGAAACGGCTGATTACCTCTATTCCTTGACCTTTATAGTGTCTAGTGAATGTGCTAAAATCATTGGTTGACTGGGAGAAAACGAGGAGGGAATTAGAAAAACGCAATAATGGTAAACATTCTTTCGAAGGAGAAGTTTCAGCTAGAGAATTTGATGAGATGACAATCAGGGAAGACTTGCACAATAACTTCGAGAAGGCGAAGGCTCATAAATCTACAATGGAAGCTGTTATATCTGAGGTAATTTATCAAACTCTGACATAACAGTTCACCTTATTCTTGGGGATGTTAGAGAGAAATGTTTGTCAGATCTTTTATGTTTGTTCAATGGACATTCCACAGAGGCTGATGACTTTTTACCTGCTTATTTGCATGGTTTTGTATTTTTATTTTGGCCTAGTACCTGGGCTGTGTTAAGGGGACTGACGTGTAGTGCCAAATTTGTTTCAGTTCAACCGGAAACCAGGGAAAGGTATAGAACAAATGTTATCAAATCGGTTGGTCGAAAATACACCTGCTTCAGTGGCTCAATTTTTGAGGAACACTCCGAATTTGGACAAGGTAGAACTGTGGTTTCAGTAAAGTTTCATATGGTAAATTGTACCAACACCCATCAGTTTTCTGAAATTACAGTAACACCCTGCAATTTACCTACGATACCCACTGTTATCTGTCCGTTGGTTAGAACAGTGGATGGAAAAATGCTGACATAGTGACATCATCTTGTTTGAGTTATGTTAAAGCATCCAACTCAAAACCAATTGGCAAGGAGTGGAGAGGCCGCCCAAGCTCATATACTAGTTTTCGAGGTGATAATTAATCGATGTGGGACAAATTCCAACACTCCCCCGCATGTGCGACCCCTGATTCGCACGTGGAGAGGTCAACAAAGGATCCGGAACATACGGATCACAACGGAACAAAGTGCAATTATGGCACAAACAAAGGGGAAAATCCTTCGAAAACCTAGCTCTGATACCATGTTAAATCATCCAACTCAAAACCAATTGGCAATAAGTGGAGAGGCCGCCCAAGCTCATATACTAGTTTTCGAGGAGATAATTAATCAATGTGGGACAAATTCCAACAAGTTACAATTGGAAATTTGCCTTAGCATAAAAATCAGTAAATATTAGACTTGAGGCCCATAACCATTTGAGTAAAAGGATGCTAAGAAAGGGCAAAAGTGTAAAACATTTGTTCCTGCAAGTACCATTAGTTCAGAACTCCAACAATGTATGCTATTTGATTTTTAGAAGCCTGAGGGGCTGTTTGTTTAATTTCCCAATTTCGTTTTGCTTTATCATCAATTTGTTTTATCCACTTGGTTTGCAGGCTATGATTGGAGACTACTTGGGCCAACACGAGGAGTTTCCCCTTGCTGTGATGCATGCTTATGTAGATTCTATGAAGTTCTCTGGTATGAAGTTTGACTGTGCAATCCGTGATTTCCTTAGAGGATTCCGACTTCCAGGAGAAGCACAAAAGATAGATCGAATCATGGAGAAATTTGCTGAGCGGTAGGTCTAAGCAAGTATGTTTTCATGTGTGTGGGTATATATGGATTATGGATACAAGCCTCCCGAGTCCCAGCTTTAATTGGGCCCCTCCGCTATTTTTTTACCCCTGTAAGTTAAGTTATATTGAAAAAAGAAACAGAAGAACATGACCACTGGGGCATACCCCTGTAAACCAGGCATACAAACTACAACAACCCAGCAAAACCATGGGAAAACCTAAGGCCTGCACTACTACAAGTAGCAAAATAGCAACGTCAACATTGTATTTGATCCAATGTTGAACCAAGTGCCTCAACTTAAAAGATTTTCCTAACTGTCCATGAGGCATTAGCTGGGATGGGCCCCTCCGCTATTGGATAGTGTGGAATGTGGTTCCGTTGGGCAGGATAATTAGTTATCAGAAAAACAAATGGATACAAGCCAAATTTAGCAAAAATTCTGATGGATTGGTTTTTTGCATACCAAAGTCTCATTAGGACATTTTATGCATCTGAATGTCTGTAATAACAGACGAAAGTAATTAGACAACATTTGGTACTTCATGAAGTCTTGTGACTTGTCTACTACTACCATTGAAAGAAAAGTCACTCCTGCAATTGGACATGTCTTTTCACATTGAACATCATCAATTTTAACACCAGCGAACCACTAGTAGGGTACATTTTTCAATGTGTAGTGAAGTTTACAGATGCCACATCCCACTTCTCGTTTGCTTGTATAATGATATTCTTCATTTTTGGTAAGATTGGACTCGTCACCAACTTTAATAGTAAAAGGAGATATGAAGTAAAAATATAGCATCCTTTAAAGGAAGGTGGCTAATGGCAAGAGAAAATACTGGACAAGGTTATCAATACCGTACCATACCGGCCGGTAGGTACCGGTTTTGTATAAAAAACGGTACCAAGGACCCCCAATACCGTACAGTTTCAAATACCGGACCATACCGGCCGGACCGGAAACTATCTGGGGAATATCGGCCGGAATTGAAGACTCAGTGCGGTACCTTTTTGCTGCCTGTCTCTGATTTTGAAAAAGCGCAGGTCGGATCGGAAACACACACACAGTTCACAGAGAGAGAGGGAGAGGGATAAACACTAGTCAGGTCGGAACCAGAGAGCGAGATTACCTTTTCTACCATGGGATGCTTTGCGGCTAATTTGACACAGTGACCAATTTTACCCTTTTCTCTCAATTAACTCTTTTTTTTTTTCTCACTCACAAGGAATTTTATTAGGTGTGGTTGAAATTTCAACTCTCAACTTTTGATATATATATATATATATATATATATATATATATATATATACACCGGCGATCCTGTCAAGGATCCCGGATTGAAGCCTTTTCGGTGTTTTGATGCTTTTAAAAATTGTTTTTGGGAAATCCGAGCCGTCCAATGTGTTCAAAAGGTGTTTTCCAAGGTCCCCGCGAGAAATCATCAAAAAAAAATACCGGAAAGGGCTTGATCCAAGCAGTTTTGCACAAAAACTGTATATATACAGTTTTATGAAAAACTGCTTGGATCAAGCCTTTCCCGGTAATTTTTTTTGATGATTTCTCGCGGGGACCCTTAAAAACACCTTTTAAACACATTGGACGGTTCGGATCGTGAAAATTTGATCCGGAACTACGAATCCCGGATCCGGGATCCCTGACAGGATCGGGACTCATATATATATATATATATAGTTGTGGTAAAACCAATACGGTACCTGGTATTGACCGGTACCCGTACCGTACCAATTGGACAACCGGAACTCGAGCCCATACGGTATTCAGAACCTTGATACTCGGATAAAAAAGAGAGAGGCTAATTGTGTAGATCCCAACAGGCAAAAGGGCTACTATAGATTGACAGCAAGTGCAATATAGGTCACAGAAAACTGTAGTGACTTTGGGAAGGTGGCAAGTATATTGCCTATGAAGTGTTTTTCTTCAGATGCTTTGTTTTCCCTTCTGTGGCTAATTACTTTTGATTGCTGATACTAAGTGGTAAGATGTCGCTTATTTTAATATTTGAGAGCAATTCTATGGTTCACTTGGAACTCTGGCTTCTTTTTTTAGTCAAGCTCTACCAATGGAGTTTGACAAAGTAAATTATGTTACAAGATGCACTTAAAGCCTAACTTAATACTCAACTTTTTGCCTAGATGGTTTAACCATGTAAGGTGCACTCATAAAACGCCCAAACACTTCTTGGACCTTTGACTCTTCTTGTTTACATACCCTGCACAACTGTGTGTGTGGTTCCTTCATAAAGTTAATGTTTAGTGGCTTGCAATGTTACCTTTTGGCTTGCTGCTTCTATTTCTATCTTCGTATATACTGAGGCGCGTGTATAACTGACTAGAGCTACTGCGTATTTTTTTGAAAACCAGCATATACTGAGGAGGGTGTATCACTGACTAGAGGTACCGTGTATTTATTTGGAAACCAGCAGGGCTCCATGCTTTTTCGTCTGTCTATATGTTTTTATAACCAGCGGCCCAGTGCCAATATATGCTAATAATTCAAGATAATAAACTTTTGATATTTGTTGCCAATGTTAATTGCGGGGCAAAGGGAAACTTTTGTAATCAGGACTTATCCCATTTAGGCTCTGTTTGTTTCTATCTAAAGCAAGTAAAATCAGCAGGGCTCCATGCTCTTTCGACTGTCTCTATGATTTCATAATCAGCAGCCTAGTGCCAATATATTCTAATAATTCAAGGATAACAAACTTTTGATGTTTGTTGCCGATGTTGATTGCGGGGCAAAGGGAAACTTTTTGTAATAAGGGCTTATCCCATTTAGGCTCCGTTTGTTTCTACGTAAAAACAAGTAGAAAATTTTGTGCAAAATGTTTTTACTCCCGAAAACTCTGTAAGTCATTTTCCTGAGAGTTGTCCTCTTACGTGTATCAGTGTATACATATACTGGGCCGGTTCCACTCACAACATTTGACACAACTTTTGGTACAAGAAATGTAAACCACCCATTTTGGAGTCTCTCGCAAATAATTGGAGCCGTTCAATTTGTTTAAAACCTGTTTTTACGAATTCCCGTAAATAATCAACTTATTTGGATATCAGTAACGGCTTGATCGGTATTTGTCCCTAAATTTGACAGGATAAAAATTGGATGAATCGATCAAAGCCTTTATCGATATCCAAAAGAGTTGATTTTTTACTTGTACTCTTAAAAACATGTTTTTAGGCGAATTGAATGGCTCCGATTATTAGCGTGGGGCTTCGATTATTTTGTATCAGAAGTTGTGTGAGCGGAACCGGCCCCCATAAATATATATATATATATATATATATATATATATATATATATATATATATATATATATGTTGGGTGATGGGTACAGTATTCTTTATATAAACCTCTATCTATGCTTCTCTTTGTACAATTGGGAGTGCAGTCTGCAGAGTACCTGTTTCTCTCTACAACTGGGAATGAACCAAATTGATTGGAAACACCTCAAGCAAGTTGCGCAAAATATATATATATATATATATAGGCATATAATCATAGATGTTCACGAGGAGGCTCAGGATGGCCTTTCTTAGAATTTAAACTGATTCAAAACCTTGTCGTCAAAAATATTTTCCAGTGGTCGACCAAACACCAAAAATTGGAGGGAAGAAAAACAATTTCAGCAAATTTGTTTTACATGGAAAGTATTTTTCGTTGTAAAACATTTTACGTCGAAACAAAGTAATAAACAGAGCCTTAATGCTTTTGTGGACAAAGTTTATTTATCCTCCAAATGGTACCTTGACAAAGAACCCATGATACACCCATTCCTGTGGCCCGCTAGTAATTTGTTATGTACCTACCGCAGCAGTTATGCAGATAATTTGATCTAAAATTTGTTTTACCTGTTGCAGTTATTGTGCAGATAATCCAGGTCTCTTTAAGAATGCAGATACTGCATATATCCTTGCATATGCAGTTATAATGTTGAATACTGATGCACATAATCCAATGGTATGGCCTAAAATGTCCAAGGCTGATTTTATACGCATGAATGCCACAAATGATGCTGAAGAGTGTGCTCCGAAGGAACTTCTGGAGGATATCTATGATTCCATTGTTAAAGAAGAGATAAAAATGAAAGATGATTTGGCTGCTCTTGGAAAAAGCAGCAGACCCAAGCCAGAAGTAGAAGAGAGAGGTCGCCTTGTTAACATTCTTAATCTGGCTCTACCAAGGAGGAATTCAGTACTGGACACAAAGTCAGAAAGTGAAGCTATCATTAAACAAACCCAGGATATTTTTCGCAATCGAGGAGTGAAGAGAGGAGTCTTTCATACTTCATATCAGATTGAACTTGTAAGGCCGATGGTTGAAGCTGTAGGATGGCCTTTGCTCGCTACTTTTTCTGTTACAATGGAGGAAGGAGACAATAAGCCAAGGGTTGTTCTCTGTATGGAAGGATTTAGAGCAGGAATACACATTACTCACGTTCTCGGAATGGATACCATGCGCTATGCTTTTTTAACATCTCTAGTTAGGTAAATTTCCACTTTTAAGTTACTGTGCTTCTTTTCCTTCTGTCGTTGATATTTGTATTTACGTTTCTGTTGTACTTAGAAATGTTAGTGTTTTTCTTCTTTCTCTTGTTTGGCAAGAATAGCAAACTCATGGGAACATGGTGTTACCACCCGTGAGATAGCACCTGTGGCGTTCACTCAGGCTGTTTGTTTGATATCTCAGATTTAATTTCTTGCATGCACCAAAGGACATGCGGAGTAAAAATGTGGAAGCATTGAGGACTTTACTTGCTTTGTGTGAATCCGAGACAGAAGCCCTCCAAGACACATGGAATGCAGTTCTGGAGTGCATTTCTCGGCTTGAATACATCGTGTCAACTCCCGCTATTGCTGGAACTGTCATGCAAGGATCAAATCAAATCTCCAGGGATGCTATTCTTCAATCTCTGAGAGAGTTGGCCGGGAAACCAGCAGAACAAGTGTTTGTGAATAGTATTAAATTGCCCAGTGAATCGGTAGTGGAGTTTTTCACTGCTTTGTGTAATGTGTCAGCCGAAGAACTGAAACAGAGTCCAGCTCGTGTTTTTAGCTTGCAAAAGCTTGTTGAGATCAGCTATTACAATATGGCTCGTATACGCATGGTAATTTTCTTACTAACAACAATTAGTTGTGCACATAATTTTACCTGGATAGTAGCTTTGTGTAGTGTTAATTTTTCCACTAAATTATACTTATAATTGTTGGACCGTAGCTGTAGGTCTGCTAGGTTGGCCTGTTTTGTACCTTGGGTTTGATTTTGCAAAACTGTTAAAAAGTATCTGGAGTAGTATATAAATGTATTTCTCATAATCAATAGCGTACTGTTGATTAGGAGATTCTTCTATTTTCTTTTTTTATGCCGGTATTTGTGCATCTATGTTGCATTTAATTTTAGATATATGAATTAGTTGCCTTCCACTACTTGAAGCTGTTACAAATTTGTCGCTTCTTAAGTGATTGCCATTGTTTTAAACCAACCAAGTCGGCGAGGGCCAGCCAGTTCGAATCGGGTTTTGAGACCCCGGTGTATCTGGTGACTATGAATCGCCACTGAACAGGCTGCTTCCTGCTTCAAAATGGTGCGAATCGGAATATTTTATTATTTGGTGGTGAATCTGATGAATCGATGTTATTAACACACTAGATTTTTAATGTTAAAGCTGGGTTGTAGTTTCCCTTGTACCTTCTTCACTGGCAAAAACAAGAAGATTTGCTATTGCTTGGTCAAGTCCCTTAATATTCTTACTAGAAACACTATGGCACCAGGCCTCCATTCTTGCAGCTGGCGCAATCCAGAACCATAGAATTTCTAGAGCCAGCCAACTTTGATTTGGACTGAAGAGAGAGAGAGAGAGAGAGAGAGAGAGAGAGTTTATAAGAGCGCTGAGAAGAGAAATCGGTAACTTGTCACTGTGGGTTCCCAAGAGAGGGTGCTAAAATCAAAGCCCTTCATTCTTATACGAGGGGCAAAAGAGAAAGCAAAACTGAATAAAGGATGTGGGAGAAGCATGTGTTAATTCTTTCCAGTTCTATGTTCGTAAATAAACGTAATGCTCTGCTGACCTCAAAATATAAATTCATATCAATTCAAGTGCTGATATTAGTTAATATACTTCGATTTAGTAAAAAAGGATGCTTCTACCTTTGAAGATATTGGTTAAAATGTGAGATATTTAATTTTTTTTTTTTGAAATGGGAAATGCGACAAATTAAGCTTAAGAGAGTTGAACATGCTCGCCATTGAGTTTAAATGTGTTTGTGGTGTTGATGATTTCAGAAGTTGCCCGCTGTGATATCCATTTCTGGGACTGTTACCCTAACAGTCTGTCGCTATTTAAGATTGTGGTTAATTCTGTATTTATTTTGACATTTTTATCTTGGGTTAAACTAAAATTTCCTTTGAAAGAAAATAAACCAATACGTTTGCATCAACAAGCAACCGTTCTAAGAATATTATGTCAGTTACCTTCAGGCCAGATTTTTGTCTTGAGTTTTGTTTGTGTTAAGATATTGTTTGTTGGAGTGATGTAAACCTGTAAATGATTCCTCAGAAAGTTCCCTTTGGATAGGACACTAATTATCTCTCATGCATCTCATTTAGTAACAACATGGATTATATGCTCGTGCAGTAACGTTTGAGTAGTCAACCGTTGCGAAGTTTCTGCCAATAACTTAATTCTCTTTTCAGGTATGGGCTAGAATATGGTGTGTCCTGGCGAATCATTTTATTTCTGCT
Source organism: Vaccinium myrtillus (assembly GCA_016920895.1). Classification (NCBI taxonomy): domain Eukaryota; kingdom Viridiplantae; phylum Streptophyta; class Magnoliopsida; order Ericales; family Ericaceae; genus Vaccinium; species Vaccinium myrtillus. The sequence goes on along the minus strand of CM029280.1, from coordinate 30,421,954 downwards.
GGGAGTCATCATGATGAGAAAATTGCTATGTATGCTATTGATTCTCTGAGACAACTTGGTATGAAGTACTTGGAGCGTGCTGAACTTGCCAATTTCACATTTCAAAATGACATCCTAAAGCCATTCGTCATTCTTATGCGGAGCAGTCGAAGTGAAACTGTACGGAGACTGATTGTTGATTGCATTGTTCAAGTATGTCTCGTGATCGAATTTGTTGGTATTCAGTTGTTTTCGATTTGTTGTTTGCAAAATCATATTTGCTGCTATAATTGCAGATGATCAAATCTAAAGTTGGAAGCATAAAGTCAGGCTGGCGAAGTGTTTTTATGATTTTTACAGCTGCTGCAGATGATGGCTTGGAACCAATTGTGGAAAGCGCATTTGAAAATGTCGAACAGGGTGAGAACCAAGCTTGCTTCTTTTAGCTGTCGTTTAAGAGTTATTTTGGTAGGGAGAGTGAGACCTTTTTTTTTTTCTTCCTCCGCTGAAGTTGGTTTTTTTCTTCCTCTTGGCACATCAACAACTACTAACAGACCAAAAACTATTGCAGTTATCTTGGAACATTTTGATCAGGTCGTTGGGGACTGCTTTATGGACTGTGTCAATTGTCTTATTGGGTTTGCCAACAACAAGAGTTCCCACCGGATAAGCTTGAAGGCTATTGCTCTCCTGCGCATATGCGAGGATCGTCTCGCAGAGGTAATCTTTCCCGTATTATGTTTTAGTTTCCCTTTAAAAAATCATCTTCTCTGGATGACGTTTTGGTTTGCTATGTCTCTTTTTTGATACACATGGATGATAAATGTAATTCATGTTGCCTCAACTAAAGTACGGCCTCTTCTGAATGTTGAGGTAAACAAGACAGAACTTGTTCAGCCCAATTTTTCTGTCTATAACTCCATAAATTAAGGTGCAGTGAAATTTGACAGCTGTCAGTTACCCTAGGCTTTGTGTTTTTCTAATTTTGAGTAATACGTTCATGAGAACGATGGATGAATTTTGGATGTGTTTCTGTAGTAATTTGATGAATACTTTCCTAAGAAATCAAAGGGAAAAGGTCTGAGCTGCACGCATACAAGAGCGTGTGCAATTTATCCTCCACATGTTGCGGTGTTAGGGGAATAGCATACTTATGTTTAGTTCGAAGGAAGTGGGAAAAAGTGTGGAAGTCAGCGAAGATGAGAAAATCTAACATGACCTCTCATGTGTTCTTTGGGTTGCGATGCAGGGGGAGCGTACAGAAAATGAACAACATTCACAACTCACAAGCAAACAGTGGATAGAAAGCTCTATGAATTTTCTTATTACTCAATCCCAAGCAAGTTGTCTGAAGGATTTACTACCTGATTTACAAAATAAGATACCCTAACACATTAGGAAATATCAAAGGAAAGACAATTGCTTGCCGATCAAGCCTCTACAAAGTATTAAGTAACTACAAAATTTTACCAAGAAGGAAGCATTTGATTGACTCAACCTCAAAACTAGAAAGGATAATAAGAATTCTAGAAAACACCTAGATCAAGACGGAATTATATAGACTAGGATTTCGCAGAACTAATATTTTCTAAAATTCAAAATTTCTAAATCGGAGGCCTAAATAAAGGCTTTTTACTGAAAATAACTTAGTTCAGGCGAAGTAAATATTTTCTAGCCTCATACCCTGCCAGTCTCCAGTAAATATTTCTTTTATGCCCTCCATCTTATTATATGTCACCAGAAAATCAAATTTCATACAGATTTTAACTTAAAACATTTTGATATGGTTCATCTTCAAGCATTTCATCCACTCAGGAGGGTCTCATGGCCTAATTATCTGATCACTGCATATGTGTCATTAAGTGGATACGGGGATGTGCAAGCAGATAGAAAATATAATAAGCTAAACTGCATGTTTTTCTTGATTTGATTATATTGTTTTATTACAGTTCTGTCCTTCAATGATAGTAAGTCTAAAGACCAGAAGTGTTAAAACGAGAATAATGACGAAGTTTTATCGGTTGGGGGAAGGTTGGGGCCTTAATTCATCAAAGTAATATTCATGTAGTTATATGCTTATGTTTTATAGAGTTCTGTTAGCTCGTGTGTTCTCCATTTTCTGTAGTGTTGCATTTATATGAGCAAAATAATCCGGGAAATAGACAAATAGTTTAATAGGGTGCGGGTTTCAGAGGCTTGAATCAACTTCTTAGTTCTTTGTATAGTTGCATTATGAAGATTGGCTTTTTTGCCAAGAATTTACTTCGATGTTTTTCTTGTTGAAAGAAACTTGTTATTTTCAGGGCCTTATACCAGGTGGTGCTTTGAAGCCCATTGATGTCACTGTGGATACAGCCTACGATGTGACTGAGCATTATTGGTTCCCAATGCTGGCTGGTTTATCTGACCTGACCTCTGATCCAAGACCGGAGGTCAGAAATTGTGCACTGGAGGTCTTGTTTGATTTGCTGAATGAAAGAGGTAGCAAGTTTTCATCATCCTTTTGGCAGAGCATTTTCCATCGTGTCCTGTTTCCCATTTTTGATCATGTGAGGCATGCTGGAAAAGAGAAATTGATCACTTCTGGAGATGATTGGCTTCGCGAAACTAGTATTCATTCGCTCCAGCTGTTGTGTAACCTTTTCAACACTTTTTACAAGGTACACACGTGCTCTCTCCTAAAGTTTATGGGCTATTTTTGCTCAATGGCATGCATTCTGACATCTTCAATTCAAGAATTCAAGGAGTGTATTTAATATGGGACAAAAGATTGTAGCTGTTTTGATTGCTTTGAAGCGTGTACTTAGTCCTAATATGTGTGCACTAATCCTAACTGTATTTGGTAAGCACTGACACTGTCGATGAATAAAACAAAAAAAAGCACCGACACTTACCAGAAGGTCTACTGTCTCCGACACATGGAAGGAGGTGCAGAGTCTGCCCCACAATGACACTTGTCGGGCACTCCTCAGCATGTCAGATACGCTTCCAAACCTATTCACCAATTTTTTTCTTTTTATAATTTAAAAGAAGTGGACACGATACAGACAAGTTGAGATTTAGTGGTTCAATCGCACAAGTTACATGTTCCCACAGACTTCGACCAGTTGAAAAATTCTTGACACTTGACCAATAAGAGTAGTTAGTGCCCCTAAACGAACCCTAAATCCTAAACCCTGTAATCTATCTCCAAAAATGATGCTAAGAGGGAGCCGACTATCAGAATATTAAAAACAGGGCAACACACTACCCCACTAAAACAGTTGCAAACAGAGCCAATATACCAGATACACAGAGTAGAGCAGGGGACTAACGGACGTCTTGAGAGAGGTACCGGAGTATAGAGAGATAGCGATGTAGATGCCGTAACTCAATGGGGTTTGTAGATCGAGAGTTAAAAATCCTAACTGAAACAGATCTAAGTGTCGCCTGTGAGAACAGAGGTCTGGCGAGGCTCGAATAAAGTCGTTGGAGGTCCGGTGAGGGGTGGCGACGTTTGACGATGAGCACGGAGACCAGGCGAGGCTGTACAAGTCTCGTCTGAGTTCGCTGGGGTTCCGACAAGGGTTGCCGAGATCTGGGTGACGTTCGCTGGAGGTCACAGTGGTCGTTGATGGTCAGAGGTGAAGGTCGAGGGTTGTCTGTGGTCGTATATGAGAGAGAAGGGGTCAAAGGGTTACTGACTGAGGATTTCTAAAGACAAAGGTCGACTGAGAAGAAAGACAGATTTCGACTCAGAGAACAGAAATAATGAAGGTCGAGGGTTGTCTGTGGTCGTATATGAGAGAGAAGGGGTCAAAGGGTTACGGGGATTTAAAAAGACAAAGGTCGACTGAGAAGAAAGACAGAATTCAACTCAGAGAACAGAAATAATCAACTGAGGTACGATCATGGGATGATCGAAACCCGCTCTGATACCATGTTAACGTACGAAGAAGAACAGAACAGACTACTGTATTATTGAATGAAAATTGATACAATACTCAACACGTATAAATAGAGAAAACCTAGACTAGAGAATCTACCCTTAAGAAAATCTGTGCCTAAAATAGAAGATTACAGAAAGATATGATTACGAGATAATCGCATGCCTAAAATAAAAGATACAAGTGAAGATACATATACATTCACAATGTTCATTGTCAAAGAACGCGAGTCCAGATCCATAAAAGACTGTTGGACTTTCGTTGGAAATTTGCCAAGAGACCAGGTGAGAAACTGGCTTTGATCGTGTTCTTGGTTTTGTTTACTTTTAATTTCTGCATTTTTTTCTCACTGGGTACATAGTGGGAACTCAACGGAACTTGCGGAAATCTCTGGTATCACCTTGTACACGCCAAGAAGTCAGCCGGAACGGAATTAGACCTCTGCTGTACTCTTTTCCTTTGAAACAGTACGAACCTTCCGGTACGGAATAGTGTTCACAACCTTGATAGCTTGGAAATGGACTGACAGAAAAATAGCTAAACTGGGTTATTACATCCTAAACTAGGTCAAGTTATAATAAGTGTTATATTACATCCTATTTATTTGTCCTGTGGTGTTCTGCCACGATGCCCCTTTTCTGGTGTCTTCACTTTTTTGAGTTTTGCTGCCAGAATATTGATGAATGTTGTCCAAATACAAGTTGACTGTACTTAAATAAGAGATCATATTTGATTTCAAATTGTACTTGAAACAGTGCTGCCGAAATTTAACTTTTTTTTGGTTAAGTTTAATTAATATCTCTAATTTAAGATCACAGTTACTTATTCTTGAACATAACTATGTTATCCTTTGAAAAAAACTCAGGCAATAATTCTTTCCCCCTTTTTTTTTTAATTTTATTTTATAGGAAGTGTGTTTCATGCTGCCTCCACTTTTGAGTTTGCTGTTAGATTGTGCTAAAAAAACAGACCAGACAGTGGCTTCAATATCTCTGGGTGCATTGGTGCATCTCATTGAAGTGGGAGGACACCAATTCAATGACAGAGACTGGGACACCTTGTTGAAAGGCATAAGGTGTGCATCTCCCTTTTGTCTAGTTGTTTCATGTAATGCTGATTTTAGTAATACTTCCAATTTTGAGCCAGGGATGCTTCGTACACAACACAACCCGTCGAGCTGCTCAATGCGTTGGGTTTTGAAAACTCTAAGAACCATCGTGTGTCAAGCAGAGATTTCGAGAGAAGTACAAGTGATGTGCCTTCACTCAAGACTGTTGAAAATGAGGCAATAGGTCATCATCAACATGTTTTCAATGATGTTGGGGACACCTATGCTTTGGCATCCCCAGATGGTATGGATGGCACCGTAAAGAATCCTGATCCCAATCAAGAGACGGTGCAGGCAATAGATTTGGATGGTTTGGAAGGTTAGTTGTTATAATGTCATACATGGTTAATTATACATCTGAGATGGTGCAACAGTGCAAGTGTTTATCAAGGAACCCCTTGACTAGAAAAATCTTCCTTGATGTAGGTGTACCTTCACCTTCTGGAAGATATCAGAAACAATTTGAAGCTGGAGGCCTTCAGCGGAATCAAACAATTGGTCAAAGAATTATGGGTAACATGATAGACAACCTCTTTGTCAGAAGTTTTACCTCAAAATCTAAGGGTCGTCCTTCAGATGTTTCTGTACCATCCTCTCCGGCCAAGGTATTATGATAATGAATTTACTTGAACAGATTGCTCACTGTGTGGTACTGGTACCAATTGGACCAGTTCTAATAATTTCTTTTTTCCTATGTGAAGGACAAATAGTTTCTCATTAACAGCTTATCATTAGTCAATCTTGTATGGTTTGTGTTTCTGCCACTTGTTGGCTTTGAATCATTTTTCATTATTACACAAAATTCACCAAACACTGTTTACCCACTTTAGTCCCATGATGGCATATTCGATTTCTTTTTATTTTCAAATTTCCCATGAAAAAGTTTATCTGTCTCAGGTGTAGTATTCCCAGTGCTAATAATCTCCTTCAGTTCCCAATATCATCTTGATTCTCTTTTTCAGTTTCTAGTTTTTCATCTGCATTTTCCCTTTCGGGGAGTATTTCATTGAATGATGAGCTTTCTTTCTTTTTCACTTCCTTGGGAGATTTCACTTTGTCTTTTGGACTTGTGTTGAGTTCTAGCAAATCGTTTGGGATGAATATTTGATGTAACTTGTACATTGCAACTTGTAGTATTTCTTTCATTGCTTGATTTGAGAAGTACCATGCCTTATGCCTTTTGAAAGGGATACACAAGTCACATGGTGTTACTCCTTTCTTATTTCTCGATCTAATGCCACTTTAGTTTGCTGATGCTGTGGAGCCTGATTGTAAAGATGATGAGGAGAGCCCGCCACTGACAACAATCAGGAGTAAATGCATCACTCAATTGCTGCTTCTAAGTGCTATTGATAGTATTCAGGTATTTTCTAATTCTTCGCCTATTTTGTCTATTTTGTCATTGCTTCCATGAATCTAATTTTCTATATTATTCCATTTTTCATCACCCAAATCCTGATGGAAGTCACTTCTCTACTTCAGAACTGATGGATATCCAACTTAACTAATTTTGATTACTCAAAGTCTGTCTCTGAGGGCAACTGTGGTCTGTGGATATTAGTATGGCAAGTGTACCTGACGTGGCCTTCTGGAATAATGGAAGGCACTGCAATAGTTCAATTCCGCCAAAGGTGTAGGAGACTGGAGAGAACTCAGGGCAACCTTAGAGAGAGAGGGATGGCAATAGAGACTGGTCAACCAGAGAGGGATATAGTGTAGAATAAAGGATAGTTCTCTTCGTATGATCAGACCTCCCTTTATCTAGGAGATTTGGAGGAGGGGTCCAGCTCACGTGAAGATAGGTGGTCCCTCCTTATTGGATCAATGGGTTGGAGGTGATAGAACATCCTCTGCAAGTCCTAGTGCCAGACCTGAGCTTGCAGATCTCATTGGCACCAGTTTCATGGAGCTGTCAAGCTGTAGGTATAATACGTGTCCTGAATGTTAGATGACTTGGTCAGTGCCCTCTGACCGATCAAGGTCGAGCTCCTCTCTTAGAGGATGAGCCTTGATTATCAAGTTGCTCTATTTCCAAACCACATACCTCTTTTGGTCCTGAGTGCGGCTCCTTTGGCAAAAAAGAAAAAAATGGTTTTTTGGTTGTCTTTATTCAATTTTTTTTTTTTTGCATTTGTTAGTTTTGTGTCAAGTTTTCGTGGTTTATGGATTCGTCTCGACGAGACGAATCCAAAGAATATAAAATTGTTGTCGAAACTAATTTTTTTTCTCGAATAAAGCCAAAATTAAACCAATAAACTGGTTTATTTTCGGCTTTATTCAAAAAAATATTACTTTTGACCATAATTTTATACTCTTTGGATTCGTCTCGTCGAGACGAATCCATAAACCACGAAAACTTGACGGAAAACTAATAAATGCAAAAAAAAAAATGAATAAAGACAAAACGAAAAAACTAAAAAACCACTTTTTCTCTTTTTTGCCAAAGGATGAGCCTTGGTACGTAGGCCCCTGCTCCCGACCTAGGGTGTTGTGGATTCGCCATTCTCAATGGAGTCTTATTTGAGTGTGTGGATAGTTAAGAGGTGCTTTTGGGATCTCTTTAAGTATTCAAAGTGGCGTACTTGAAGGCTCCAAGTCTCGTGGCATAGACCCTTCCAAATCCCCCAAAACAACCAAAAAGTACTTTAAGAGTAGAAATCCATGTTTATGTTGTGTCGGGAGGGAGGGAGGCCCCTAGGAGAGAGAAGGACGTGGAGACCAGAGAATTTACTTGTTTGTATTGATGTGGTGAGCAAGGACCGAGTCCCTTGTCTGCTCTACACTGGTGGGTCATTTGCTCGCTGGTACGTGCCTCTTGGCATAGACCCTTCTAGATATCCACAACCACCCAAAAAGTACTGCAAGAGTAGAAATCCATGTGTGTGTTTTGTAATATATGCATGTTTATATATTGTGAGGGAGGGAGGGAGGGAGGCTTTCTTTTGTTTTTAATGAGAACTGATTGACATTGATGTCTTTTAAGTAACATGCACTAGAAATACTGGAACAGTTAAAGGCATCACATGAGATCACCATAATGGACATTTTGTTTTTCAAGGGAGTCCAAACCTCAGATTGCGGAGGGAGGCTTTCTTTTGGTCTTTTTAACGAGGACTGAGTAACATTGATGTCTTTTATCATGCAGAAGAAATACTGGAACAAGTTAAAGGCATCACATAAGATTGCCATAATGGACATTTTGTTCTCTGTGTTAGAGTTTGCTGCGTCTTATAATTCGTATACAAATCTCAGATTGCGGATGCACCACATACCTGCTGAAAGGTTGGCTTTCCTTTCGTGACTTAGAGTGTTTTTTTTTTTTTTTTTGGCTACTCCGTTTGTCAACCTCATGAACCTTTTCTGATATCTTTATCATTGGACAGGCCACCATTGAATCTTCTTCGTCAGGAATTAGCTGGAACTTGCATTTATATCGAGATCTTACAGAAGACAACTTCAGAAATTGATTCTGGAAGAGGGGAACAGCTTGATACCAATATCAGCCAGGATGCGGGGAGAAGTTCAGTGGAAAATGGTTCAAGCGTCGACGGTGATTCTGGTGTGGGGGAGAAACTTGAAACAATAGCGGAAGAGAAACTAGTATCCTTTTGTGGACAGGTTCTCAAGGAGGCATCTGATTTTCAGTCCATTATGGGAGAGACTACAAATATGGATATTCATCAAGTTCTAGAATTACGTTCTCCTGTCATTGTGAAGGTACAATCGCTGCTTTGTACCCTCAAAGAGTCACTAGTGGGAATCTACTGAAAAGGCTTCTCAATCTTGCATCTTTAAGGTTTTTAAATTATCTTTACAAAATCTCAATTGCGGGAACACCTATATCAACAATAGAGTTCTTCAAGTCTAGGGAATTTAGAGAAGTTCAAGGAATTGATTCTAATACTGTGAACTCAGAGACAGTGAAGACGTGAATAATCTGAGGTTAGGGCTCCCCCTTTCTCATTTCACTTTATATATGAACAAAGGTACATGTACAAGACTACCCCTAGGAAGAAATAAAGCTAACAAATAAACCTATAACTTAAACAAATACCCGTCCCCAACAGAGACACTGCCATTCTCATTTTGACTGCAACTGTAGTAAAATGGGGTTTCTTGTTAGACGAAGTTGCAGAGGAGCCACATCTGAGATTTTTTGTACTCATCTTTATGAACTCATGTTTCTCAGCTGCATGATTTTCTACACGCAGCACAACTGATCTTGTTGTTTTGTAGAATTTACTCTCAGCTATGTAAGGCTACCCTCAGACTACGGACGAGCAGATATCTCCTAATTCATTTTCCGTTTATTCAAATTCGTCTATGATATCTATGTCCTCTGTAGAAACCATACCAAAAGAGGCCAAATTTGCCTAATAGATTAAGGTGGTTTCTACCTGTAATTGAAGATTAGTAAAGGGTAGCACTAGGGGGAGGCGTAGATCAAAATTGGCTTTAGCGGCGGTAGTTCAAGAGGATTTATGTTTGTTGGATATCCCAGAACATATGGGAACACGGATTTATGTAGCCGACCCCAAGCTTGGTTTGGATATTTGACGTTTAGGCTCTAGTATTTTTCCATTTGGGGTACATTAGGTGACCCCCTTCTCTCCTTTTTGTCTACGTTCTTTGCCTCTTCAGTTTATATTTGTTCCTTTTCTTTGTTTTGGCCCTAAATGTTGATTATAGTGTGCTGGAGATTTACGGTGCTCTTTTTTTTGGGGGGGTCATTTAGGTACTTAAAGGCATGTGCTTTATGAACAGCCAGATATTCCGTAAACACCTGCGGCAGTTCTATCCCTCCATTACCAAACTTGTATGCTGTGACCAGGTATCTCCCTCGTTTTGTTTTGTAGTTGTATATTGGTAATTGTAGTTCTTGGAAATCTCTCTTGTTACCAATATTGTGCCTATGCTGTTTATACAGTTTCCCTTCTATGACATTGTAGGGCTGTTATGATGTTGATATAACTGTCCATAATTTTTGATTTCTTTCATATGATTACGTAGTGAAGAAGACCTTCCACAACCCTCAAGTAATTAGGCAGAGATAAACGATCACAGTAAATTGCTGGCTGGTATCGTTTGCTAAAATCAGGATAGATTTTAGCAACTGGGTTGCTAAAATCAAACGGAAAACTCAGCCTAAAGCTGAACCTTGTGAAATTGAACAAAGATGAAATTATGAAATTCCGTAGGTCATTTTTGTTTCAAATGCGAGTGCACAACGTCATCTGTCCCAAACTGGTTCAGTTGTATTCATGTGAGACCAGACAAACCTGTAGTTAATTATTGATGGATGCTGCAACACCCAATCAGGTGGCTGTGGCTGTTTGAAACATAAACAAGAAAATATGCTTACTTTGAGCTCCTCATTGGTTTAACCAATCATGCAACTTATTTCCACTCGTCTCTGAATTCTGTTGAGAAACATTTACAATTGAAAGCGCCTGCTCAAATAGAACATGCTACTGATGCAGACCACACCTGATATTTCTGCAAAACTGATAAACCCCATATTGATGCAGATGGATGTTCGTGGGGCTCTTGGCGATCTTTTCAGCATGCAATTGAGTGCCCTGTTGCCACAGAAGATTTATGTTGAACCTTGATCAAGCTTCGCGGATGGAAAGGTTGCCAATGCTGCTTAGAAAGCTGACGTCGCTTTTTTTCCTCCGTATTGCATTTTTCCTATAACATTGAGTTATGTGTTCTTGTATAATTCTCGTTTGTAGAAATTCGTGTACCTTGTAGAAACCAAATTTGGAAGGGGCACGACTAGTTGCGGCTTTGACTTTCTGATGATGTTTTGTGTACTCCCCACCCAAATTGCTTACAATAACTATTTATGGACTCGCGTTGCCACCCCTAGAATGGCGTAGAGGAAGGAGTTCCACTACTCTTGGCATTATAGATTTTATAGCTAACACAGCTGCAGACCTACTTCAAAATGTAGCAAAAGAAGACAGAATTATATTGCACTATTTTTCTGTCAATTTTTTTTTTTATTGTGCTATGCACTCATAGAATTATTTATATCTTTTGTTTATTTATTTATTTTGCGAAATGACTTTGTTTGATAGATCTCACTTTGTGAATCACAGTAGTGTCTCTTATGCCATGGTGTCATGGAATCCCATGGCCATTTGCTTTTGAATGCCTGTTTGCTACTCACGTATGGAAGGGTGTAAGGCTCAAATGCGATGTCGGCCACCATGCTTGGGACCTGGCTTCTGAGATGAACTGGGGAACCACAAAGGAAGCTCTATGAGGAACTCAGTCTATAAATTGGGCCTAACTGCCAATATGTACTACTTATGAAACACAGAAATGGTCGGATTTTCCAGAAGATTAGCGTCGATATTGCGACTCTAGCGCGGAGGATTCTGGAGCAATTAAAGGCCTGTGTGTGTTCTTAGAGAGATGTCCCTCCGACAGCATTATCTCTTAGATTATCACTTGGGGTATTCCATTATCACTTCAGTTGTGCTTGGATTGGGGTATTCCATTGTCTGTTCAACATGCTTAGCTTAGATTTTTATGTGGGTAGGGGATCGAGTTTTGGTTCTGTTTCCTTTTGTTTGGTCTTATAGTCAGAACTTTTTACCGTTTCCCCTTGACTGGGTAGGTTTTTTTTTTTATAACCAGTTGTCCGCCAAAAAGGCGACCTCGACTAATCTTGGGAGACCAATCCACCCTACTCCACTATGGGGGCATTTATTTAAAGATTTAATCAAGCAAAACGGCTCGGATTGTATGGATTGGCGTTCAAAGAGTTGAGAGCACCTACGAAATTTTTGAACGGACTTTGATAAATAAATTGTCCAATTATTTGGTGTCTAATTGTGAAAAAGTACGTGTCTTGTCATAAAAGGGTATGTCCTATATGAAAGGACATTTGTGTGAAAGAGTATAGATGTTGGGAATTAGTATACCAAGAGACAAGTATTCCTTGATGGTAGAAAATGTGTTGCCTATAAATACTACATACAGAGGGTCCCTGACCTAGCCCGAATAAGAACAAGCATGTGTTTCCATCAACAAGGTTCATTACGTGGGTCTTAGGTTAGAAGATCTCTCTGGTTTGTTCTATGACTTGAACAATAATAGATGAAGGTAAGATTTCAAATTTCCATTGCACTTACAGGTATTATCAATTCCAATTGATTTCACCTTACACAATCCAGTGCATTTTGCACACTACACCATCTCCCAAACCGGATTGGTGAGAGAAGAAAGAAGAAGAAAGGGGAGGGATCTCCTTTACTAGTGAGAAAAGAAAAGAAAGGGGAGGCTCCTGTCTCGTTTAAATAACCTTGAGCAATCATTCTCTCCCCCTCCCATTTCGGTGATCTCTCTCATCTCCGGCGACCTCAAAACTCAGTTTTGATCACAGATCTGACTTATCTACGATGAGACGAAAACAGTGGTGCAAGTACGACGACGGGGTGGACCGCACGTGCCACTGGCAATCGGTTTCTCACGGAATTAGAATCTTACCATTTTTCTTCCTCCCCCCTTTGGTCATCCAAACAAGGGAGATAATTCACTCCTTTCTTTTCTGGCCGTTCCCCTCCATCGAAAAGGAGCCGTAAATGAACAAAACAGTTTAAAAAAAACAAAAAAAACAAAAACAAAAACAAAAACAAAAATAAAATTGTTCCCCAAATTCTCATCTGTTTCATCCCCATCGTAGCTCTCATTCCAATTTTGCTCAAATTCTTCCTTGAGTTCGGGAGATCTCAACCTCGTAGTCATCCTCCTCCTCACCCTCATGGTCCCCCTTCGTGTATTTTGGTTTTTATCGTTGGTTAGGGCTGCATTCTCCCCCATTTTCATGGATCGCCTCTGAATGAAGCTGTTGAAATCAGGGACTACCATTGGAGAAATCCAACCAACGGTTCTCTTTCTTACAGTGGAGGTGGGAGGCCTAATCGTATATAACCAGTGTTTTTGTGTTGGATGCGAATTTGAGAGAGAGAGCGAAAGGATCTCGTTATGATAAAGAGGCAAAGCCGCCTAGGTTCGTTGTTATCATTGTTTCGTCAGCGCCAACACCGATTGGGGAATTGTTGTTGTTTAATGGCCGCTGCCGCCTCTTCGCTGTTGTTTCAAGGCACAAACGATCAGTTGATGTCAGTACGATCCACGACATTGCACGCCGCCCTGCATCACCATCTCCGCCGCCAATATTATCATGCTTCCCCAAACCTAATTCAGCGCTTTCGTTGTTACCCTCCTTTGCGAGGGATTAATAATACTGAGTCGGAACTAAACGGAAGAGGCCTTAATGGGCCAAGTCTCGAGGATGGTTGCTCCTTTTACAGTCTTGATGATCTCTGTAAAAGGATTGACAACAGAAAAAACAATACCGACAACAACAACAACAACAACAACAACAACAACAACAACAAGAACAGCAACTATCACCATCTTGATGCATTTGGGAATGCTAGGACATTTGCTCCCAGCCCGCCACAGCTCGTACACGATTCTGAGATTAGACTAGAAGAAGATGACCGCTGTATCAATGGTGCTGCGGGTAAATTGGAAAACCGTTGCAACCACCACGGGAGCCCCCTTGGTTTCCCAGAACTCACAAAGACGGAAAAACTAGTAGTTGCTGTTGACGTGGACGAGGGTATCTCTTTTACCTATTACTACTTGAATCATCTGTATCCTTCCATTCCACTCTCTTTAACCCATTGATCATCTTAAGAATTTCCTTCTCTCAGCTGTGCATTATTTCTTTTGAAACTCACAACAATGTTTAAATAGGATTGAAACAGTCACCAGTTCGATGGGTTCTATTTATTCGGCATTCCCTCGACCAATAGTGATGATTGACAGAGTCAATTCCTTGACTGGACCATAATCTGAGACTTCCCCTCATCCTACCCATAGTTTAGAACTTTAGTGTTTTTTGACTCACACTCCCAAGGACTTTCTAATTCCCCTGGTGTCCTGTTTTCTTTCATTGTTCAACCAATGGTTTAGATTTTATGAGGGTCACTTGTGGAGGCTCGGTAATATTTACTATATTTGACAGGATGTGTATCAAGCTATCAACTGTTTGCAAATGCCTTTTATTCTGCATTCAACCTTGGTACATGTTCATGCTGATAGACTTTGTTTTATGATTCATCGGCATGCAGTTCTTGGAAACTTCGTATCAGCTCTGAATAGGTTTATTGCAGATCGTTACTCTTTCAACCACTCTGTATCGGAGTACCATGTCTATGAGTTCTTCAAGGTATATCATAATACTGGCCTTCAAATGGTTCTTGTGGCATTGTGAACTAGGAAAATGTTACTAATTGTGCTAGTGGTTTTGTGGTTTTCACATTCTTGAACTAGTAACGTGTGTAAGCATCGCCTCAAGATCAGTATGGCTGAAGCTGGTTTATGCGTCTCACCTTTGCATGTTCCTGTATGATGCCAATTCTTTTCTTTGGTGCAATGTTCATGTGTTCTCTTTCTTGTTTTGTAATACTAGCTATTATAATTTGTTGCTTACAGTTCCAAATTAAAAGATTCCTCTATAACCACTATAAATATTTATTAACCAACGGGAACCTACTTGACTAGCTTGAGCAAAGTGAATTTTTGAGATTTTTGCATTTATCTTTGGGCTACTATATATTGTGATCGTTTTAATTTTGTCATTTTGCTGAGGTAATTATTTTCCATCAAGAAACTCGCATGTAATAGTTAGGTTTAGAATGTGGTTAAGGTGTGGAACTTGTGAGCAGAGCCTGTGAAAGTATAGGGTTTTGCTTTGTATTTTATCTTCTATATTAGGGTTGCTTTTGTAATCTTTTTCTAAGTTAAGGGTAGTATAGTCTTTTTAGTTTTAGGGCTCTATTTAAACTTGTTCTCTTCTTTGTAATAAGCAACGTTGATATATGGGAAATGCTCTCTCTCTCTCTCTTCGCAAGTTTCAATAAGTGGCGGCTCCAGAAAATTTGAACAGGGTGTTCAGGATTTACCTTAACTCTACTAGTTCTACTAACTAGTATATACACACCAAATTTTCATATATGAGTGTGAATAATGAGGCCAAATGATATGAAAACACATAAGATATCACAAATTTCTTAGCGAATTCTATGTTATTGGGTCAAGTAAAACCAAATCAGGAGATAAATACACTAATATTTATTGTTAAAATTTGTCTGCTAAATAGGTTCGCAAGGATATTTATTTTCTCATATAGAGAGTTGATTGTTGCTCAAAGAGAAGTCATAGGATGATATCAATACATTAATTTTTTTTTTCTTGATTTTCCTAATTTTTATCATAAAGAGTGTGTACTTTGTTTTGAACCGGTGTAATAAGAATTTTATTGTCAATTACCAGAATTGGTGAGTGTTCATGATATAAATGTTAAAACAAAACCCGATATAAATTTATTACATGTAATATGATAAAAGGCTTTAGAGTGTCCATCAACCATCTACGGGAAGACTTAAGACTTTAGTTAGTTGTTTACATAAAATTAATTTGTGGGCTGATTTGTTGAGCTAAGTGTTCAAATATTTTTGAGTAGGGTGTTCAAATATTTGTGAGTAGGGTGTTCAAATATTTGTGAGTAGGGTGTTCAACAATGGCTATACCAAAACTAAAACTAAAATTTTTACATGTATATCTAAACAATTTTTTTTGAGGGTGTTCAGGTGACCACCCTTTGATAAGGGTGGAGCCGCCTATGCGGTATCAGAGCAGCAGATATGAAACCCACTTCTGTCGATCATCTCTATCAATCTCCTCCCCTCTCAGCAGTTGATCGATCCTCTCTTAGCAAGCAAAACCCTAGACTTTCACACATAAGTTAAATTGTATTCCCCTTGCTGTTTTGGCGGGGTTCGGAATATGTTGCTTGTTCAAAGTCTGAAGCTTCTTTTTTGTCCTTGCAGATATGGAACTGCTCCCGTGATGAAGGTATTACCGGTTTTCTTTTGTTTCACTAATTTGAATCACAGCCGTTGTTCTTCCTCCCATTAGCTAAGATATGATTGAACTCCAAAAAGCTTCTTCTTTGGTACGAGAGACTTCTCTGTAAACAACACTGAAATTATCCACCCTTTACTACTAAATAACTTGGGCTTAACCATTTTGGTCGTGTTGTTAGGCTCCAACAAGTAATTTGGTCAATACAGGGTGGGTCATTACAAATCGTTTCAGATTACTACCCTGGTCTATGTGGTAGGAGCTGAGTGCTACATCATGGCCACCGGGAAAAGGTGGTTGGATCATGTGTGGTCCAAGTGCAATGTCCTCGTTGTGCACTAAAGTGTGCAATTGCACCCAATCTCACTTTGATGGATTAGAAGAAGCGTGCTATCAAATAACTTGGGCTTAATCATTTTGTTTGGGTTATGATATTCGGGTCCAACAAATTATCGGGTCAGTAAAAGGTGCGTTGTTATCCTGCTTACTTCTTCTCACTCACTAATGTAGGATTGGGGCGTCACGAGCACTCATTAACGCACTAATGTGGGATTGGGGTGTCACGAACACGCATTTACTCTTTGGTAAATGGAACTTCTTGTTGGTAAAATGGTTGCCATGTGTGACCCTTGTGTTTAGTTGTGATTATAAAATCAGTTTTTTCTTTTGTATCTGCCCTGTTACTTAAATCTTAAGATCAAGGCTGGTCAATCTTAAACAAGGTCTAAAATGAGGGGACTTTATCCATGATTTTTGCATTAGAATAAAATGGTGGTGTTATAAATTTCTTTGACATTTCAAATTACTTCTTTAAACTATTTTGCCATGTAAGAAACATTCCAGCCGCTGCATTCTTCCTTTTCCTCTTCCTTATATGAGTCAGTATAGTTTTCCAAACCCCCAATTCTAACCTGAACTTTTATTTATAATCTTTTGAAATTGAGAGAGAGGGGAAGAGTGATGAACGTAGGGTTCAAGTGGGGAGGGGAAGAGAGAGTAATGTGTGCAAGTGGGGAAGTGGGTTGGGAGTATGTATAAAACCAAAAAAAAAGTGGAAAAAAAGAGTGAACTCCATGTTTGGCACACGTTCATATCTGCAATTATATTCTTCATCTCTCTTCATGGTTACAATCTATGACCTCTACAAATTTTTGAGTACCAAGTTTGGCTCCGTTCGTTATGAGGCTTTGTCCACGGAATTTTGAGTATCAAGTTCACCTCTGTTTATTACGAGAATATGTTCATGGTGCCTATTCGATGCACGCGGGAATTAGGTAAAAAACAATGTGAACCCTATTTTTTTCTATTGTTTCAGCATCGAACAGGCACAACCCTAGTAGTACTTAAATGCACGTTTCATCAAAAACTGGTTTTGTTTAATGTTACTTTGCTGGAGAAGAGGAGTAGCTCCATGATTCAAACAGAGAAGTATTTATTTTTTACTCTTTATGTGGACGGATGCCTAGAAATTTATTAACGCTCATATATGGTGGACAAAATATTGAAAAAATTTGCTGTGGCAGCTGATGTTCGTGTGCATGAATTCTTCAAGACTTCTTATTTCAAGACAGGGATTCATCCAATTCCAGGTGCACGGCAGGCTCTTCAGAAGTTGTCAAGATTTTGTAACTTCTCAGTCGTGACGTACGTATGCGCCCTGATATGTTTTACCTAATGTAACTCTTAAACTGAGCACTGAATGATCGAATTAACTTCATAGGTCGCGGCAGAATGCAATTAGAGACCTCACGATCGAGTGGATTGAGAAGCATTACCCAGGACTGTTCCAAGAGATTCACTTTGGAAACCACTTTGCTTTGGAAGGGCAGTCTAGAACTAAATCAGATATTTGCAGGTATGCCTATGACTGTTTTTTGCATTCCTTTTTCTGAAGCATGTCATGGTCTCAATTCTGTTTCGGGTTACTACGTTTTTCCCCTATATGATATATTCGAAGATGGAGATTTATAATTTGTTAGGATGTGTGAAGACTGGGGACTAGATGGGTTACGTTATTGTTGATGTGTGAAGACTCCAAAAACTGGGGTTAGGTTTTGTCGGTATGTTGCCCTGTTTTTTTTTTTTTTTTTGGTAACTTGGAGCTGATGGCTGCACCGCAAATGGGCCCCCGTACCGCAACCGTTTCGCACAAACTTTCATTTGCGTCCAAAGGGTTTCCGCTCTTAGTGGGAGTTGAACTAGAAATCCGTGCTTGGAAGGCACTTACCCCGCGCTTCTTACCACTTTGATCTGTCCGTTGAGTTGTATGTCACCCTGTTATTTGTTGGCCTCTTGAATATGTTAATGTATCAACTCATTAGCACACTCTTGATGGAATTTACGTGGAGTTATTAACAGCTTTGTTTTGGTGATCTTTCTCTGCAAGGTCATTGGGAGCAAAGGTTTTGATTGATGATAACCCTAGATACGCCTTGGAGTGTGCTGAAGTTGGAATTAGGGTTTTACTTTTTGATTATGAGAATTCATATCCTTGGTGCAAGATAGAGTCTGTTAATCAACATCCGCTGGTCACGAAGGTTCATAGTTGGGAAGAAGTGGAGCATCAATTATTTTCCTCGACTGTTTTATAAAAGTGGTTTGGGTTACTGGGTCAGATCACTACGGTTTATTGATAACTTCAGTGTCGAGCTGGTGGACCGGCTAATCCGGAGGCCAATTATTCTTTCACTTGAACTCAGTTCTTATACAAACATACATTGGAGGAAATGCTGTACTGAACTTTCACGTATGGTCTTCGACGAAGCAGATCCAGAACAGCTGAATAGGGTTTTTGGATTGTGGCGATAGGTAGTTCTAATATGTAAAGAGGGAGGGGCTATTCATGCAAGGCATGGTGTGTCGCCCGGTTTGGCACAACATGTCCTTGTCAAGGGGCATTGCAAGGAACATGCAATCTAAGTGGATTGCAAGTCGCGGTAAACGCTCGTGTCAACGACACAAATTGGGCGTGTCATGATGTTTTCAATTTTTGTACTCTCCTATGTCATTTTATTTTTCATTCTGAAGTTCGTGGAAGGAAACAACACTATGAATTGCAAAGTTGTGATTGGAGCACCACTATGGTTTATTTAACTGAGTCACTTAAGAATACATCAACCTCCAATGGTTTATGGACTTCCATAACTGTACTCCCAACAACTCACGAGTTTGGTCTATTTCGGTGATTTGAATATTTATGGTGGTTCAATATTGGAGCACTGCTACATACCTAGAAACTACCCAGATTTTAAAATTGCACGGTCCAGATTCAATTCAATTCAATTTGGACTGCAATTTTGAATTCTAGGTAGAATTTGGGTACCTAGACTTTCTGATTCAGCACTGCTACATACACAGAAATGGTACCCAGAAAGTAGAATGAGTGGCTCAGATTCACTTGATGAGTGGTTCAGAGCCGAGCCACGCATCCCCTCTTTATGGGTAGGTTTTGGGTACCGTTTTTGGGTACTTAGTATTTCTGTTTGGAGAGAGAGAGAGAGAGATATTAAACCCTGATTAGGATAATGTACAAACATATGTGTTAATATCCACCAAGAACAAAAATCTCGTGTAGCCCAAACTGACTAATTGATTTGAGTCAATACCACCCCTAAATCTTTTGGTATTCTTAATTCGAAAAATAACTCTGGCAATGACAGAACATATACAAGAACACCTACAAATCATAACCATTTCAGCAAAGACGAACGCTTGAATAAGGGAATCGGGGGAGGCGTTGTGCGGTAGGTGTTGTGCGGCAAAATTACGTCGTTTTGCTCATATTTCTTGGTACATCCAAGGGTCCTGTTTGGAGAGTTAATTTTGGGGTTCAATTTTAGGGGATTTAAGCTCTTTGGAGTAGGGTATAGTGGGTTTAGGCACTTGGATTTATGCACTTCGGGTTTAGGCACTTCGTGTTTAGGGCTTAGGCACTTTGGGTTTTGGTATTTTGTAGTGGTTTTTTATTTCTCCAAACAAGGCCTTTGGAAGCTTTGGAGGTGTGCACAAAAGTCAAGCAAGACGGCGTAGTTTTGCCGCACAACATCTACCGCATAGCACCCACCCCGGATCCTTGAATAAGAGACATGCATGATGCATGCATGCAGTGTTTGAGAGCACAAATCGGTGGCGTAAATGCAGTGTAGCTTTGTGAATAGTTACTAAGGTTAAGGTTAGGGATAGACTCTTTTCAAAAGTTCAGAATTCCTAATCAGAATCCAAAAGTGCTACTTTTGAGATTGTTGCTCCTAACATTTTAAAAATGCAGAATCAGAAGAATTCAGTATCCCGATCGGTTTGTGAATTGAAATCATAATCTGAACCATTTAGTTTGTAGAGTACGATAAATAGATCATTCAGAAAGAAAGTTGAATGGGTCGGAGATCATTAGACCCTTGGTTAGACATCAAATCTATCTTCATTACGTAGATAGCAATGTCCGCTTAACTTGATTTTTGGTACACATGATGTGCTCAATTGAAATTTCGTAATCATGATTTGGCATGTTCAGTTGTTTCATGATTTGGCATGTTCAGTTGTTTGCATGCCCGACCCTGTGTTTCTTGAGGCCCCAACCCTATCCTTAATTTGAGGCCCTTCATATAATTTTTTTTTCTCTATGCAACATCTCATGTAAATTTCAAACAAAGTTCGGAACTGGAAAACACATACTAAAGCAAGCAATGGGGGTTGTGTACTTGTGTCCGTGTGTCTGTGTGTAAGTGTGTACACTTGGCTAATATAGATAGTTTTCATTAGCCATGTGTAAGTGTGTAATACATACAGCAACTCACACAATCACACACATCGTAAATCAAATGAATTCAATCCATCAAATACCCCAGCCCATTTGGGAGAAATGGAGAGGAAAGTGCCAAAATGAAAGTATTTTGATTGGCCCCTTCCCTTTCTCAACAAAACTGGTAAAGAGTATGGATCTATACAGAAGCAAGAGTGAATATCGAAAAACAAGAATGAGAAATCACCAGGTACGCGATCTAGGGCCGTAGTTCTTGGGATGCGCGTTCCAGATGATGGAGTGACCCATCTTCTCTTTCTCTCTCTGCTCAAAATCCTTAGTTTTGGAGGAGACAATCGACCGAAATGACCACAAAGGGAATTTGAAATACTTGTAGTCCTTGTGGGCCTCAAAAAATAATTAAAGAGGGAATATGGAAGTTGGTTGGGCCTCAAAAAATCAAATGGGCGTAAGTGAATAAGTGATTTTCGTGGGCCTCTAAGGCTCTAACAATATTGGATCAAACCAAACTCATACCTATACTAACATATATACTTGGGGGCCCTAAAAAAAGCCCATTTTCGGTGGGCCCCAGACCTGGGCCTTCCCAGCCTAGCCACAGGGCCGGGCCTTGTTGTTTGGTTGGTAGTTTTGAGATGAGTTTTTTTTTTTTTTTGCTAAGCAAATAATTTATTAATCTTTGTATTTCGTTTTCAGTTTTGAGATGAGTTTTGGAGATAATAATTTTCCATAGAGTTGTGTAATTTTTTCGTCTTTAGTCAATTTTTTAACATTTTAATAAGTTTTTCTGTTTTTTAAATAGAGATATGCAATATACATCCAAAAAGTAAAAAATAAATAAAAATTTGATAAAAAAATCATTAAAAGAAAAAAAAAAACCCACGGATGACAAAACAGTAAAAGCTTTTAGAGATAAATTTTCTAAACTACAAACCAAACGATAAATAAAAAACGGCCAAGAATAAACAAATATACGAGAAAATAAATTTTGCACCCACGTTTTTTATAACTGCCTTTACAAATTGGCTTTTAATGCATATATAGCGCCTATTGCTTTTAAGAGCATGAGAGTGTAGTGGGGCTAAGGTAATGGCCGCCCGAGAGCATTGATTCCCCACTAACAAGTGTCGAGGTAAGCTCTCCGGAGCATTGATTCCCTCAATTACCTATCAATTACCTATCTGTGCTCAAGAAGGTCCCTCAGTTCCTTGGCAGAACTTCGAGGTCCATTTAGTTGTCTTACATGAGACTCGTGATATTCCCCACTCCATGGCACCTTTCGCTCATCCATCCATACCGCCCGTCCAGACGCGGCGCCCTTTCTCATTATCATTTACCGCCCTTTCTTTCCGATTTTGTTCCTGTCAATTTTGGCATGATTTTTCTGTTGGTATTTTTTGCTCCTCTTTCTTTCGTATGGTATAAATAATTGTGTAGAGTTCACTTCAAGATCTCGCACAAATAATTCGAGTTGTTTAATAATTTTAAAATAATTATTTTGGTGGTCATATAAAAAATCATATGAATTAAATAATTGTAAACAATTGATTTAATCTTCAAGTTTTTCGTTCAGAATTTATGATTCTTTGCAATTTCATTTTTCATTTTCCCTGTCGTTTTTGGTGAAGATTTTTATCCTTTAGATCCGGCTCATTAACCGTTTTGTGTGTGTGTTTTTTTTTAACTTTATTAATTAAAAGGTGTCTTTTTCAACTTTATTCCAAAACTACGTGAAAACGTGTTTAGAAACCACGCTTTCTTAAAAACGTGTTTGAGAAACACGTTTTCTGTTTTGGTTAAGACGGATTAGCTAAACAATTAAGTTAATCTGAAAACGTGTTTAGAAACCACGCTTTCTTAAAAACGTGTTTGAGAAAACACGTTTTCTGTTTTGGTTAAGACGGATTAGCTAAACAATTAAGTTAATCCGAAAACGTGTTTGCTGAACACATTTTCACGTAGTATGAGAATAAAGTTCGAAAACACGCGTCTTATTTAATAAAATTAAAAAAAAAAACGCAAATTGGTTAATGAGCCTTTTAGATCCTTTTGGACATCATTAGTTGGCTTCTCCCTTCTGGCCATATGCATGTTTCAATCATCATCATTAGATGATGTACTTGAGCAAAGATCCCGTTTTTGTTGTGCTACAACGCAATGTACCTATATTTACAGGTACATGTATGGAAGGGGATGAGGAGACTCAGTTCCTACAAGGTACTGCCTTTACTTCCTCCCAATTGTTGTTTACTCTTTAGCATTTCTGGGTATTGTTCTTTTCCCTCCTTTTGCCAGTAATGTCTGTTAATTGCACGTCTGTGGTTCTAGGGTTTGTAATCTGTCTCTCTATCAACCCACTTGTTATTCTATTTTATGGCAATTGCTTTGTTTGTTTTTCACTGTGTTTTGATGGTAACTGGAAGTGATGGAAAGGACAATAATTTAAAACTCTGAATCTTTAACTTTCTGATTTACATATGTTCATGAATTTAGTAGTTGTGGATAGTGGACAGTGTGTGGGATGGTTGTGGAGTATTATTAGAAGTTATGTCATGGTGTTAGAATGTGAACTGATGTGAGATGGATTTGGGTATGAGTATTGGGTGTGGCCGTGTGGGTGGATATCTATGTGTCAGACCTTCCTAAACTTTTAAGTTTAGTTTATAGGAATGAACTCAAAGTTAGACATGGGTGAGATCTGATATAATGTATGTCGTCTTGAAGTCTGATGTCATGACTGACAATTCGATGAATCCGTTGATATTGAATGGTGGATTTCTGAAAAGGTTCGAGGTTTCTTTTCAAATTTGAGCATCTTCTTAAAATATTGTTGAACATCAGACGATCTGAGTGGCTAATTTGAGTACACGGTGGGACATGTCTCATGTATTCGTGCTGTAGTCCATAATCCATATCATAACCGGTGGTGCATTGGGGGAATGGAAGAGTCCAAAGTGAAGTAGTTACGAGTCTGACAATTACTTTATCAGCGTGCACGCAGCCCTACCTCCCAATGTGGAATGACTGCTTTCAACGGGTGACCTTGGTTTCGAAATGAAGGAACCTTAGCTCGGCAGGAACCCCAGCCCTTTTAATGTATTCCGCAAACATCTTCACTGATTGACTTTCACTTTTAGTTTGACCAATGGAAGTGTGGTGTAGTACTCCATCGATCCATTCACATTGATATGAGAAACGTGGCAGCCTGCTGTTTAAACGATCCTTCTATTATATTGTGTGTTCCATCATTCCATGGCCATATGGTTTAGCATCTTTTATTTCATATTATAGCTGGCTTTCATTGATTCTGTACTGCATTTGGGATTTCTCTTTGGTATTGTGCTGAAAACTTTTCCCAAGTACTCAAACGAGGAATTAGGAAAAGGAAAAGGAAGCAATGGTACGACTGTTTGTGCACAGGTAGTACATACTGTCAACTGGCAGACCTCCTACACATCCCATTAACATAGATTGCGGCTTGTGAGATGAACGTGACTGGACATTTCAGTGTCAAGATATATGATCTGGTTGCATGCTGGTGAAACTTCATACATCGTTTGGTTTGATGGAATATTTAAGTGGTAATCATTGTGCAGTTGTGTTTGATAAGCGTGACTTAGTGTAATGTGATGTTTATATAAGACTGTCTTAGCTCTTTTTCCTTTCCTCAACAACCTGCTCTCTTCCCAACAAGACATTGAGACTATTTCTCACATCTTCTTCACCGGCAACTACTCTTGGGAACTATGGAAGCAAGTGCGCTACCTAAGTGGTCTTTTAGGGATTTGCGTAGCTGGATTCTGAGGTCTCTTTGCATATTGGGAAATTTGGCGGTAAATCCTTCAGCAGCGCAGCTAGGAAGCTTGTTTGGGCTACAATGGTTGATTAATTATGTATGGTAAATGGTAAGAAAAGGAACTATAGAGTCCTCTAAGGCATTCAAAGAACCCTTTCTCTCCCCTAGAGAAGATATATTTTGATGTTTGTTACGTTCGTACCAGAAGTGTTAGTATTATTGGCATTTTCCGGATTCCAACAAACCATTGGAGTATGTATTTTGTACTTTTTCCATTTGGGTTTGGGAGGTCTTTTAGTGTATTGAGTCTAGATGCTCCGCCCGAGGGATCAAGATTTGTTGAAAAGCCTTTGCCATGAAGATTGCTCGGATTTCGATAACAAAAGGTATATGCATTTCATTTGCATTTCATGTTCAAATTTTTCCATGCATCATATTGGTTAATTTGATTATAGGTCTCATTTGAAGATCTTGCTTTATATGGCATTGGAATTCTTTGTTTGCCTTTGGATTTAATAGAGAAAAAATTTCTTAGGCTTATACCTCTTTTAAATGAACTTCTGCAAGATGCGCTAGATAGCGCTTGTTTTTTTTTTGCCTTTTGGCGCTTACTAAACGGCTTTTGTCGAGGTCATGCATGACGTCATATGCATATTCCGTTGCGCTCGTTTGCGCTCGTAGTTAGTTGCCGGCTCGGATTACTAGCGCAACGCGTTTTTTTGGGGTATGTGGCATTTTCTCATTGGTCCTCTTTTAGGGCTTCGTCCTTGGCACTATATAAACAGATTTTTCACTCTTCTAGGTCAGATTTTGAGAGCATTAGCCCACCTTAGAGAGAGAAACACATCTCCTTCATTTGCTCATGGGGTTTTATGCTATTGAGGTGATTTCTATTTTGATTTGATCATCTTTTATTCATTCTAGTGCTATATTCTTATATTTATGTATATGCTCTAGTTTGATTCTTCTCAAAATCTTC
The DNA here is from genome assembly GCA_016920895.1 of Vaccinium myrtillus. Taxonomy (NCBI): domain Eukaryota; kingdom Viridiplantae; phylum Streptophyta; class Magnoliopsida; order Ericales; family Ericaceae; genus Vaccinium; species Vaccinium myrtillus. Next base: position 30,396,457 of record CM029280.1, on the reverse strand, counting down.
TTTGCATCATCAAGAAACAATCTTTTCTTATATTCATGGGTTTAGATGCCTTAAGTATGATTTAAACTTTGTGTTTGATCATTTTCCTTGTCAATCTAGTGCAATACTTTTGTTCTCCATGTATTTGCTCTAGATTGATTTTCTTCAGCAAGAACCTTTATTAAAAATCAAGTCTTTTTTATCTTTTATGGGTTCTTGATGTATGATATGATTTAAACTTTGTGTTTGATCATTTTCCTTGTCAATCTAGTGCAATACTTTTGTTCTCCATGTATTTGCTCTAGATTGATTTTCTTCATCAAGAACCTTCATTAAAAATCAAGTCTTTTTATCTTTTATGGGTTCTTGATGTATGATATGATTTAAACCTTGGGTTTGATCATTCATTTTGTCAATCTAGATTAATCTTCTAATACTCTATGGATTACATCTAGATTGATTATTTTTCACAAAAATCTTCATTCCTTAACATTTCATTCATATGATGGATATTGCCTTGTTTCTACGTGAGCCGGTTGGACCGGTGCCGAGTTGACTCGGAGATCAAGACGGGTGTGCTTGTGGAGTCCATGGAATCAAAGAGGGGTACGGGGTACTATCAAGAATTGGAGCTAGGTGTCACAAGGGGCTTGTTGGGTAATTCCTAGACTTGTTAATTCTTGTAAACCTTTTGATTTATGGAATGCATAAGTAGGACTAGGCCGTGGTTTTATGCTTAGGGTGTTTAGACCCTAAGTAGTTTCCACGTATATCTTTTGTCTTGTCTCTTCACTTTAATTGCTTTATATCTTTATATTGTGGTCTTAATTGTCTCACCATTAAAAAGGATTAACTGGATTAAAATTGGGATAATTAATTTTTAATTTGGTCGTCCTATTCACCCCCCCCTCTAGGACTTGTAGTGCTTTGCATAATTTCAATGCCATACCTCTTTCATTTCAATGCCATACCTCTTTGTAGTGCTTATACCTCTTTCATTTAAAAGAGGTATAAGCCTAAGAAATTTTGAAGTTCTCAATTCTCTTCTGTGAAACAAACCCGCTCTGGATTTTTGTTTCTGTATCTTAGCTGATTTGTTTGTTTGTAAGCTTCTCCTTCCTTGTATTTTGTAAGCTTGTTCTGTCACTGGAATCCTCATTCACCCAAAAAAACATAGAAACCAACCCAAAGATTCTTAATGTTACAGAATCATCGTCAGTGCCATGGATACAATAATTATTGCTTGCACAACTAAAAGCACGAAAAATGCGTTCTTATTAATGCAATTAACAGCGCCGAGGGATGGGAAGGGTTGCTCAGTACTTGATGATAACCTTGATGCAGTCTGGCTGCTTCATTAGCTTCAATGCTTTGTTTATTTCGTCCAGTGAAACTTCGTGAGTCAAAAGCTCCTCGAGATGGAGTTCCTGTTGTAAACACCTTGTTAGGTCCTTTTATCACCTAGGCTATTATCAACACATATTTGACTCCTTGATCTCATGCCTGATTGCTTGAAAATTTTGTATTTTCCACTTTTTTAAGCTAGTGATAGAAGTATCCAACTCCTTGATCCCCATACCTTGAGATGCAATATTGCTTTACTGTGAAATGTTTGTGCCAAATTAGTTCTGCTAGGTGTATATACTATGTATGTAGCACCGACACGAACATGCGACATGGACACAAACACTCGAACTCTCAAATTTCAAAAAAATGGAGTACACGACTGATTCTCTCTCCTTCTATGTAGCTAGAATCAACCCGGAATCGCTTAAGGTTAGGTAAATCATGGTACTTTTTCTAGTGATATGTCTAGGTTTAGAACACAACTTACAATGACAGAAATAGGATCATACCTTATTTAAGCATTTGTCAAATATAATGGGAAGGTCTGATTTGGTTCTAATCCCACCAAAGATGGAACCCTTGACAGTCCTACCACAAAAAAGGGGGATGAAGTTGATCTGGCCGCTTGTCTCATTTCCTCCACCGATCATTACCGTCGACCCAATACCCTGAAGTTCATACCAACACCCGTTAAGCTGTAACAAGAATTCTCTAATAGTAGAAGCCCAACCACATGGTGTAGGATAAGCTTTAATTGTGAAGCAATTAGACCATCGATCGAATTTTCTTATTAGTCCCGTATACTGAGCTATTTATTTGAAAAAAAGGTCATATTTGGAAATTGGAATGTGAAACCGTTGCTTGCTTACCACTTTTGTAGATTCGATGGCCTCGTTGAGGAAGGATGCGACTCCCGTGCACTGGAAGCAGTAGTCGACGCCAAGACCGCCTGTCAGCTCATTGATCAATTCAGAAATACGTTTATTGGAATCCTTGCTGGGGTTTATAAAGTCAGTCATGCCAAACACCTCCCCTTTTGTGCGTCTCTTCTCATTTATGTCCACCCCTATTATCCTGGCTGCCCCTTGTGTCCGAGCTCCCTCTATCACCTGCACTCAATTCATTCATGCTCATTACATTAAGTTACCATCTCTTTTAGGATAGTAGTGGTGAAAGCTTCTTCCCATTACAAATTCTGGTGTCCTTCATGAGTAGACGTACCCGTTGGGAACAGACACTAGAAAAAATGAACATTGTTCACTCATAGAGAACACACATTACATATACATGCGGAGATTCGCGTGGTGTCCTAATATAGGTTTAGAAAAAACAAAAGTATGTCTTAACCTAGATTTTGAAAAAACAAAACCATGTGTTACATTGATAGGGTCCTAATATAGATTTAGTTAGTTTATATTTTGTAGGGTAGATGCAACACAATCTCATACATATAGGTAGGGTTGTAGCTAGTGTTTATACCCCAAGTCCAACAGCGCCGAGGCCGATAACAGCGACGGTGGATCCCTTATGAACTTGGACTTCCCTCCATGTGGAGCCAAAGCCGGTGGAATAGCCGCAAGACATGAAGCTGGCATGGGGGAGAGGGATCCTAGGATCGAACTTGACAACGTAGTTGGCATCGATGACAGTGTACTCAGACCAGGTGGAGCATGTGAAGACGTGGTAGATTCTTGTCCCGTCGCTAGTTGACATCCTCGATGTTCCATCGGGCATTAGCCCGTTGTAAGGGAATGGGTAGGTATGGCATAGATTTGACTTCCCTGATCGACAGTTATCACACTTGCCGCACTCCCCTATGTAGGTTGGCATCACTATGTCCCCTTCTTTCACCTCCGTCACTCCTTCCCCGACACTCTCCACCATCCTGCAACCACGCTCATTCCAAGTTGTGTCAAATCTATGTCAGTAATTACAAAATCGATCGATCGAGAGAGAGGAAAAAAATTTAGGTGCCGGGTGGGCACCAGGTGGCACCGTCACGTGGTGCGTGTCGGCGCATCCGTATCTTGGATGGCCCAGTTGGGGTTGTTAAGTGGCATTCTTGTAAAAATCTGAGCCATCCAAAACATGAATGGACTGCTCGGATGGGCCGATGGGCACCACCTGGCGGTGTCACCTGGTGCCCAGTCGACACCGAAAACTCGTTTGAGAGAGAGAGAGTACCCAACACCTTCATGACCAGGAATTCGAGGAAAAATGGGCTGAAAACAGGAAATAAACAAAAAGGGTTATGTTAAGGCAGAGAGACATATCCGCAGCTAGAACTATAAGCAATCGTCGGGTGCGTAGAAAAGCAAAGATGAAGAAGGAGAGAGGTACTGACGAAGGGAAGGCCGTTGCAGCAAAGTATGTCGGTGTGGCAGAGGCTTGCACACAGCATCTTAATCCTAACTTCTGTAGCTCTTGGGGGATCCACTTGTATCTCTTCCACCTTCAGTGGTTCCCCGATTCCCCGCGAAATCGCCGCTGTTACACAGATAACTAACTTAGACTTAGAATACAAATACAAAGACTACACGTTTACTTCTTGGATCAACCCTTTCCCTCAAATCCTTTCTATCCAGTAATCTTTGCACTGGCACACCGTCGCATTTTTGGTCATTGGATCAAGTGAGAATCCCGAGAGCGATGAATATTTTCACATGATCCAATGACCGGAAATGAACCAACATATACCGGCTCTTTAGGGAAAGAAATTAACAAGACCTATACATAAAAAACTTACCTTTGCATGTTATGGTCTTTGAGGTGGTATCACACATGGTGTGAGGAAAGATGGTTTTTGGTTTTTGGAGTTTGACGGAGTGGTAGTGAAGCCAGGATACGGCAGTACTCGGTTGCTCTCGGTGTAATGGTGCATATATAAAACAGGAAGAATTATTGAGTTGTGGGAGAAGGCAAGTTGTTCCTTGTTTTTGATAGGCTTGCAGACACGTTTATTTGACCTTTCTCTTCTTTGGTTATCTTCCCAATCTTCTGACGTTTTCTTCTGGCTAGTGCATCGAATATCCCCATCGCAAATTCCTTCGAGTCAACCATCCCTACAATATAGTATATTACAACCAACATCAATCCAATTAATTTAAGCATTCAACAAAATTGTCATGTTTATCGCCCTCTAATTAAATACTCCTAATTGATCAAGTAGACTTACGGTGCATTTTCCAATTATAGGGTTTTAGCTGTTTAGGCACTTTCATAGGGTACCCTAGTATTTTAGGCACTTTCATAGGATACCCTAGGGTTTAGGTTTAGGGTGCACTTTTCAATTATAGGGTTTTAGTAATTTAGACACTTTCCTACTATGACGACAAATCCTGCAACTTTTTATTTTTATTTTTTATTTCTCTCTTCCGGCTTTACTTCACCTATATATATTCGTGCTCAATCCATTATATAAATATACATAGACCAATTAAAGAGATCAGGAGATTACTATAGTCTATGATATTTAGAAGAACGGTAAGTCAGAACGTCTGAAAGCATTTCAACTATATGTTAGTGTGATTTTTTGTTTTAGATAACTTTTTTAAAGTATTATACTTTCATATTTTGCACACATGTGTTTACCTACGACCGCAAACAAATTAGAGGTGTTTTGGCAAAATAATTAATCCAATTTGCTTTTTATCCTTATTCAATTTTTCTTCTTCTTATTTAGTATTAGTTTTGCTTCATTTTTTTGGATTATTGATTCACCTCGACGAGAGGAATCTAAAAAGTAGAGAATTATGTTCAAATAGAATTTTTTAATAAAGACAAAAAATAGTGGATTATTGGACACTTTTTTTTTGTCTTTATTCGAATTTTTTTTTTAATTTTGAGCATATTTTTTTACTTTTTATATTTCTCCCGTCGAGACAAACCAATAATAAAAAAAATTGACGCAAAAATAACAAGTGCTAAAAAAAAATTGAATAAAGACAAAAAAATTATCCAAACGAATTATTTATTAAAAAATAATCTAAACAAAAATTCAGAGGAATCTAATCTGATCCGGACGGTGAGCAGCCCCAACCAAGGTTAGTGATGATGGGCATAAGCGCAATCAACAAAATTCACCTGCACTAAACTACCAACAGCTAGTTCCTCATAGCAAGTTCACTTTTTGGTGTCAAAATAGCATTAGCATTGTCAAACTATTTTTAACTTCAGATAAAAAAAAAAGAAGGTATTTTTAATTTGTTACAAAGTCGAAAAGTTGAAATAAAATGGCTGGAATAGTCGGGTTCTATTTTGGCTCAATCTCAAATTCAGAACATTAGATTAAACTTATCTCATATTATTTTTATGTAAATTAATTAGATTGGATGAACTGCGATAAATGGCAAGTAATCTTTGGTGCTAAATTATCTTTTTTTGGTATCAACAAATGGTAATGGCAAAACAAACTATGACAATGGCAAAACAAATGACTATGGAATGGACTTGCTCTTGTAGGATGAGTATTTGGCATTATTTATTCTATCTATTTATCTTTAGAATCCGGATCTAGTTCGGGATCCCTAGGTTCGAGACTCATAGTTCTGGATCAAAATTTTATGATCCGAACCATTCAATGTGTTTAAAACGTGTTTTCAAGGGTCTTTGCGAGAAATCATCCAAAAAAATACCGGGTAAGGTTTGATCTAAGCAGTTTTTCGTAAAACTATATATGTGCAGTTTTTGTGAAAAACTGCTCGGATCAAGCCCTTATCGGTATTTGTTTTGGACGATTTATGGCAAGGACCCTTGAAAACACTTTTTAAACACATTGGACGGTTTGGATCATGCAAAAACATGTTTTAAAACTTGCAAAACATCAAAAAACCTCCAATCCGGGATCCCGGATTGGATAGTTGGCGTCTATCTCTAATCTATCTATATATCTATCTATCTAATATATAAAGGGAGAGCACAAATTATGTCTCCTTCTTTTTGTGTAACATTGTCATTGTGTCAACTTTCATCTTCCTATATTGTCCTCCAACAATTTTTCCAATTACAAGTTAAATGGCTTGTTCAAAAAAAAAAAAAAAATTGGATGCCCTAACTGTAAGGAGAAATATGTCCACGTACACCCCAACAATCCCCTCCACGTTTATTAATGCTGCAAACATCCTCCATGGTTTTTTCATATATATATATATATATATATATGTCAAGGATCCCGGAAAGTAGTATTTAATATTTGAAGCATTTAGAAAAGGAAAACAACGTCAAGTTAATGTTTGGATGATAGATGAAATCTTCAAAAAAAAATTGTTGAAGTTTTGATCCAAGCATTTTTCGCAAAAAAGACATTTGATTTTAGGAAAAATGCTTGGAAAAAATTTTTTGAAGATTTTTATTAACCTTTTTTTTCGGGAAGGTGGAGTCCCGGATTTGGGACTCGGACTTGATCGGGCCTCATATACACGAATTATATATATATAAGTAGTATTTAATATTTAAAAAAGGAAAAACAATAGTTAATAGTGGATGATAGATGGTATTGTTGAAGTTTTGAAAGAGACGTTGGTAGGTAAAGTAAAAAATGTATACTGTTTATTAATTTTTTTAGCTCAAAATTTACTGAAACTATGGGAATGCCTTTATACGTTTTTGTTGATCTCGGCAGTGAATAGCTGTAATTTATGTTTGAATGGGGAAATTCTTGGGGTAACTTGCTCTGGCCAACTTTTTGTGTGGGGGTGGGCCTTCTCATGCAATTTGTGTCGGGCCCTCTTATGGGCTCCATAGGTTTTCGGGTCTCGATCGTGTTGACTTGGACTGGTACTCCCACATTGGAGAGTTTGTGTGCGTGTAGTATTTAACGGGCCACAAATTTCACCTAGTCAATAATTGTTCAGTGTGAGAGTGTTTTATGGGTCTTCTTGTTTTTAAAAAAAAACAGAGTTCAAAAAAGATAATGACAAAAGGATATAATAAGAAGTTGAGCGTATAAATAATTTTTTAATTATATTCACAGAATTCCAATTAGTTAGATTTCTTTTTGAACCGAGAAAGATCATTCCATTACTAAACAAAAAGATTACAACGGACTCAAAGGTCGTCGACGTTGTTTTTTTTTTTTTTTGTTTTGTTTTAGTTAGATTTCTAAAAGAAAAAAACCGTGCACCGCAAGTGGAGATCTATTTTTTTAAAAGAATAGGTCAGTTCCCAAGACGAGTGGATCGTTATATTCTCCATCTGCACTCATTCGTAAGCAAGGTACGGTTGGGTCGGTTCAGTGCGGTTGCGGATTGGGCGGATCAGGTGTATAAGGGGAGTGGAGGAGGGTTATTGGACGGATTGGGCAGATCGGATCGAACCAAACCGAATCCGTCAAAGTAGAATATTAGAATCCGCATTCATCCGTAACATATCTTGGGTAGATTAGCGGACGGTTCGAATTGGGCGGATGGATTAACACTAGTCACCCACCGGGGATCATAGACGGTAAACGGTACCAAAATGCAGAACCATACCGAAATGAAAGAATGAGAGAGAGAGAGAGTAAAAAAGAAAAGGGAGGGGAAAGTGATTTTGTTGAAATGAATTCGGGATCTTATTTCTTGCGGATCAGAAAAGAAAAAAAGAATTCGGGATCCAACACAGTCGTGGATTTTTCCACCCTTTAAAAATTCCAAAAACCCTCCACCCGTTACAAATCCAACACAACACATACAAAATCTCCAATTGATTTTCCCATTCATTCATTTCAATTGCACTTTCTTTTTCCCTGTTGTTCTTGGTGAAGATTTTATCAAACGGATCCTCTGGACACCATTCATTTGTTTCTTTTCTCTGCATGTTTCAATCATCAATTAGATGAAGTAATGTGCAAAGAATCCGTTTCTGTTGTACTACAGCGCAGTGTAGCTATATATGTAGTTAGATGTATGGAAGGTAATGAGGAGACCAGTTCCTACAAGGTACTGCCTTTACTTCCTCACAATTGTTCTGTACTCTTTAGCATTTCTGGGTATTGTTCTTCTTCCCTTTTTTGCGACTTATTGTTGGTTAATTGCCCGTCTGTGGTTCTAGGGTTTATAATCTCTCAACCTACTTGTTATTCTGCTTTAAATCAATTGCTCAGTTTGTTTTCCCTTGTGTTTGATGGTAAGTTGTTGGTAACTGGAAGTGATGGAGAGAACAGAAATTTGTGTTCTTTAATTTTCTGATTTATGACCCAACAAGGAAGAGTAAGTTCATAAGTTTGGTCATTGTGGATAGCGGACAGTGAGGGATGGTTGTGGAGTATTGGGAGAAGTTATGATATGGTGTTAGATAGAATTTGAACTGATGTGACATGGATTTGAGTATGAGTTTTGGGTGTGGGTGGATGCTTAGGTGTCAGACCTTCCTACACTTCAAAGTTTAGTACATAGGGATGTATCCAAAGTTAGATATAGCTGAGATCTAATATAATGTACGTCGTCTTGTAGTTAATCATTACTGACGAATGCAGGACGGTGAGTTTAGGAGAAAAGGAGGGAGCCTGTCTTCTGTCCATTAAAAAGGCTCGAGGTTTTCTTTGTTATCAAATTTGAGCATCTTCTAGAAATATTGTTGAACATCAGTATATCTGAGTGTCTCATTTGAGTACATGGTGGGATTCGTGGGACATATCTCGTGTACACATGCTGTAGTTCATAACCGGTGGTGCGTTGGGGGAAAGGAGAGTCCAGGTGTAGTAATTATGAGTCTATGACAATTAGTTTGTCAGCCTGTATGCAGCCTTACCTCCCGCATGTGGAAAGACTGTTTTAAACCAGTGACCTTGGTTTCGAAATGAAGGAAACTTAGCGTTGCAGGAACCCCAGCCTTTTTCATTTATTTTGCAAACATCTACACTGGTTGATACTTTCACTATTAGTTTGTCTCACATTGATATGAGAGATGCGGAAGCCTGCTGTTTGTATGATCTTTCCATTTTATTTTGTGTTCCATTTTCCATTGCGTAAGTTACACTCCATAAACTTAGTTTTACTCCTACTTATCCTAAAGCCTTTTGATTCTAATTCTTCTCTCCAAATTTCTAATTTAGTATTAAAACCTCTAACAGTTTCATCTACGAGGACAATATTATCTGCAAAAAATATACACCATGGGGTATCCTCTGTGTGGTCAATTCATCCATAACTAAGGCAAATAGGTACGAACTCAAGAGTCAAGGCTGGTCCTTGGCTGTTACATGGATACAGGTGTGAGTATCGGGTGTGGGTGTATATCTAGATGTCGGATACCTAAAGTTAAAGAATTAGGGATACGTGGATATGGATCTAGATTTAGACACGGGTGCGGAGATACGTTTAAAAAAATATTTATATTTATAATTTATTTTTTATATTTCTATAATTTTATTTGTAAAAAAATAGATAATTGATGTATGAAAAATACATTTATTCTTTATTTTGTCATCAAAGGATAACTTCAGCCCATTTTAATTCCCAAAATTTGTAACTTAGTCCAGTCCAATATAATATGTTGCCAAATGTTAAAGCTTAAATGGGTAAATAGACCCAATGAGGCAATAACATATGTTGGCCCAATATATTAGTGAATAGGCCTAATTGAAACATCAAGATCCCTAGCTTAGAAAAAAGAAAAAAACAAAGACGAAATTATAACCAGTCATCGTCTTCCTCTCTGTGTCAGCGACTACAAGTCAGCCGATCTCTAATCTCTGATCTGCTTCTTCAATTTTGCCTCTATTCTTCATCAAAGGTACGTTCGAATCTTCTCCTCCTCCTCCTCTCTTCTTCTTTTGTAAAATCAGATCTGTGAAACTAGGAGTGTTTGATTTAAAGTAGCCGCACTCGACACATATCCCGCACCCATGTCGTGTCGTGTAGTGTCGACATGGGTACTCTGGCGAAAATCACGGATCTGTTTATCATAGATCCTTGGAGCAAGCCTACTGTGATTGAAAATTCACTCGTTTCACTTGCTGGTAATCTGATGGTAGGGACGGTTTTTTCATATATGTATCTAATCACCTCGATATACCCTTTTGCACTCCCTTCCTCTCCAAAACCCACCATATAATATCCTTTTGTACCCTATCATAAACCTTTTCTAAGTCTATGAAAACTACAATGGAGGTCCCTTTTTCTTTTCCCCTTATTTTTCTACCAATCTCCTCAATAGGTAGATTGCTTCCATGGTCGATCTCCCAAGCATAAATCCAAACAGTTTCTTCGACACCTTAGTCACCATCCCTAAGCGATTCTCAATAACTCTTTCCCCCAACTTCATCGTATGGCTCATCAACTTAATGCCTCTATTGTTGTTGATAGAATGCAAAGGTGAGAGACAGAAAACTATCGTATTATTCCATAAGACTTGATTGATTACAATGAATAATGAAAGCTTTAAATAGGAAAAACCTGCTAACCCTAATTAACGTAAATAAACCCTAATGAACATAAAGACTAAACTACCCTTAAAGGTTACATAAAAGCTAGCCGTCATATATTATGTTCACACCCCCCCTCAAACTCATGATGCGAGCCCGGAGAGCATCGAGAGTTTGCCAAGGAGAAAACGAAAACGAGCAGCGGTGTGCGTCTTGGTGAAGAAATCGGCCAACTGAAGAGAAGAAGAGACAAACGGGAGAGAAATAGTGCCAGACTGAAGATGATGACGAACGAAGTGACAATCAATTTCAATATGCTTCGTGCGTTCATGGAAGACTGAGTTATGGGCAATCTGAATAGCACTTGTATTGTCACAATAAAGTGGCGTAGGAGAAGAGACAGTAACACCCATATCAGAAAGAAGCCAGCGTAACCAAACAACTTCAGAAGTAGCATGGGCCATAGCACGATACTCCGCCTCGGCAGTGGAACGGGCAATGACGGATTGCTTCTTGCTTTTCCAGGAGATAAGAGAAGCTCCTAAAAAGACACAATATCCAGAGGTAGACTTGCGATCAGAGGGATCGCCTGCCCAATCGGCATCAGCATAAGCCCGGAGGGTCAAGTCCGAAGAAGAAGAAAGATGTAAACACTGAAATATGGTGCCACGAACATAACGCAGGATACGAAGTAAAGCGGTGACCCCAATGCGTAGACCGAGGAGCACACACGAACTGGCTGATGACATGCACAGCATAGGAAATATCGGGCCGAGTAACAGTAAGGTAAACTAAACAACCAACAAGCTCACGATACTCAGTAGGATCAGCAAGAAGAACCCCATCAGAAGCCGAGAACTTAGCATGTAACTCGATAGGAGTATCAACAACTTTGTCATCAGTGAGTTGAGCACGATGAAGAATATCAGTGGCATACTTAGTCTGAGTTAAGAGATAACCATCAGGAGAAGAGGCAACCTCAATGCCAAGAAAATACCGAAGAGGCCCCAAATCTTTCATTTCGAATTCCGAAACAGATGCCGTTTGACCTCAAAGAATAGCAAAGTAGAAGCGAGCGGTGATAATCATGTCATCCACATAGAGCAAAAAGAAGAACCAAACCCTGAGGGGTGCGGCGGATAAAAAGAGCAGACTCATGAGTGCTGGGTTGAAAACCAATCTGTAAGACCACATCGTGAAAACGGGCATACCAAGCCCGAGGGGATTGTGTAAGACCATATAAGGCACGCCGGAGACGACAAACAAGACCGAGAAGTATGAGAAAAGCCCGGAGGGGGCGCATATGAGAGAGATAACCATTGAGAAATGCATTTTTAACATCCAACCGAAAGAGAGGCCATTCGTGCATAGCGGCAACGTAAAATCAACATGCGAATGTACGTCATTTTTGAGAGCAAACGTCTCCTCATAATCAATACCATATTCTTGAGAAAACCCCTTGGCAACAAGCCGAGCCTTGTATCGTTCTAAAGACCCATCAGAATGAGTCTTTACTTTGAAGACCCATTTGCAACCAACAAGATTTTTACCATCGGGGAGGGGAACCATATCCCAAGTCTGAGTATTAGCAAGGGCAGTGAGCTCATCATTCATCGCAGTTACCCAGTTTGGATCATTACAGGCTTCTTTATAAGACCGAGGTTCAAAATAGGTATGAAGACGAGATAAGAAGGAGCAATAGGAAGAGGAAAAACAAGTATTAGTAAAACCAAGTCTTACCGGAGGGCGTCGAGCACGAGAAGGATACCGGGGTGCAAGCGGATCAGAGGCGTCCGAAGCAGAAGGAGGGCGAGGAGTTGGTGGAGCTCGGCGAACATAGTGTTGGGGAAAAGGAGGAATTGGGTGGGTAGGAGCAGGAGGGACCCCCGTAATATCTGGCAAAGATAAGGTACGAACATATTCCTCTTCGGGAACCTCAAACGGAAACGGATCAATACGCACAAGATCCTCTTTGGTTATAGGGGCTTGAGTAGGTGGAAGAGAGAAGAAGGGCAAACGCTCGAGAAAAGAAACATGCCGAGACACATGCAACTGGATCATAACAACGGTAGCCCTTTTGTTGGATGCCATATCCTAAGAAGACACATAAGACACAACGGGCACTGAGCTTAGTTCGATCCTTTGCAGGGAGAAGAACAAAGCAAGTGGAGCCAAACACACGAAGAAGAGAGTAGTTGGGCACTGTGCCATAAAGTCGGGCATAAGGGGTCGAACCAGACAAAAGTGGAGTAGGCATCCGATTGAGGAGAAAAGCTGCAGTGAGCACAGACCTCTCCCAAAAGATGGTTGGCACAAAAGAGGATAGAAGAAGAGAGACCGTGCAAAGTGTTGAGAAGATGACGATGTTTGCGTTCAAAGACGGCCAAAAAGTGTCGACAGAAGATTGGTGGATAGTGCCGTGAGATGCCGAGAAAGTCATTAAATTCACCAAGAGAATATTCTCCACCTAAATCGGTGCGAAGAGTTTTAATTTCAAGGTTGGGCGAGTCGAACCATGGAGTGAAAATTGCGGTAAGCTTGGTAAAAGTCGACTTATGTGTCAACGAGATAGACCCATGTGAACCTAGTAAAGTCATCGACAAAAGAGACATAGTAGCGGGAACCTCCCTTGGTGGCAACCGGGGAGGGAATCCCCACAAATCGTATGCACAAGTTGAAACGGAGAGGTAGTAATCAAACACTTTTATTAAAAGGTAAAGCGGACATTTTTGCAAACTTACAACCACCGCATTTAAATATCACTTTAGTGTTTCCCAAAAACCGCATTTAACTAAATCTTTCAAACGATCACTAGATAAATGTCCTAATCTAGAATGCCAAAGAAGAAAAAAGAGACGATCACGATCTAAGTCGAAGGATGACATGACAGTGGGAGTGGACTCAATGGGAATATGCAAATCCTCCAAAACATAAAGATCACCAACTCTACGCCCGGTCCCAACCTTCTTGGACCTCCGATCCCGCACAACACAACAAGAAGAAAACAAGACATCAAAACCAGAATCGAGATAGTTGACTAATGGAAAGAAGACTAAGAGATAATTGTGGAACATAAAAGACATTGGGTATAGAAAGACAAGAAGAGGAGGTCGGAGAATAGAACCAATAGAGACAACATGCATAGAAGAACCATTTGCGGTGGAAATACTAATCGGGGAGGAGGGGGAGACACAATGACTGAGTAAGTATAAAGAAGGAGTCATATGATGAGAACAACCAGAATCAAATATCCATGTGGTAGGGAGGATACCTGTGGTAAAGGAACCATGCAAACCTGACGAAGTGGTGGTCATAGCAGAAGCCTGTGAATGATGTGGCCGGTAGCCAAGGATGCCGACATCGCTGACATCTGCTGAAACTGCTGAAACTGATCAAACAAGGGAGAAGGAGGGACCCCATCAGAGGTAGTAAAGGCTGCTGGAGGACGAGAAACGTGCTGCGACTGCTGTGATGGCCGAGAGTAATGCTGAGGTGGCCGAGAGGAGGAGGAGGACTTAGAGCGAGAATTTGGGCCCGTCATCTGTAATAATTTGGGACAAGAGTGTTTCCAATGTCCCTTCTGACGACAGAAACTACACTCATCTGTAGCAACACGAGGCTTAGGCTTGCCTGTAACCTGTATGAGATGAGAAGCAGGAGTGGGCAATAGAGGTGCATTATACTGTGTAGGCGACGCTACAAATACTGTCGAAGAAGGAGATGCATTAGAGGCCACCCTAAGCCTAGTTTCTTCAGCAATCAGTTCACGAACTGCATTGTCAACTGTAGGACGGGGATCACGATGAAGCATAGCACCACGGAGAGGCTCGAATTGGTCACGAAGAGCCATAAGAAATTGGACCAAACGACGCCTCTCACGGTACTCTATAAAGATAAGGGACTGCAAGCCTTCCGGTTCCATTAAGGTTAAGCGATCCCAATCTCTTGTGTCATCTCATTGTAAAAATCCTGAATCGATTTACCATGTTGCTTGGCATCGCGAATGGAACTCTCAAGTTCATACTCCAAAAAGTCCGAATGGAGATACATGCCCCGCAAATAGTCCCAAACTTCCTTCGCCGTATCATACTTTGAGAAATTCATACCAATGGTGGGTTCAACAGAATTATGAAACCACGTAAGAACTCTTGCATTTTCCAGTTCCCATTTTGCAAATGCAGTGACATAAGCTGCATGGGTAGGATCATCGGACTTCACAATGGTAGGTGTGGCAGTAGACCCTGTGACATAGCCCCACATGCCTCTTCCAACAATAAAATTTTTCATAACCTTTGACCAATAAGAGTAGTTAACACCATTTAATCGTACACTAATAGCAGTAAACGACTTATCATCCGACATAGTGATAAAATAGGCAGAAACTGAGCAGAACTAATGGGAACAGATGTGCAAATCTCCTCGAACAGTGCTATAAACGATATAAGGGATCGAAAATACCGTAGAAACTGTAGAACTCAGAGAACCCACTCACTGTGGTGATCGTACAGTGCAGTGGATAGACAGAGAAGGATCGTTAGATCCCAAAAACCTTCGAATACCTTCAAATACGAACAGAGGAAGCAGCAAAGACGTCGTGGGTAACCTGAATCTGGTCGAAATCAGCCCAGCAGTGCTCGTCGGTGGTCAGAATCAGCCCAGCAGTGCTCGTCGGTGGTTAGAAAGTAGCCAACAGTGGCCGTCGGTGGTCAACGACAGTCGTCGATGACCAGATAGTGCTCTACGGCGTCGTGGGTTGCCAGAAACTGGTCGGAAACAACCCAACAGTGGTCGTTGGTGGTCAATGAGAGTCGTCGGTGGCTGGAGAGTGCTTTACGGTGGTCGTTGGTGGTTCTGTAGTACTTGTTTGTATCAGATCTGAGGGTACGAGGGTTTGTTCTGGGGAAACGAGAGAGAGAGAAAGATACCAACTGAAGAAAGAAGAGAAGGGAAAAAATTCGACTGGAGAAGAGAGGAGATGCGATTCAGCCCCAAGGAGGGGGCTCTGATACCATGATAGAATGCAAAGGTGAGAGACAGAAAACTATCGTATTATTCCATAAGACTTGATTGATTACAATGAATAATGAAAGCTTTAAATAGGAAAAACCTGCTAACCCTAATTAACGTAAATAAACCCTAATGAACATAAAGACTAAACTACCCTTAAAGGTTACATAAAAGCTAGCCGTCATATATTATGTTCACAGTTGTTGCAACTTGGAATAGCCCCTTTATTCTTATATTGGTACTAAAGTGCTCCTTCTTTACTTGTTGACCATCTTTCGAGTCATAATATTCTTGTTGAACAACTTTGTTAACCAAGATACCTCCACTTCACCTAGACTCTTCTACAGTTCAATACAAATACCATCTGGTACTAAGGCCTTACCCAGTCTCATCCTCTTCAAAGCCTTGGCCACCTTGGACTTTTGTATTCTATGATAGAAATCGTATTCTTTGTTCTCGCTAGATCCGCCAACTTCCTCCTCGCCAAAGCCTTCTACATGTTTCTCGTTTAACAACTCCTTAAAATACGTCTTTCATCTATCCTTGATCTTCTCATATTTCACCAGCACCACAGAATCAATACCTTTTATGCATTTAATTTGAGAGCAGTGTCTAACTTTCCTTTCCCTTACCTTGGCGAGTTTATAAATATTCTTTTTTCCATCTTTGCTATCTATTCTAGCGTAAAAATCCTCATAGACTCTCAAGTTATCATCCTTAACGGCTCTCTTCTTCCTTGCTAGCCTGTTTGTAGCTCCTAAAATTGTCCTCATTCCGATCCTTTTGCCACTTTTTAAAGCATTCCTTCTTGGCTTCTATGGCAGTTTGAACCTTGTCATTCCACCACCATGTTTCCTTAGAAATAGGACCTTTCCCCTTTGCCTCTCCAGGAACTTCTTTCGATATTCTTCTAATACTGTCAACCATTGTATTTCACATACTATCACTATATCGCCTTCCATTCCCCACCTTGCTTATCGAAACATATTGGCCTTGAACATCTCTAGTTTCTCCCCTCTTAGGAACCACCATCGAGTCCACGAACTTTTTGTTTCCGTTCTGATTCTATGTTTCCCCTTTAGACAAATATCTAACACCATAAATCTATGTTGTGCAGCTAGGCACTCTCCGAGAATAACCTTACAATCTTTGCATATCAAGTGATCTACACCTCTAAGGCTCTAACAAGAAAGTAGTCGATTTCACTTCTACTGGCCCTGCTCTTAAAAGTAATTAATTGTTCCTCTCTCTTCCTATAGAGAGTATTCGCAGCTATAAGATCAAAGGCTACTGCGAAATCCAAAATCTTCTTGCCAACTTCATTTAGGTCACCAAATCCAAAGCCACCATGAACCTTCTCATACCCTTGCTTATTACCTCCCACATGACCATTGAAATCGCCTCCTATAAATAGCTTCTCCCCAAAAGGAATCCCTTGAACCACATCATCCATTTGCTCCCAAAATTGCTCTTTACTGAGATCATTCAAGCCTACTTGGGTGCGTAGGCACTAATGATATTAATTATGTTCTCTCAAATCACAAGCTTAACTAATATAATTCGATCTCCTTTCCTCGTGGCTGCAATTAACGAATCCTTTAAATGCTTATCTGCTATAATACCTGCCCCATTTCTATGTCTATTCTTTCCCGTATAATAGACCGTGTCCTCTATCTCTCTAGCTTTCTCCCCTACCCACTTAGTCTCCCGAAGGCAAGTTATACTGATCTTCCTCCTAAGCGTAGTATCAACTAGCTCCCTAGTCTTACCCGATAATGTTCCTATATTAAAAGTTGCTAACCGAACCCTATAGTCCTGGGCTAACTTCTTTACCCGCACTAGTCAAGGTAAATGCGAGAACCCTTGCTTACTCTTCAGCACACCCGGGCGCCGATGTGGTGCCCCTTGCCCATTTTTCGAGACACCCGAAAGCAGGCGCAACGCGTTGCTTGAAGGGAATGCCCTAGCATTTCTCGTAATCATATTGGGATTCATGTCATGAAGATCTAATGGGGTTATTTTACTTGCTGGCTGTCAGCTACCTAACGTACAACCCTTCTCCTTTATCCGGGCTTGGACCGGCTGGGAAAAAGATAAGGCTTTAGGCACATCCCAAGCAGAGTTAGACTGGACATTACAAGGTAAAATATGTGTGTGTGTGTTGTGTGTGTGGTTGAGTGCTTGTGAAACTTCATATTTCATTTGATTGGATTTGGGGGCCCTGGAGTGAGGTAACTCACTACGGGGTTGTAGTGAGGCCAATCCGGCCGTCCATTTCGACGACGATGGCTCGAATTTAATCCAAACTCCAAATGATCCGAGCCGTTCATTGTTTGGATTAAAATTCGTGCATTCATTGCCGAGATGGACGGCCGGATGGCATCACTACAACCCTGTAGGGCAGCCCTCACTACAGGGACCCTGGACCCCATTTGATTTGATGGCATATTTACATCTTTGTGTCCTGAACCCTGGGATTTGGCTATCGATTATTATTTGGGTTAGTGGGTTGTGATTCATTTGATTGTTAGGTCTTCTCAGATGGATATGTTTTTGTCATTTGAAGGATTATTACAAAGTTTTGGAGGTAGACTATGATGCAACTGATGAGAAGATCAGATTAAATTACAGGAAACTTGCACTGGTTAGTATCTGTTGCAATATGGATAATTAAAGATGTCTTTATGTATTTTTCATTCAACTTATTAGGGTGTTACATCGAATTCCATTCTATTGATATGTAACAGATGTGGCATCCTGACAAACACAAAGGTGACAATGCTGTTACCGCAAAGTTTCAACAGATCAATGAGGCTTACTCTGGTAATCATTGGGCAGTTGTACTTGACAAGCATGTCTTACACCATGCATGCGATGTTTATATAAGACAGCTTAGTTCTTACCCTATGTTCCTTTTGGTGGGTAGAGAGTGGGTTATATGCACCTTAGAGTTCAGCATTTCAAGTACTCAAATAGATCTTATAAGATTTAAAGATTGGTTGATATACCCACATTTAACAGTCCTTGCTCTCTTGATGCTATGGTTTCTAATTTTTTTGGGTCAGTATGTTGAGTTACTTCAGCGTGTTACACCATGCATGGTGTAACATGCGATGTTTATATAAGATGTCTTAGCTCTTACCCTAGAGTATGGTGGGTAGAGTATGGTTTATATGCACCTTAGAGTTCAACATTTATAATACTTAAATAGATCTTACGATTTTAAGATTGGTTGATAGACCCACATTTAACAGTCCTTGCTCTCTTGATGCTATGATGCTAGTTTTTTTGGATCAGTATGTTGAGTTACTTCAGCGCGCTGCTGTTTTATGAATTTATGCTCGTTATATATGTAGGCGAAGCATATTTTGGTCACTGTGGAAGCTACTAGTTTCTTGAAGTAGACTATGCTTCCTGATAATCTATGCTAATCAGTAATCACCATTGTGAAATGGTTGAAACTTTTCACAATCATCTTTTCTTGTTGGCCTTGAACTTTGTAGCATTTTGAAAATGTATGGTTCTTTTGCAGTGTTAAGTGATCCTGCCAAGCGACTTGACTATGATTTTACTGGAAACTATGAGATTGATAAGTACACTTTGCCTGTAAGTACTTCTATTCTAGCATCACTCATCAGGCTAGATTCGTCCTTCATAGCTTTTGTTTTATCCCGATTTGGTGGCGTGTATTATTTTGTGATGCATGTTGCATTGTTGCTTATTGGGGAAATCTCGTCACTGCATCACAGGAGTATCTAACCAGGTTTAAAGGGATGATTCTTACCTGCAACGGGCTTGGTATAGGTCACACATCAATCTGGTAAAATTCTCTGACTGCTGAAATTTATCAAAAAATTCTTTCAAATTCTAGACAGTGATGTGGATATTCTGATATTAATTAGTTGGCTTTGTTAACTCGAGTGACTAAAAAGTAGTTGGCTTTGTTAACTCGAGTGACTAAAAAGTGTACCTCAATTTTTGTGCTTGTTTGAAAAGAAAGAACGAGACATAGTTCTGGGACGTTGATTGTGCAGCACGACTCAATATCTTAGCCAGGCTATTTTTGCTTCAGTGTGATCGTTGCCACAGTGATATATTTTTCTTGTTTGCTAGCAAATAGTAGTATACTGGGAAGACGATTTAATGCCTTCGGTTAGAGCAAGGCTCAAAATCCATGCGAGGATTGATCATTGGGGCTTTCAAGAGAAGCCTGCTCTAGAAAGTTTCTGCAATTTAGCTTGTTTCTTGAATTATCCTCCTTTCTTGTTATGTGCCTTCCAACCCCATCCAAATGCACCTATATAAAAGCTAGACTCTTGCACGATTTTCGTGCTACCAATGCAGAGTTTAAGCTCTTACATTGCACTTACATGTTGTCACTCACGAGCGGGTATATACAGAAGAATCATGACAAGTTTTTCATAGTTCACATTATATCATTTCTGTTGCCACTTACAGTCGATTTATACCATTGCAGGTCTCGACAACTGATGGAATACAAGGAGGGCCCTGATAAATAAGATGTGGATATCTTATCCCATTCATTTGCCTAGTTACATGCACTTGGGCAACGGATGATGCAGAAGCTGCGTGGAATGGTAGCGAGAGTGTTGTTGTATCATCATAAACCTGCATGGAATGTATACCAGATTTTGAATACAGGCAAAAGTATTGCCCAGAAGAACTGTCCAAATCTAATTGTAGGCATTTCCAGTTGTTGCTTAGATTTTTTTGGAGCTAGTGCACAACATGGTGCCTCTGCAATATTCCATATCTGGCGCGTGAACATAACATCTTTGAGATGTCTTGAGATTACAGGCACCTTTCCTCATATGAAAAGTGCCTGTCGATATCAATAAAACCATACATAATATTAAGGCTCTAGACAAGCTGAAATTTGCACATTCAAGGCCTTGTTTTGGACTTGAGACTTTTCTCATTCAATTCCAATCCGGAGGTGCAACAGTTGATAAGTTACTTGTATTTGGGGCTGGACGTTTTAGTGAATTCATGGATTTATTTAGTTAGTCTTAGACATTCACTCAGGTTCTGTTTAACCAGAAACAGAGTCGGCTCCCCGTAGCCCCAGTTGGTTGGTGAGTTTGTTTTCTACACAATTGATCAGGATTAGATTCTTTCACAAGAGAGTAATTTCTTACAAATCCCTAGTCTCTGCGTGGTTATGGTCCTTCTTTGACCAGACCAGGGATTAGTCGAGGTACACGTGAGCTGGCCGGGATGCACCGACTGTCAAACCCAAAAAAAAAAAAAAGTCACCTTCGGTAACCTACCTTAATAGATTAATAATATGAGGATACATGATATGGAATCTTTGTAGTGTCGAAGTTGGACACCATCACATTTGACTTTTGGACTAGGAGTATGATTCAAATTTCAAACTTCTGTACAATGAATTAGAACATGGCTTCAAATTTCAACTTTCAAAGTTCAAACCATTTCATACTAGCTAGGAACAATATAACCATTATCCGACCAAATTGATTTCTAGTTCGGACAATTTTCTCCATTACTTCTATAAAATAAACGATTTTGATTAACTCAGGTTCAGAAAGGATCCACGAAAGCTCAAAATTAACTAGAAAGAATTACTGAACCAAAAGTCCTTTTTTTAATCCAGTTATTATAACCAAAACCACAGAAATCGAACGATACAGATGCTACCTAACAACAGTTATTTGAATCTGAGGCGTTTGCAGCCGAGAAGGAGGAGGAGGAAGAAGAAGAGGAGAAGATATGAAGAGTCGAATTTGCTCTAAAAAAGATATATTCTGAGGCCTATCTTTACGCTTCACATACCCTTTCAACTCTTTCTCCGAGTAATTCCCGAAAAAAACTCCTCCTCCACTTACCTCCTTTCCTCCGCCACCTCTCCTCCACATCTCCTCCGCGTAACTCCTATCCGCATAATACGCCTCCGCCCACATTACCACCTTCTCCTCCTCCTCTCCTCCTCCGCCACTGGACTCCACCTTCGCGGGGAGCCGCTCGTAGTGGCCTTTACTCGTCCCTTCCAATTCGTCCATACGTTGGAGAGCTGCGGGTGAGACCGCGTAAAGCTCCCCCGAGACTCGCTGGCCGGAGCCGGGGAAGTTGAGGAGGAAAGGGACCCTGAAGGGCCCGCATAGGAGGGGGTACTCGTCGACGGTGGTGTATGGGCCGAGGTAGGAGGCGTCCCCTGTGGCCATCATTTCTTCCAGGAGGCCGTGGTTTGAGAATCCCTTTTTTAACGTCCCGTACGTGAAAATCAGCGCCTGGTTTTCGTCTGCTTTCCCTGCCGCCGCCGCACCCATCTTTCGTCCACTCACCGTTTTTCTAGTTAGAGAGAGAGAGAGATGATGGATTTGGATACTAGAGAGAGAGAGAGAGAGAGAGAGAGGATTCTCTTCTTGTCGAAATCCAGAGAAAAGATGGGCGAGGAGGAAGGGTGGGGAGAAAGATTCTCTGGGTACGGTTTTCATTGCGTGGGGGTATCTGCTTTGTGGACCTGGCTTGTCTGCATTCTTTTTTTTTTTGGGTAAATTTCACCTACCTCCCCTGAAGTTTCTGACAGTCCCACCGTTTCAAACAAAATTTTTTTGTTTGAAATGACAGGGACTTTGGTTCAAGGTTTCTAAAATGATTCTGAACTTACCTCCCTTCGAAAACTTTTAAAAATAAATGTCACATACCTCCCTCCGTTAACTTCCGTTAGAAAGTTAACGGAAAACCCGTAGCAAAGTCCGAAAAGATGCGAGGAGGAAGGGCGGGGAGAAAGATTCTCTGGGTACGGTTTTCATTGCGTGGGGGTATCTACTCGAAAAGATCTATAAAATGAGATTGACTTTTGGTTGTAAAATTAAGCCCTCTAACTTATTTATATGCGGGTCCATTTATGAAATTTACTTTGTGCGGATTAATTAGTATAATGTGTTTGAAAAGATTTGGAGATCAATGAGCCAAATAAAGTGCAATTTGGAAAGAAAATCATTCAATTTTCCATGTGAAAAGGAATCATGCTACAGCCTTTTTCAATTTTAACCAATATCTTTTAGGTTCAAAGTGTCCGATTTATGGAAGGTTTGCAGCACCGGAAAGGAAATTCAATTTCCTACAACTTTCCTGTTTATGTTTATGAGTTTTCTAAATTCCAACATCTTGAAGGTTGAAATTGGGTTGGAAGAGGGAGGCAGAAGACAAAAAAAGATTTTTGGGAAGTCTGGTTGAGATTGGACTTCCTAAACTTATTCTTTTACTTGGAAAAAGAGAGTTTGAGCACTAAAAAGGATAAACTAGGTCATTATTAGAGGTTGGGGAAGTTGAAGAGAGGTGTTGCGGCTTGGTTTTGGCTTTGACGATGTCCGCTAAACACCCATCTAGGGGAAGATGAACGTGCTCCAAGTAACTTATTTATGAAAAAAGGTTTGGTTTAATTTTTTCGGATCGATTGCATAAAGAACTCTTTCGTTTTCAATTGTACGGAAGGATTTTTACTACTTTCAATGTTTGTATTCATATTGGTTTTGTTTGTTATGCAATTGTTTTCAATGTTGTGCTTGGAGTTCGAGACGGACTATATTGAAACGGATTTTTGCGTTGGGTGGCTTACACATTGAAAATAATTTAAATTATGTAACATTGGGATAAAAGTTTACATTGAAACAATCACAAATATTTTTTTGACAATTGTGATTGAATATGGATAACCCATGCATAGTTTTGTTTTCGGGGTGTAGATTTAAATCCTAGATCTTTCTCCATCATTTTCCGCTCAATTTAATTATTGCTTTGCTCTCTTTAGTTTATTATTTCTAAAATCAAAACCATCAAACCAATCTCTTTTAATTAATTTAGAAATTAATCGAATCTATTGTAACTTAGTCAATCTGTCTCCGTGGATCGATATTCGGACTTAGCCACTATTCTCTGGAGTAGTAGTTAATTCTTAGTTGTTATAAATATATTTTTGACTCGGAACGACACGGTCAACCTGGCTTGTCTGCATTCTTTTTTTTTAGCTAGAAGATAGAAATTTCATTAATTCAACTGTGATGTTGCCGGCGCCCTTTCCATGTATAGGCGACATCCAGTCTGCATTATGGATTTGGACCAGGGAAATTATAAATTGGATAGTGATTTATCTTTTTTTTCCTCACACTTTCACTCTCCAAGCCTAACAATAAAAGATAATAATTGGATGATGAAATAGAAAGAATATAATAATGGAGGATGTGTAAAATATAGAGTATTTGTGGGGAGTGCTTCTCCAGGATAAATCTATTTGGACCTTCTAGAATGGGATGGAGTGTTGAAAATGTGGTTGAACCTCACCTGAGCCCTCGTGTGTTTGCCTGAGAAGGTGACCTGCACACTGAGCACCGGCGTTAGCGCCTGCCCCGGACGATGGTGGTCTGGGAAGGCACACCGACGGTCTTGTAAGTGACTGGAAGTGGAAAAAACACTTGGAAAACTAGAGAGAGAAGGTGTGAGTGTAGAGAGAAAGAGAGAGAGAGAGAAATCCCTAATGAGGTTAGTGAGCTGCCCTTTTATAGGCGGGGAATACTTCATTACTAAGTCATCCGTGTACCACACGCATGCTGTCCATACCTGACACAACACGCGGGTTAGTCATGAGTGCCTCGGGCAACCCCACCGCTTCGGCTGACGTCACGTCCTGACACATCCGATAAATTAACAAATCTTGGGATATTCCCCTGACCATCACATGGTCTTGCAGGCACCACATGTACTTCGTTAGGACGCCACTCAGTGTCACATCAATCGCATCAGTCAAAGACCTCCTCGGCTAAAAGTTACTGAAGCCCAACAGTTCAGCGGGAACCATGATGTCGTAAACCCACCGGTTCGGCATCCTATGGGGTGCCGCCGACACCCATCGGCTCAGCAGACACCCGTGTTGTAGCCGTCATCGGAGTTGAGCTGAGAGTGCTAGCTGCCTTTCCTTCAGTGAAACCACAGCCAGAGAACTTGCTTCGGACGGAGCCACTGTTTTTCTGCCGGGGTGAATAAAGTCACCTCTTCGGCAAGAGTCCCTTCGACAGGGGACTAACAGAATTGGCCGGCGCAACCGCCGAAGCGAGACGTTGGTCTGAGCCGTCGTCTTGTCTTTAACCCTCGGTGGCTTGGGCAGGGGATCGCCCATGTGACCTGACCCTTTATAATGACTGGTCAACTCACTCGTCGAGCGTTTGGCATAAACCGACAGATAGACCCTTTGACCCTAAGTATCTCCCGACCACTAGAGTATTGTTGGAGTTTTGATAGAAAAAGTGCCTAGTTATAATAAATATAATGCATTGTACACTACTTAATTTACCTAGTTATTGTTGGGTTTGCTCTAAAATACTAGTTTCACTCCTAATATACTTTAGGATAGGAAGAATTTGTCAACAAATTTGGACCACTAAAATATTTTTGGGTGGCTACAATTCTGTGATGGGCTGCCCTCTCTGGTCCGCAAATTGATTGCAGAGAATCCAAATTCATTTTCAATATGGTAAGCTGAAATTTTTTGGATACTTTTGGAGACGTCGTGTTGTCTCACAACCCGTCCATCACCACACATTAATGTGGGCTTATTACTAATAAATCAATCTATGCTTATATACAAATGTAGTTAGTCACTCAAAAACTTCCAAATCCTTAATTCTAAATTCCTAATTTTTTTTATTTTTAAATTTTTAAAAATTAAGAGGGAGGGAGCGAGGTGGGGGGAGCCAATAGCTCAGACCACCCTGACCCCCACTATCAACACTAGGTAGCACCAGTATTCCATGCAACCTTACCTTTGGCAATTCCCTCAAATTCTTGAAATTGTCCTCACTTTTTGCATTTACCAATTCCATTCTCCGAAATTACTTGGCTTTAAGAAATATAATTAATCAAGTGCTTTCTTTATTTTTTAATTTTATGCTTTTAAGTTGTATATGTAAGTTTTTTTCTATGAATTGCAACCATGGGTGGCGGTAGATTTTCTATGAAGCTTCTCCTTTTCACATTTTCACTACATCACATGAAACTGTCGATCAACTCTTGAATTCTACACAAAATCTGATGAAGAGAAAGCTCTGATGGGAAATGAGTTAAGAACAGGGACATTTACGTGAAGCGGAAACAAATCGAAATGAACTCACCATCAGAGCTTTCTATGCGTATGCAATTTTTTTCCTTCTAATTAAACTGTTTTTCCATTTCTAATCGATGAGTATTATATTATGATTTCCTCTTCGCAAATTAACTTTTTTCATTTCAAAAGTGGTTAAGTAATATAAGTGAGTATTCTAGGATTTAAAACTAGCATTCTGCCCATCTGATGCATAGAAATGGAAAAAATACATCGTGGACCTTTTTTTTGTTGTCTTGTGCATTGAACGAAAACAATGCTAGTGTGTGGTTGCAAGAATTAAGGCTTTAGGTGGCGGTGGCTT
This sequence comes from Vaccinium myrtillus, assembly GCA_016920895.1. Taxonomy (NCBI): domain Eukaryota; kingdom Viridiplantae; phylum Streptophyta; class Magnoliopsida; order Ericales; family Ericaceae; genus Vaccinium; species Vaccinium myrtillus. Next base: position 30,370,336 of record CM029280.1, on the reverse strand, counting down.
AAGACTACCAAATAAGTACTTGTGGTTGTTTTCCTGAACATCGTAGGCTCATTTTTGTTTGAGTATACGCAAGAAACCTAATCTCATCTATGTTAGGAATTAGGTAATAAGATCTCACGATGAGAATCGTACCCAAGACATATTGAATATTGATAGTAAAGCTATGCTTTTGTTCTTTCTAAGGACTCGTTTGGCAATTTAGTTTATTTTCTCATTTCTTATCTTAAGATAATAAAATAATCAACACATGACAAGGTTACTTTTAGCTCATTTGTTTCTCACAGGTAGTGTTATAGCGAAACTTGACTTTTTACCCCTCAGAGGCAAATATTGAATTTTCCCTTTTGCATCACGAGAATCGTTCTACTATACTGTATAATATTACGATGGGACAGATTCACTGTATCACTTTTCTTTTTCTTTTTTTTGTTTCGACGGGCGAAGTGTCCGGGCTAAATTACGCGTACCTTGATTAACCCCACTTTGATTTGATCAAAAGCTGACTCATCCACATCCAGGGGCGATTCCACATTGTGGAAAGGGGGTCAGCCGACCCCACGAGAAAAAAAAAAACTGCTATTATATTGAAATTTTCGAAAAATTCATAAATGAACCCCCTAAATTTGGTTGTGACACCACTGAATAACTCTTAAAAATTTATAAAAGTTACTTATTTGTGTGATTTGTTTGAATCCTAGTCATTCGTTTTGTTATTTTGACAAGGAGATGTTGATCTATCTTGCTAAGTTGAGCTTTAAATTTGATTTTTGTTGTAATAGATTTTTAGTTGTCATTATTGTGATGTTTTTCTTTGATTTATGATTGGTAAAAGTATTTGACAAGAATTCGATCAATTGTTTGAATAACCCCACGCTCCGTTTCAATCGATGATCAATTGTTTTACAAACGGCGGACAAACCTTTCGCCCATGTAATCACTTCGGGATTTAGGGGATTACTAGAAATTACTATCAAATTTTTATCAAGTAAATCGATCACTTGATTCAATTGTTTTCAAATGGAAAACTCCTTTTTAACCAAGGCGGAAAACCTTTCGTTTTTTTTTCATGTAATCACTTCTCAAAGATTCACACGGACGTACATTTTATTGTATTGCACATCTCATGCTTATAAGATTATTAATTTCTTTTTTTTTTTTTGTGAATATCGGAAATAAATTATTAATTGTCCGACAAATACGTAACTCATTTTTTTTTTGCAAATTTCATTTTTAAAAATTTAAATATATGATATTCAAATCCAAAAAAATATTTCCGACAAATCCTGCCAAACAAACAAACATTTAGCTCCCAAACAAACAAACATTTAGCTCTAAAAAAAAAAAGAAGAGCAGAAGTATTATACTCTTTTTCTCAAACAAAACAAACAAAAAGAAACTCTTGATCACAAGATCTGTAAAGATTCGAAATTTTTTCATTGCGAGATCTTTCGACACGCGAAGCAAATATCTCTCTCCAGGCTACAATCACTCAATTATCTTCAATTCAAACACAAGAGAGAAATCAATGGTTTTGATTTCTCGCCGCCGGTGTATACCGTTTGGTAAAAAAAAAACAAAATACTTCCGCACACTTAGTTCCAAAATGAACAAATCAAATTTTAAACATTTTTTTTTAATGTGTTGGGTTGATTGTTATCAATATACCATTTTGGAAAGAAAAAAAAAAAAAATTGTTACAATAGAGCTAGTATTTAGGATTGTGATTAACACACCTCTGAAAGAATGCTAAACACAGACGTAGGGAGTACTTCTGTTAAGTAATATAGTCTCACATTGCTTAAGGTCGGAATGGGTGATCACTTAACATAATGTTGGCACCTCTGCACTCATTGTCAATTAATTTTAGGGCTGGATATAAAATTTTCACATGATATTAGAGGAGCACCCATTCCATCGCACATTTTATAAAGGGTGTAGCTAACCTCTACCCAATAGGTGGAGAATAATAGGTACCTAAAAAAAATGAGTTGGGATTTCAATACACATCTCATGGATATCAATATACGTTCACGGATATTAATACACTTTTGTCGAATGTTGACAGTCGATACACCTTTTACACATTATCTTTCATCCTTTTGGGTGAGATTAGCATTTTCCTTTGATAAAATCACAATCCACACCCTGCGATAATAGATCAACAAAAAGGTTGCACGATGATAAACCAAAAAAGAGGTTACACGTGAGGGTGGATGTTAAGTAATATCACATTGCATAAGAATGAAATGAGTGATCACTTAATATAATATCGAAATATTGCTATTGATTTTGAATTGAATATAAAATTTCCATGATACAGTCTGCAAGTCTGCACAGTGCAAAATACTTCTTTTTGGGTTTTTAAAATTAAATTATGCGAAAAGATTGATATGTCTCGTAAAGAATGAGTGGAATACTAGTTAACGAGTGTCAGCAGCATTATTTTGAAGTCCAATAATCATATTTTCGTGTCTTTTTCTCTTATAATAGTAGTCCATTACTTTAAGCTAAGGGAAAAAACTAGGATGTCACAGTTCCTTGAAATTAACGAGAAATAAACTAAGTCTTCTCTTAGCAATTATCCAGTGTTCTTGCAACACTATCATGTATGCTCAACACCTCCCAATACTATATATTTACGAGGAGTCCATACCTTCAGCAATTGATTTCACGAAAATTATTGAATGCTCCGGGAGTAAACCCACGAGACGCTCCAAATGTCATGTGATTAATGTATCTCGTGATGTCCATGTACTTAGTATTGGTGCGTTAAGGGACAATGACGCATGGCACGCTGTGAACGGTGCGAGACAATGCTCCAGGACCACTGAATAACCTACGGGTTTAGCTTGGGTGTATTAAGAGCTTGTTTGGTTAACCTAGATTTTTAACCTGTTTTGCTTTTCCTGTTTTACAGAATAAACAATCGTAACCCAAACGATCCTCAAGGGAAATTAGTGTAGACTTAAATTACTTTTTTGACAAAGTAGATAAGCACCACCCCTCACAAATGCCCTTTTCCCATTCCTTTTCATTCCACCACAACCCCACCCACTACCTACATAAATTGAAAAGAAAACCTCCCTCCCCCACTCTTTCCTTTTTTCTCATCTTCTCTCTCTAAAAATTTTGATCAAGAAACCCATCATCAAAATCAAAATTGGCTGCTAGTGGTGCACATGATCATCAAAAACCCACTTCCAGTGGAATCATATCAGAAACCCAGGCAATAATGGTGAGTCCATTAGTACCGGTAGCAATTTTTCTTTTTTCTTTTTTGCCTTTTTATGTATATCTATCTTTGATTCTTGATTGAATCTGTTTATGCCGGAATTGAAATCAGGGGCTGGAAGGCGGCGGCGATGACAGGGAAGATGAGGAGAAGAACACTTGGCCGCCGTGGCTCCTACGTCTTCTGCAAACAAGCTTCTTCGGTCAATGTAAACACCACCCCAATTCACACAAGAGCGAATGCAACATGTACTGCTTAGACTGCAATATCTGCACCACCGCAGCTTCCACTATTGGCGGTGGCGATGGAGCCCTCTGTTCTGTCTGCCTCACCACCTCCCACAAACACCACCGTGCCATTCAGGTGCGAATCTGATCCGATCAAAATCACATCAATCAATTTTAATTGATGGGCTTTTGCAGTGTTCTAAAAGTCAGCCGCCTAGGCCGATTAGTCTCTGCCTAGACTTCTAGGCAGCCGACTAATCACCACCTAGGCGCTAGATGCCCCTTTTCCGCCCGACTAGAGCCAAACGATTTTTAGAACATTAGAACATTGGGCTCGGCCGCCTAGGCCGATCAGTGCGCTAGGCGGCCGACTAATCATCACCTAAGCGCTAGATGCCCCTTTTCCACCCGACTAGCACCAAGCGATTTTTAATTGAATTTGTTTTTTTTGTAGATAAGGAGGTCATCATACCATGACGTGATAAGGGTATCTGAGATACAGAAATTTGTGGACATAACAGGAGGGGTTCAGACGTACGTTATTAACAGTGCTAAAATTGTGTTTCTGAATGAGAGGCCTCAGCCCAGCAGCAGTAGGCATACTGGGAAAGTGGTTACCAATACCAATTGCTGCATCGTCTGTCACCGCGCTCTTCTTGATTCCTTCGCTTTCTGCTCTCTTTCCTGCAAGGTACATATATATACGATTGATTGATGATACTTTATTTTGGTTCGATACTCGAGTGTCCGGACCAGTTTACGCGCAACTCGATTAATCCCATCTGGGGTCTAGTCAAAGAGAGGTCATTCATGTTGGGAACTAGGGAATTCACGAGAAATTACTTTATTTTCTTGCAGTCTGACCTTAAGACCCTAAGAATCGATCAGTTGTGTGGGGAGCAAATTCATCGATCAACCGGACTAACCTTGGGTTATTGATTGTAGATACAATGACTGTGATTGTAGATACAAAGTGGCTGTATTGTTACTCAATAAGATTTAGGGTGAATTTCCAATCTGATAAAATCTATTAAAATCAATATTTGCTAAAATCATAAAATTAATTGTTGATTTTAGCAAATGATTTTATCATTGATTTTAGGTCATTGATTTTAGCTCTCACGAGAATCGTTGATTTTATTAAAGATTCTTCCTCATTTGCTAGAATCAACTGCGGATTTTAGGTAATATTGATTTTAGCAGGTTTTAACATATTGGAAACTCACCTAATATTTCGAATTGATTTTACATTTTAATTATTAGGGTAGTGGAAAGATCATAGTATTGCACCAAATCTCACTTTTATCGTAAACTAGTTTGGACACCTGAATTGTCGAAAAAACCTCACTTTTGATCTTTTATTTTCCGGTGACATCATTTCGTTACGATTGATTTCAGCTTGTCGGGACGTCCAAGAATTTCCTGAAGAAGAAAATGGAAATGGATATCATGGGGAGCTCAGACTCTGAAAAATCAATCAAGGGCATCGGACACGGTGGACGCCGCCTCAAGAACAAGAAAATCGAGAGGTTTTCGCCATCGACGCCGCCTCAGACAGCGGCAGTCAGCTACAGAGCTGCCAAGAGGAGGAAGGGGATTCCCCACAGATCCCCCATGGGAGGTGTACTCCTACTACAATATTGATCCACATAATTTACTGGTAAACATATGCCCAAAGTAGACTTTTGTGGCTTGTTAGGAACACAATGGTCCAACACTACGAGCTTTTGTTCATAGAGGCCGGTGTTGAATCTCGTAAGTCTATTTTTATCTATGTGAATGCATATGTATAGGACGTAAGCACGTGTATAAATAATGCGCGTAAGCTGGCCCAGACACCTGAATTATACGAGAAAACCGGGTTATCGTAGACGTAGCATGGGGTTGGTTTGGGTAAAGAAAAGTTGTATGCGTTACAAGTAATTCTGCTGAAGGAAATGCAAGTATGTGCTGATATTTATTATTAGGAGATAAAAATGTGAGTGGAGGTCTGTAATTGTAAGATAATGAAATAAATGAGAAATATACCATATCACATTTATGCAATCCTCTGTTTGTACTGTTTTCTATCGGCAATCAACGGTCGGGAATAAGTGTATTTAATCCGGACCAATTTACATGTAGGATAATATCATTTTATCCGAACCGTTGATTGTCGAACCGACGGCCGTGATTACTCAATACACGGGTGTAGTGAATTTGTTCACCGTACGCACCCATATCCCTCAAAAAACATGTGTGGCTTTTAATGCAATTTATTGTTGGAATAGGAGAATGAAAGACATCATAGTAATATATTGACTGAAATTATTTTAAATATCCCTAAATATTTACTTCTTTTTTTTACTCTTTTTTTTTTTTTCCAGTTATATGATAGAAAAATCTATACTTACCTTATATGAATATTGAGCGGAGTCCTGTAGTGAGGGGCTCACTACAGGGTTGTAGTGAGCTCATTCGGTAGTCCATCTCGATAATGAACGCTTGGATTTTAATCTAAACAATGAACGGCTGAGATCATTTGAAGTTCGAATTAAATCTGAGCCGTCGATGTCTAAATGGACGGCCGGATAAGACTCACTACAGCCTGATAGTGAGTTACCTCATTAGAAGGCCCCCGGTTTTGCGCAAGTCATGCCAAAACGATAATGCAAACAATTGGTTTGTAACGCGTGACCTTAATTTCCGAAAATGCGAAAATTGTGGAATGAAAGTTGCTTTTAAGGTCCACAAATTTTGCTACGTGTAAATATGCTTTTTGGGGTTGCTGAAGGAAGGTCAGATTTACCCAAGGCGCGTCTTGGTCTTCTAAAAGTGTTTCGGACAGTCCGAATTTTAGAGAGAGAAAGAGGAGAGAGAGAAAGGGAGAAATCCGGACAATCCAAAATACTTTTAAATGACCTAAGATACGCGCTCAGGTACCATGTTTGCACCCAAAATTTTCTCCCGATTGGGCTTGATTAAGATAATAATTGCACCTTTCACCTAACTCTTGACTTTTTTGAACAGGATTGCATTACGTGATGCAAAATTAGTATATCTTTAATTAAATGATGTACAAGTCTGACTTTGTTAATGACGGATAGAAAATAAATGATGATCATCAATATAGATTTGTGGGGGCTGCTTAAACTTTTATAGTAATTAATCATCTTCCAAAACTTGATTAAAAGCAGGTTTAGTATTTAATCACATGGGTTGGCTTGATCGTTAAAGCCCGGAACTTAGAGTCCGTTTATTAGCCCGGCTGATTTCGGGTGATCAAATAAGAATGGCAGATAAGAGGAGAATATGGTAAAATGAGAGATTAATTAAAAAAGGAGAGGTTATATATATATTTTTTGTATTCATAATGTTCTTAACATTCTTGGAAAGATGAACGATTTAGATCCAAAATGAATATTTCAAAGGGCTCCCAATTACGGTCACTATGGGGATCCCAAGTCTAATTTGAGGTGCCATAAATAGTCCTGTTGCAAATGGACTATTTAGTCGCCGGAATTAAATAAAATAGAGTATCCAACCAAATAGTCCAGCTGACAAACATGCACATGCACTTAGGGATTTTCTACCTTCTAAGTAGGAATTGGGGATGGTGTTGCCATAAAGGGACATCATCCATGTAATGTGGGGTCATTTGACACTCCTAGAGTTTCTTTAAATATAGAGAAGCATACGTGCACCCAATGGACTACAAGAAAAATTTCTATTTTGTGAAGAAAATAATCAAAAAAGTGTGGGTCCCACAAAAAAAGGATTAAAAGGGTTTGGGTCTCACTTGGAGCTAGCTACAAGGCTAGTTAGATTTAGCTAATGGGTTAGGAGCCATGCTTAGGAGCCATCATTGAGAGCTTGTATTGAGAGCCCATTGAAGACCATAATTGATCAAATGGTTTGCTAAATTTTAGGAGCCTCATCTAGGAGTCATTTTAAAAGTCCACTGTGGATGCCCTAAGGCCTCATAATCGAAACATCCGAGTTTCTATCAATTCTCATATCATAGGTTATTTCGTATGGGGGCTTTGCTCCAACTTTAATTAGGTCATTCCGAGTAAACAGTGGAATTAGTTATTGGAATTAGTCGAGGTGCGCGCATGCTGTCCCGAATAAATGAGTCATCAAAAAGACTACTCCAATAGTTTACGTTCGGGTGGTATTGTCTACCCCTATTTTAGTCACAAAATTTAGTGCATTCCTCCTTTCCCACTTGTGTGTGATTCTTGGAATTGGAAACTATTAAAGCAATGAATCTAAGGACACATATGACTACATACCAAATTAGATAGAAACGGAGACTGATGTAGAACTCTGCTTCAAAAGGCAAAAGACAAAGGTGGGCAAGAAAAGAGATCGGGTGGGTATGAGTCAAGTCTTTGAAGATAGCTTCCTTTCCTAACTTAGCCATCCTAACTTAGCCAGTGGCCGACGCAAGATTACTAATTTGGCATGGTTTGCGGAGACCACTTTTCAATAATTTTACAAAAAAATTTAAAAGTGTACTACAAATAGAAAGAAAATTGGGAGGAGTGCAGGGAGCCTGGGGTCAAACACCCCCTGGGTCCGCCCATTTTTCTAACTGTCAAGGAAACGACTTGTCTGCCATTGAGTGAGGACTGCAAACTCTGAGCCCATGTCAATTCGTTTCAAAGATTGGTTTCGCTAACATTGCAGAGCTCGTTGAGCACTACAGTCATGTAAACAAATTGGTGAATCAAACACCAAATGAAATCTAATCGGTACACATTTATGTAGTAGTATAAAACTAATATGCTCTTCAAGTTTTAAACCAGTGTGCCCAACTCATTTTGTATATATATATATATTATGGATCCCGTTCTACTAAAGACTCCCTCAAACTCTTAATTTGCGGACCTCATGGATTGGGGTCGAATCTCGACGATCCGAACCGCTCAATGTGTTTAAAATGTGATTTTAAGGGTTAACGCGAGGATTCGTCCAAAAAAACTACTCAGAAGGGCTTCATTCGAGCATTTTTCGATAAATTATATATGTACGGTTATTATGAAAAACCGCTCGGATGAAGCCCTTTCGGGTATTTTTTTTTTGTGATTCCACGCGTTGGCCATGGAAAACATGTTTTAAACACACTGAGCGGTTCGGATCGTCGAAATTTGGTCCGAAAAATTAAAAAAGGGGTGGTCCTCACGGAGGAGATCTTTGAGGGAGTCCTCAATAGAACATCTGCCATTATGTATATATATATATATAAATGTGTCCCGATTAAATATTATTCCGCATCCAATTGACGTGTTTTTTAATGTGACTGTAGTGCTCAACGAGATCTGCAATGTGAGCGAAACCAATTTTTGCAAGACTACACAGGGGTGAAGTCTCCTCCCAAACGGCAGACAAGCCATGTCCAATGCCTAATTATTAGGCCTAACTAAAATGAAATAATGCTTAGAGAATAGTTATTCAATGTTCCCGGAGTTCCATTTTTCTTCTCATCTGCCATAAAATCCTTTAGGGCCAACTCATACGAGGCTTTGTCCCGGTTTTATTTGGCCCACCCTCTACTAGACGACTGGATTATTTCCCGTGGATTATTCAAGGTGAGCGTGAGTAAACCCTGAAGAAAACACCGTGTTAGTTTTTACATTTCTACAGAATGATGTAATGGCAAGGCGGGATACAAGAAGTGACCCATATAAGAACTGGCATTGCGTATAATTTGGTTTAGTTTCCATTGACCAACAAAGAGGAAGGAAATGTAGTCGGGCAAGCCTTACCCATCCTCATTCCGTATAATTTGGTTTAGTTTTGCACTATCCCGAAAACAATGATTAGAATCGTTCATTTATTAGTCACGCAGAGAAAATTATCGAACTAAAATTGAACACCAAGAACTATATATGACCAATAGCATTTGGAAAACCAAATTCTGCCGAAATCATCTTTATCGTCTATTTTTGTTATGTAACTATCAATACTTGTTCAATCGAATTTGTCAGTGTAAAGAACATTGTTTGCGGCATCTACAAGTTCAACCACTAAATTGACGTCGCGCACATGGCATGAGGGCAGAACGTACAATCCTACATTGAGGCTGTGTGGACATGGGTTGATTTTAGCAAATGAGAAATCAACCCACTTGATTTTAGGAAATTTTCATTTTAGCAAATAAAAAACAAGGCCTGAATCGAAAATGAACAGATAACTGAAACTAAAAAATGACATGGGTACACGACCAATGATGGAGCCGGGGGGCAAGTGGTGGCGGCCGCCACCACAAGGTTTTCAAAAAATGCAATTATTACATAGAAACTAGATTTTATCCTCAAATTATATAGACTTGTCACCACTAGATTTTTATGTTAGAGTGGATGAATATTCGTAATGCAGTTTGTCATTTTATTTTTTAAATACATATTTTCGCCACCACAAAGGTAAAATCCTGGCTCCGTCCCTGTACACCACATTCGTGTACCCCAGATGCACATCAACGCATCTCAACCGTCCAAAATAAACTATTCATGTGAAGAGTTTAAACTCTTCGTGCGAATAGTTTATTTAAAATCTTGAACATTGATTTCTGAAATTGACGGTTGGGATGCATTGGTATGCATTTGAGGTACGTGTGTGTGGTATACCCGTAGACGCGTTGATTAAAACTGGACGGGAGCCTTCTCTGGCTTCTTTTTTCTCCTAGCTTGATGTGGACAAGTTTTGATGTCGTTGGACCTTTCTGAACTCGTCGTTTTACCGGTATTACAGGTAACATGAAGTCACGATGACTCACGAAAGCAAATTCCAAACACAGAAAAAGTGCAACTTGCATCAATAGTTCAATACCCACCTTCCATTCTCGTTCGTTGACAGCGACCCAATAACACGCTACCCGAGAAACACGCTACGGCTACCGAGGGTGTACCAATTCCATATGATTCTAGACGTTCATTTGGTTAAAAATGATTCTTTAAGATGTTTTGTGCAAAATCAATCCAATCAAATGTTGATACGTGTTTGATCAATACGTTCAATTTTTAATTAGAAATACATTTTGCGTCTGTACTTTAGCCATCGGTACCTGTAGTCGGACTGAATGGTTGTCTAATAGTCACTGGCCGACTTTTTCTGCTACAAGATCACAATAATTTAAGACTTGTATTTAATTGGCACTAGTCATCAAGTCTAAAGAATCTGAAACTTTAAGCCATGCGGAAAAAGGCTATGTTGGCCGGTAGCGAGCTTGCTCACCACATGGGTGTAACGAGCAATCAACATTAAATGAGATTATCCTACATGTAAACTACTTATATATTTTATGTCAAATAATTTGAACCGTTAATTGCCGAACAGGCAGCTGTGATTGCTCACTAGTCACTACAGGCCCGCGAATTCGGGAGGGTCCTTTGAGATGCTAGTTATGCAGATTGTAAATATTTCCACCTTGCTAATTACCCACAAATCTCAAATCCATATTCTCTGAGGAAAAGGACACAGAGAGATTCAGAAATCTTACACTGGTGTAAAGAAGTTCCTTAGCTAAAAAAACAGGGTCTGGCCAAATGACAATATCAGAACAGAACAAAGTACCAAAGAAAATTGTACAGACAAGAACAATGCATCAGATCAGAAGTTCAAAAACCTTTGCTGCTATGCATTTCGACCAATTTCCCAGTATTATTAGACAAAATAGACACTTAACTTTGAATGACTAGCGTCCTTTTCGAAACGATATGGCAATGGAATAGTTCTGCAACTGCACTGAATCTTCCTCCAAGGATTATGTACAATCAGCAATCTATAGAAAGACTCCGATCATAATGCACGACGGGTAACAGTCAGTTATGGACTTATGGGGCTGATGCTGCCCACCTACAGAAGTCCTCTGCAAGATTTGTAATTTAGCATAACAATGCCAATTTCTCGCGACACCAGACAACAAATAAGCTTTACCTTTTTAGGAACCTTTTCAGCATAAATATACAATGAATGAAATGTACAGTTACACAACAATGAAGCAGAGGGACTAAGTCTAATACAACAAATGCCAGCATGCTACAAGCTGGAAATTTGATCTGAACCGACATCCGACCGAACGTTGGAATTCTTGAACTGGAATGAAAATGATTCTGCCAACTCAGCAGCGGCTTGGACCCTAAGCCTGGTGCCCTGTTGTCCAACGACGACAGATGCAACCCTAGCCGCTAATGCACCCATACCTTTCACATTTGACACACCTCGTAATATACCGTATAGAATGCCAGACGCGTAAGCATCTCCAGCACCGCAAGTGTCAACTGGAGCACACGGCGAAGGAGGGATATACACGGCTTCCCCTTTAACTCCAATGTAAGAACCTCTTGGCCCATCTGTAACTGAGACCAAGGGAACGAAATGGCTCATGTACCTGGTAGCTGAAAGGAGGCTGTCCTTTGAGGAGAAGTGACAGAAGGCTCTCGCCTCATCACTGTTAGCAAACACTATGTCCGCGTAGTTTCCCATAATTTCCCTGAAATGAGTCCAGAACAAAGGAAACCACTCAAATTCATATACCAGAGGCTCTTGTTGCAATTTAAATCAAACTACTATGAGGAACATACTGTAAGAGGGTGGGAAAAAAATTAAAAGAACTGCTTTTAACACCCGAAAGGGAGTTGTTTGGAGCCTTTAAGAGTTTGAGACTAAACAATACTCTATGTTGTGCTTCTAGGTCTTTAGTTAGACATTCCCTACATAAACCTTCCCGAAAGTACAGTTCAACCATAATGAGAGCAATTATTTTTTCCCGAGAGAGTGGTTAGCCGATACCCCACTGATCAAAGTTGAAACAGCAAAGATAGTAGCACTAGAACCTGAGGAGTAAAAGCACATATAAATTCAAGGAGAAATGAACATCAACCAAGCACCGTAATTTTTCTTGTCAGAAAAAAAACAGCACTGTAATTGAGAGCAGAGAGAACCAAAATTCTCTAAAACCCACTTTAAGGGCCTAGAACACCCCACGGCTGCCAGCTGAATTTGACTTGGAAGGGGCTGAGCAATCAGCATGCAAACCCATCTCTTATTGGAAAAAGTTCCTTGGTATGCCCATTGTCTCTTACGATGGAGACATTACTTTAAAAATTGGAGGATGTGTTGCAGGGTCGACCAGTGTGCTTCACCTCTAGATGTAGCACATGGCCGATATAACAACCTATAGTCCTCATTATTCCATGTCAACAATGTTTGACTTGTGCAAATTCATTACAATATTTTTTATGCAAAAATTTTCTTAATCTAAAATTTGACTAGTCCGGTCTATAAGAAAGAGTATGTAACGAAAATACAGGTATCCTCAAATTTCCTAAAATTTGACTAGTCAGCCCTTAGTCCTTACCAGAAATCGTCATAGTGTCTCTCGATGCAGGAGACATCCGACGCTGTAATAGCAACCAAAGCACCACTCCTATGAGCATCCTCGCATGCTTTTGTAATTGTCCTGATCGTATCAGGAAGCTCGAATAAGTACCCTTCAACAACTAATATATTGGTCTTCGAAACTAAGCTAGCCAAGCAAGGATCGTAGTTAACAGTAGAAGATGTGCCCTGCATCACAAGGATAGAGCATATTAGGGTCTCATAGGACTACAGAGCAATAAAAACCAACTCAAAACATGATGCATTTACTGGTGAAAACTTTGAAAAACTTCAGGACTTTCTATGGGAACAAATGAAATAACACCTACTTAAAAATCGGAGTTATGCCTACAATTATCATATGGCTTGAAAGCAGTTGTATATTGTAAAGAGAGAGTGAAAATCATACGGAGTGATATAGTAAACATAGATAGTGACAATCATATACCTTGGAAGTAGTAAATATAATATTATAGGAAACATGGATAGTGAAAATGCAGTGCTATCCTGATAAGACCTATCAGGGTAGTTAAGCTATGTTGTTGAGATACCTCGGAATCAAAATAGTTCTTCCAAAGCAAACATTTAAGTTTTTAAGCATGTTGACTTGATAAAGCCTCTGGGAAATATATGCACCAATTATCCGTCAGTCTTCCACATTTGATGAATTCCAAATATTGTGCCACGGGTGTTCCAAATGGATTCAACTTAGCCGGGATTGATAACCTTAATGAAAAAGGTCTTCCCAGGGCCTTTTAGAATACATGGAAATAATCTGAGCCTCATAAAAGATTTAATATTGCGCCAGGGGTGTTCCAAATGGGTTCAACTTAGCCGGGATTGATAACCTTAATGAATTCCCAGGGCCTTTTAGAGTACATGGAAATAATCTGACCCTCGTAAAAGATTTACATATTAGGGAAAAAAAAAAAAAAAAGGGAAGCGGACGAAAACCAGGAGAGCAAATGTTTATATGTGGCTAGTTTTATTCAGAAGAAAAAATAAGCAGATTGCATATCAACTCTGTTCACCGTTGCATCACAGAAGGGTTGGTCATTACAGATTGAGATTCACAGCAAGTGCTAATGCCTTAAGTATACATGACTCCAAGTACACGGATAGTATGAGTCAGCAGAATTTACTATGGCAAATTTTCAATCATCTTTTGCAAATTTTCTCTTAATGAACAACAACAAGGGAGCTCCACAAATATCTGCATTTGGCAACATTAAGAACGCATTTCGGTCACAAAATTAAACCTGATATGCAAGCATGGTACGCTGGGCATCTGGTGTGGTGAGAACTATAACGGTCCCTGTTGTCCCATTCTTTACCGGAGGAGAAAGAAAATTCACATTTGCCCGACGCAGTTTAGACCTGCATAAAAGTTGAAGAGCTAAGATATCAGAGATGTAGGCCCCATAAAGGTAAGATAAGACTTACTAAATATCAATAAAGGTAACACATTGAGAAGATAAGTCATTAGGCCCCATAATTCCATTGCAAACACGCGAGAATACAGACATGAAGTATTTGATTAAAGAACATAGGCCTACCTGTAAAAGCTACCAAGTGGATCGCTACCAACACTACCAGCCATAGCTACATTCAAAGGAGGGCACCCAACGGGATGAGCACCAAGCCTAGCCAAGGCCACAAGGCTGTTAGAAAGAGATCCACCAGCAGCAGCCTTATAGCTGCAACCATCCATTGCCCGCAATACTCTACCCCTCTCCTCATGATTCACTAGCTTTCTTGTACCCTTCTCTAACCCCAAACTGTCCAAAAATCTCTCATCAACCATCCCAGAGAAATCTACCTACAATTGTCAAAACAAAAGATACGAAACAATGAAAAGAAATTTATCGTGCTTGAATGTGAATAGAGACATTAAATCACAAACAAAATAAAAGGGGTCCAGCTATGGTACACAAAAATCTCAGGAAATTGTCCATAACGTAAGAAATCACAGTAAATTCCACCACAAAATTCAAAACTTTTCTCATCACAAACACAAGAACACAATGTTCATCACATAACCACAAACTCTCACTCTTCTCACGGTACACCCCATGGTAACAACATCACAAACCAACATTCACAAGAATCACAACAATATCTATACTCTATAGAATTCTAACTGTAAGTATGGATGCGTACCGTAGATTGCTCTTATTAACCATGGGAAGAGGGGTGGACACAAGGGGGTTCCGGGACCGCTGCACAACTTAAATACTCTCATTAATGGCACTAGTTTTTCAGGTTAGTATGAAAATGTTCTGTGAGGTTGGTCATTGCACGTCCTATGCGAAAAATTCCTCCTAAATTCAAATACTATGTACCCACACAAACAATGTCGTCTCTTCTTGGGAACTAGCATATAGCAACATATACTTATGTAACTTTTTGTTATCGACCGAAGAATACAATTCGGGACCCGCTACGTACAAATCATGAAAACAAAAGTTTTTCGATCATACTGAATCATGTGAAAGCACCCTTGAACCATAAACTTATCTGCTTTAGTTTCAAATTGTTCTTTCGATTCGGTAAGCCGCCAAAAAGTAGGCTAGTACATTTAAAGGGGGAGAAGAAAAGAGGAGTTACCATAGCTTGGCCAAGACCCAAAACATCCCATCTCTCGGGTAAACCAGAAGAGCTAATTTCACCCTCCATATCAAACATCTTACTACCATCTTCGTGGTGTTCTAATGCGGCGATATCGGCATCCCCGTCGCCGTCCTCTTCTTCGCTGTCGCTCCCAGATTGTTCACCAACATGTTCGTCATCGTTTCGGCTATTGAAGCTAGAATAAGAAGAAGACGAGGACCCACAAAAGCGAGCAACACGGCCAATAGGCATGGAGGGTAAGAAAATCTTTGAATTGTACGTAGTAGTGAGATGGTTGTGGTTCTTAAAAGGGGATGAGAAGGGGAGCGAGAAAAGTGGGGTCGAGAATAGCGAGGAGGGAGAGGGAGTTGTGATGTGTGGAGAAGAAAGGGAAGAGGTGAGAGAATCAGGGTAGAGGAGAGAGAAAGCCATGGTTGGGTGGGTTTGCCGGGCCTTCCCCCCTCCTGCGGCCTCTGCCTGAATGGATTTTATTGTCCTCTTTCCTTATCTTTTCAGGAAGAGGGTAGCTACATCTGTGAATTACTACAATGAACTCCCCATATATGCCTAGTTATAGTTTTTCCCCTCGTGTTCTTTAAAATCATAGTAATGCCCCTTGTCAGAGTTAGCTTTTAACACGGTTGGTATAGTATGTACCCAAGTACAAAACACAATATCTAAGTGCTCTTAACAAATCAAAAGCAACGAGAAAGTAAAAAATAGTGGGTCCAAACCATATCAATGGGCTGAAATTTTTGTTCAACATGTGAAGAATGGAGTGTTGTAGTTTCAGTTTTGGCAAGGGGGCCAATCAAAAGTTTTACACTATAAAATAAATAAATAAATTTTATTGCAGTGACTATTTTTGATTGGGGATGGGCCTTGGCCCCGACAGCCAAAGGGTGCCTCCGTCCCTGGCGATAATTCTAAAAGCAACTATATCTTAGAGAAAATTCTCAAACCCCCAACTCCCCTGCAAAAATAAAAACACACAACCAAACTAGTTGACTAAAAATCTTGTTCAACATTTGAAAAATAAATCATAGAATAAGAAAAAAAACACTTAATCTTCCTCATATCAGTCCCACTGTGTTTAAAAAGTTTATCAAACTTAATGGTTCAAAGTATAATTTCGACATAACTACGGGTACTAAAGTGAATCATTTATATGTAAGAGGGGCAAAGTGGAACTTGCACGAAGATACTGGCGCGCATGTATGGCTGTCATCAGAGCTGAAACAAAAAGCTGAGGCAAAAAAAACGAAACCACAGCAGCGGAGAGCAGCAGAGGAAATGGGAGAAGACGAAGGAATCGAAACGATGAAGGAGAAAGAGAGCCAGAGAGATCAGGAATTTATTTGCAAGAGGTGTAAACAAACGTACACTCCGTCGTCTAACAACCCTAGCTCCTGCCGCTTCCATCCCTCTTTCTTCGTCTGTCGCCGTCACGACGATCAGAAGAGGTAAAAATTACTGACAGATACTCTTTTTTTTGCTTGATTTTTATTGTCAATTGTTCGGTTGTTTGATGCTTATCAAAGTTAGGTTCCATTTGCGACTCTAGTCGTTATTGATTATCGTGTTTTAGGACTCTGGGTTTCTTCTTCTTCTTCTTCTTGATGTTGTTGTTATTCCTTTATGTTTGTAAAAATGCTAATAGAAACTGCGGAAATTCAAAGTCTGGTTCTTTAACTACATGTGATTGAATTTGTGTCGGGAATTTTACCCACTTGTGATGAAATTGGGAGGGTGGAGGCAGGTTCACTGTTAAAAGTTACTATAACGGCAAAATAAGGTGCAAAGCTTCTCAGTAGTTGATGAATTGAGCTCATCCACTCATCAATGTGCTCTAATTGAGCTTCTGGCTGCTTGATTCCAGTCTTTTTAAATTGAACATTTGTAGATAGTTTTTGTTCTTGTCTGGTGTTGTAGCTAGGGTGCTTTATAAGCCTTTTGTTGTTTTTCTTGTTCAGGGGGATGGCCCATATATTGTTTAGATCTTGTGTTTTTTGGTGAAATGAATTTACTTACCTCCAAAAAAAAGTGCTATAATTTAGGCTCTGCAGTGATAACGAAGGGTGTACTAGAGGAGATTTTGTTTGGATTAGTATGTAGGAAATTGGGGCAGCCATTTTTGGTCATGTGGATTTGGACTAGTTGCTACTGTTTCATTTCAATCCGCATTGTGTACGGATTCTGCTCTGAATTCCCTTCTGCCACCTCCCCCTGGGGTGCTTCCCCATGATATGCGTAATTTAATTTGCACGAATGCTCCCTGGAATGTGAAGATCCCATTTCCAATAATAATAAAAATAAAAAACAACAACCATATAGCGTACTTTTACAATTTGTGGTACAAAAATACATTTCCTTGAAATATGTTGTTATAGGAAAAATACCAATGTCCTTCCGCCCCCAAAAATTTGAAACCATAACCTTAACTCCTCCAGTGCAATGGCAGCCTCCAAGGTCAGTTCATTACTTTTAGCCATTAACTTTGCAAAGTTTCTCTTCCACGGGTCCCTTCTTTTGCTCCATCAATGTTTTTTTTGGGTAATTTTGCTCCATCAATGTTGCATGAACCAAAAGCACAGACTCAACCACCTGTCGTTCGTCCTCTCTTATTCTTGCTTAACCCATGCCAGTGCCACAACCACCATCAACGCGTGGCATTTGTTCAATGTGGCTGCGAGATGTTGAGTTGGTGTCTGCTTTCTTTTAATACGTGCGCAACTTGTAGGCAGTTTTGGTGGTTACAGAGGGGCTGCATCGCCCATCTTTTTGTACATGTAGGAACTGTT
Source organism: Vaccinium myrtillus (assembly GCA_016920895.1). Lineage (NCBI taxonomy): Eukaryota > Viridiplantae > Streptophyta > Magnoliopsida > Ericales > Ericaceae > Vaccinium > Vaccinium myrtillus. Next base: position 30,352,103 of record CM029280.1, on the reverse strand, counting down.
GTGGAAATTTCTAACCATTGTTAAATTGGCATCCACTTTCCTTAATACACTTGCAACTTGCAGACCGTTTTGTGGTGGTTAGGCAGAGGGGCTAGATCCTCTTTCGTGTTGTACGTGTAAAAACCATTGTGAAAAATCAATACTATTTATGTCTAACCAGAAGATTCCGAACTGTGCATGCTCTTCTGGAAAAGGTTATGAAAAGAAAAATTAAACTTGTTTGAAGTCCTTTGTTATTCTTCTTTTGACACTGCAACGGTGCAACCTGCTTTTCAATCCTAGATATTCAGGGGGTGTTCAACTAACGAAAAACAGTTTTTTCCAAAAACCAAGACATGTCATTCTCTCACAATACATCACATAAAAAACCGTGAAAAGCCAATTTATTCTAAAAACACCCTGCTCAAACCCAGTTGATCAAACGCTCTCTCACTCTCAGTCAAAGCTTGCTCAACCTAACATGCATTTGATAAATGATATCGTTCAAAATTTGCTCATTATCAGCATATTTGTAACTAGCAGTATTGGTCTCACCGAATGTGGTGGTGTTGGGTTGAATTTTAGTGTTTAGGAATGTAAACGTATCTCATATTATTCCTGCTCTGCTGAGTACTTGCCTTCACAGTTGTTTTTTATTTGCAGTTTTCAACTTGTATAGTATTTGTTGACCCTCTCATGTGCCTCATAAAGCTAAGGTTTACAAATTAGTAAAGTACATTCTGTAAAACGCAGCTGAAGTTTTTCCTGTACTTTAATTGGTAAGCCAGCCACTTCATTATTGTAGCTTTCATGACAATTAGAGCAACCTATAGACGGAAGCCACGGTGTCAGTGTAGAATTTATCAATTCAACACAATCTAACACAAATCTAAATGTTAAGAAGTTTATCCTGTACTTTAATTGGTAAGCCAGCCACTTCATTATTGTAGCTTTCATGACAATTAGAGCAACCTACAGACGGAAGCCACGGTGTCAGTGTAGAATTTCTCAATTCAACACAATCTAACACAAATCTAAATGTTAAGAAGAAGAAGAGAGAGAAATCATTCTTGTTCTAGTTTCTTGACTGAATCAGAAATGTACATCGAGAAGCCCCTTTAACTCTAGAGGCTGAGTTGGTTTTGAACATGACAGAAGATTAACAGAATGGTTAACTTGTAACTGCAGAAAAGGAAGGTCCCTACTTAACCACAACTTTCTAGAAAAGGAAAACCCAACAACTAAGCAGCAGCTGAACTCCAGCTAATGACTTTTGCTAATAGGAATTCACCTGATTTCCTTATCGATTGCTTTTCAAGAGAAGAAGTTTCAAGACAGAAGCTAGAATCCCATACAAACAGTAGAAGGCTAAGAAGCACAGACACGGATACAGGATACGGACATGACGCGATACGGACAAGTTATTTTTTCAAAATTAGGACACGGACACGACGGGGATACGTCGAATATAAAATTTATTTGTATTATAGAGGTATGTGATTAATTCTTGTAAATGACGAAATCCGAAGATAAATTAGCAGTCTGCATATAAGTATACATGAGCTAAACATCGGTTGAAATTTTTTTCTGTGGCCGAGTTTTAAAAATTAGATTTTAACCTTTTATGTGTCCTTAGCACATTCTAAAGTCTTGCCAACATGTCCTAGAACATCTACCATGTGTTTGAATGAAAGAAGTACAATAAAAAAATTAGACAAGCATTTAAGCATGTCCTACACATATCCGGAGAGTGTCGTGTTGTGTCTGTCCCCGACACGTGTCGGACACGGATATGTGAAGGCCTATAGACGTGTTTGTGCTTCTTAGGTAGAAGTTGTCGAAATTTAAAAATTTAAGTAGAAGTTTCCACGGGAACTAGTTTGATTATCACTTTTTAAATGATTCCGAGTCCGAGATATTATAATGAACTTCGGTTTTTACTCTATTTTTTTCGTGTATATTTATTTGTACATGCACCTCTAGCAATCCCAATTTCAGCGCGTTTTTTCGCATCCACAGTCATTTTGGATAGAGGACATGGTGGGTTTTGGTTCTCTTTGGAGCCAAAATACAAAAGAAATCAAGTTGGAATTTCCTTGTGCACTTCTGATTCTCTTCTGTTCTGCAAGTCGGTTTCAAAACTGAGGTATGAGGAAAACAAATAAGTAGAAAAGAAGCTTTTAACTCCATCACTTCGTTTGATTCTAAGTTCTTTTTATACATCTTACTTCCTGATTAATCATCACTATCACCTCCCCCCTTGAAGGCATACTGTTCGTCAAGGCAGAGGAGGCTGCTGATTTACCAGAGGGCAGGCAGCAGCTGTTTTCTGCTTCAAAAATCATTAGGACAGTTAGCTTTGTGTGCCTGAGTGAAGTAATTTGTAGTTTGAGTGCCAGAAACACCGTCCGTATGGAAAGAAACAATTTGTGGCAGCACTGGCATATTCATATCAAGACGACAGAGATAATAGCTCTACTACTCGTAAGGAAGAAGATAAAACTACGTTCCAGTGGTTATGATGGATATTTTATAACCTCTAAGCAGTACATTCCTTTAATTAGGGAAACAATTGGGTTGTGGAGATGTCATCTCAGATTATCAATGCTTTTAGCTTTGTTTCATTTCTAAATGGACATATCATCACTGGACACCTGATTTCTGAGGTTTTGTTATTTCGCTAATTTGAAGATCCGAGTTTTGTGATTTGATGATTTCTGATTTCTTAATTTTTCCGAAGGTACTATGAATTGAAACCTGAAGATCCTCCCTACGCAGCCAAGTTCTACGATTGTTGCGGAGCAGAGGACCCGAAGGCATCTGGCTGCACTACCGGTTTCCATGTTTCATACGACGATGATTAATGAAGTTAGTACTCTTTGTCATCACTCAGTATTGCTTGTAAATGAAGTATGCTAAAAACTACAATCTTCATTGTTCAATAAAATCATTTTCTTGTTGTAGTTGGTGTCATTTCAATTTTCTTGTTCTGGGCCCCAACGTGCGTTTGGGTATCTCTTTCCTGTCATTCTCTGCCAATCTGATCTAATTTCCATGTGCATCCCAGATGTTCTTTTTTCTTTCTTTCTTCGTACTGTTTTTCTAATTATTGATGCATTTCATGATGTTTCCTTCATTGAAAGTGAAAATTTTGGCTTCTCTAAGTCATTGTGGTGTGCAAATGGTGGCTAACTCATGCGGTAGAGCTCTTGGATGTCCCACACTGCATTCCGTGATCGAGTCCAATTCCCCCGTCCCCTATCTAATAGTTTAGGAATACCAAATGACAAATGACAAAAAAAAAAAACAAAAAAGGTCATTGTGGTGTAATTCTATTTTTTATCTCAATTTTTAAGAACGGACTGTCATTTCTTTTCTTGTTTGCTTCATGCATTTGCGCTATATACATCACCATGGTTTGGCATTTCATATAGCAACAATGGTTGAATTTATTTCTAGTAATCTCTATACATATATCAAAAACGAAAACAAAAAGTATAAGGAAAAGGAAAAACCTAATACAAGGTTCCGAATACTGTACCGGTAGGATTACTGTATTTCTTATTAGTACGGTACGTATCGTAATTTCTGGTATCATTTGGGACTTTGCGCTCTAAATATTTTTTTAATAAAATGTACAAGTATTTATATGCTTAAAAATTCAACATGAAAATATGTCAAGAAAGAAAGAAAATTACGTTTTTTTTGTACAAAAGTCATAATTGTGGAATTACCTCCTAAAAATGTCATAAAAATAAATTAAAAAGCACCGTTTGGTATTTTTCGGTATGACCGGTAACAGCCGGTAATTGAACCGGAACGAAATTAGAACGATTAGGTATCAGTTTAAGACAAATCCGGTATCGTATGAGATCCAAAACCTTGACCTGATAGCCTCACAGTAGTACTTTTATTATTGTTATTAGTATTATTTGTATGTATATATATCCATCATTTTTTGTATAATATATCCATCATTTTTGGGTAAATATATCTGAAATTTCTTACTGAAAAAAAAAGCGGGAAAAAAACAGGTTGTTAGATAGTTGGATCGCGTGAAGGGATATGATCCAACTACCACAACTGTTTTCCCGCACTTTTTTTGTGAGGGAGCCCTCACAGGATATGTTCTAAATATCCATCATTGTCTAAAGGTTCTCGTGTAACTAAAAGGATATCAATTATATTTTGGTTGTTAGCAAACACGCCATGTGAGGGAACATGTTGGTTTTCATTAGAAGAGGGGAAATTATTGCCGAAAATTTTGGAAAACTCCAGGTGATTCCGATGGGGCTGGAGGAGCTATGTGGGACAAAGGTTCGAGTAGTTATGTATTATTACAACCGAAATACTTTAATCAGTAATAATAATAATAATAATAAAAAGTTTAATACAAATAATCTGTCCTCTACAGATTACAAAAAGATAGACCGGGTAAACTCTATGGCTTCTCTAAAATTCCTCTGCTTGGTCGATTCCCATATCGGCAGCTCAGATGCATTCGAAACAATTAAACGCATGTAATTATAAAAAAAAAATAATAGAAAACTTGTATGCATCGACCGATTGTGAATACGTATTTGTTTGGATTTGTGCACATAAATCTATGTGCCCAAAGCCCAGAGGCCGAATGGATCTGATTGCTTGGCCGGACCAAGCCAACTCGACTTGTACCGAAACGGTTCGTCTTGGACCACATTTCCGGTGCAACAGCTTGCCAACTGACAATCTGACCGAGTCACATGACCATCTTATCAAGTGCGTCACGAATGACATCGCCCGGAGCGGTTACCATGCGTGCTGAGCTCATGACAACTTGGAGAGAGAGTCAGAATGGTTATGTGAGAATAGTAATAAACCCAAAGAGGTATACACAAATCCACTCTCAAATACTCTACACTTTCTTCGCTCAAGTAAACTCTCACTTAACCGTCAAAGTGTTTTCCTGTCACTTTTTCGGTCGAGTTAGGCGTTAACGATGGATGCTACTTGTGCAGGATATTCATAGAGTTCAAGCGAGTTTATCCTTCCACTGGGAGGTTCAGTAAGGCAAGGCATCTGGGACGACGCTCACCACATATTTATGCCTATTTATCCCTATTTACCCGTTTGACTGGATTGTCAGAACTGTAGAAGTGAAGAAATTTTCTGGAAAAAATAGAAACACTTATCTATGAATATATGGCAATAACAAAAGAGCTCTTTTATGGCATTGTGGTTGAATTTCCAGGGAATTTATTATTCCTCACAAATTCATGCTGTCGATCATGTGATGTAGGAAGAGTAAAGAACCTTGATGTAGACCAGCAAAATAAAGAGCAATTGAATACTGATGTACCAGTAGTAACTAATATAAACTACAAATTGATTGACCAACTTAAGATTTGTTTTGCAAATTGACCCCTATCTAATAAACGACGAGATTGGTGTCCGGAAAATTAATCGATATGTGCAAATTAATTCGGACATCTTGAGTTATCAAAAACTATGGAAGTCGCACTACTTGTTATTATGTGATCTAAAATAAAACGGGCTGCTAGCTCTTAAATCAAGTCGATTTGGGCGACGGTTTCTTGAGTTCTCCCACGGCGATAGTGAAGGCGTCAAAAGACAGATCTTGTGGTGATAATGCGGCTGCAGCAAGATCCAGAGGCGATCCTCCATTCACCCACCTCCACGAGCAGAGTACTGGGTCCCACATTGGATATTGTAATTGGGTTTCAATTGGGAAGTATGAATCAGGCCAACAGTATGTTTAATTTAATAATTAGCAGTAAGGATTAATCCAGTTAGCAGTTGCAGAGCTTTATTGGAGGTTGGGGTGGGGTTGAAAGGTATTCGGTGTAACAAACACGCCAAGTTAAAAAGCCTCACCTAATATAATTAAATAATTATTTTTAAATTATAATGTCCATTTTAAATTTAAGTCCAATGTCACATAGGTACGTGATCTTTAAGGAAAATTTATTCAAACACCTGAACTTTTAAACTATCACCAATTAGGTACTCAACATTTACTTCCATTAAAATTTGAACTAGGAATCCTTGTTGGCGACCGCTGGCAGTGACATGGCTGCCAACTCACCCGTCGGGGAAAAAATACCGTCAAAAATTTAATTATATCCTTGGTGAGGGAATCGAAAATAGATTAACGCAAGAAAATCGTGACCGGCGAATGAAGTTACAGTCCGAAATCCCAAAACAATTATTGGGTTTTTGCACCTTGATGATTGTATCAACCATGGTTTGGCGTATGGAGACAACGATGGCTGTTGTCATCGATAGAATTTGTTTACCACCCTATTATGCAATTTTAATAAGATGTGTATAATAATAAACTATCTTAAAGTAAACGTCCCCCGTGTTCTTCTTAGGCTCCATTCTCCTAACGTCTTTTTGTCCTTTTGATTTTTCGTGTTTAGCAATTAAGCTATGGAAATAAAGTAGACGAAACTAAGAAACAAATCAAAATTGAAATGGAGAAACTCGTCGTCAACACTACACACGCCCTACGCCCGGTCACCAATATCCATAAACTCCAAATCACGCAGATGCAGCTCAACTAGAAGGCACATAGCAGCAGAGGCAAAGATTTGTAGCTCCTAACTACGGCAAGCATAGCACGGACCGCTCCACCATCGAAAACCACAGCCTCATCTTCTCCAACAGCCAGACCAAACCTAAAACTCATCTCAAACCCTGAACCAAATCCCGATCGAAGAGCGTTCATGCCAAGGACACACGAGAGCTTTGACACAAGAGTTTTGCAGAAAGACTCCAGATCTGGTTTCGCGAATGAACTTATACCAAAGGTATTGATCACGTTTTTAAGCTTAGAGGTATGAATGAACTTCTACCAAAGTTAGTTGCCACGTGAAATTGGGTTTGTAGTTAGGATCTACTAATTGCTTTGTTATGCTGATTGCAAAGTTAGCATCCCACCTACCCAAGTGTTAGTCGTGCGCGTATGCCAATAATTGAGAGATTTATTTTTAAGTTTTAGGGGTTCAATATCCACGGTCAATTAAAACTTTTTAAAGTCGCTGGAGATTTGTTCGATCGTAAACTTAAATTTTTTGAAATCAATCGAGGGAAAATGGGTACAATACACATCCATGATAGGTGTGTACCATATGCACCTATTGTATGATTCATATTGTGTCGCATCTTCGGCAATCGTAACATTTTTTTGTGTTTCGTAACTTTTCAACAATATGATTCGTAATATTTTCAATCACTTACAACATTTTGGTGTATCTCGTAACTTTTATATGGGTGCGCATGATACACACCCAAATAGAGGGTCTGTAATTTAGTCTTTCCCCAATTGATGTGTGCGTAAATTGAGAGAGAAAAATAAAAGAAAAATGAGTGACCCACCCCCATCAAATTTACAAGTTGAATTTAGGACTTACTAAAGAAAAACAAACGATAGTGGAGACATGCTTGCTATTAGGGCAAGTTGGGTTTTGCTTTGTACTTTTTTCACTTGTCAAAAGAGTGGAAACCAATATGTGTTATTTCGAGATTTTCGGTAAAAACTTAAAAGTACTTATTTTGGGGTTGATGTGCGATAGAGAAAGTAAAAAAAATTCATGATACACACCCGAATAAAGGGTCTGTATTTTAGCCTTTCCCCAATTGATGTGTGCGTAAATTGACTAAAAAATTCTGTGAGAGAAATAAAAGAAAACAAACGATGGTGGAGACATGCTTGCTTGCTATTAGGGGCAAGTTGGGTTTTGCTTTGTACTTTTTTCATTAGTCAAAAGAGTGGAAACCAATATGTGTTATTTCGAGATTTTCGGTAAAAACTTAAAACGTATTTTTATTGATAAAAACTTAAAAGTACTTATTTGCAAAGGTTGAAATTTAATCAAATTTGAGAAATATTAAAAAAATTTAAAATCTAAAGTTAAATAATTGCAATTATTCAAATTGAGGGAAATAAAATCAAGTTCAAATTGCAATATTCAACAATCAGAGATCTCTAAAATAACTTAAGTTAAGATAATTGAGTACTTTAATAGAATTGATTGCATCTTGAGGGATGATTTTGCCTGCTCATGCATCGTATGTTGAACAATAGATATGGACGGTTTGGACAAAGTGATTATCAGAATTTCCGAGTATTTCGTGTTTTATACAAGCCTTATTTATTTAGTACTCATGGAGCCCCGTACATATCTTCTAAAATATTACAGTAGCCCTAATCCGTTTCCGGGAGCAAATAATACTCACTAGTAGTTTGGAAGAAGTAAAAATACAAAAGTGGGTCGGGCAAATAATACTTTAACTTTATCTTTGGAAGAAAAAAAAAGCTGGGTCCATTTGACCGATGTCACCTTCACGGCAGACAAAAAAAAAACCATCAACCAAAAAAATGTCGGGTATTTCGGCAGACAAAAGTTACCATTATGAAACTTATACATTTAGAACCCCTTATACTTATGAAACTTATACATTGAAACCTATATTTAATACTTCTTGAAACTATATTTCCCTCCTCAAGTCTTTACATGTGCCCCTCTGTCGTTCCATTAGTTTCTGTCGTTCACCATTAGTTTCCCCAAGAGCATCTTCAATCCATTTTCCTTCATTCCTTCATTTTAGAGTATCCAAATAATATATACTTTAGATGAAAAAGTAATTTTGAAGGATTAACTACTCCAATCCAATATTCTATTTCCTCCTCTATTTTCTAAAAAAAAAATCACTCTAAACATCAAATTTCTCCACTTTCCCTTCAAAATTCAAATCCTCATTAGTTAACTTTTATAAAGAAAAAAAAACACTCAATATGGGTCTAATTTTAAAGATATTATAACATATAAATGTATCAAAAATAATTTAATGAATAAAATGAGGTTTGAAAAGGGTGAATAGTGAAATGGAGGAGATCCTCCATTTTTTTCTCCTATCCTTCAAATTTGATCCTCTCAAATGGAGGAAGAAATGGAGAATGAGTTAGAGTTGTATATCCTTAAAAAATGGTCTTCTCAAATAGAGAAACGGAGGAACGGAGTATGGGTTGGAGATGCTCTACCAACTTATGATGACATCAACAATTTATCGTTTAAGCATATACAAACTTTAACCTTAGATTCACCTTCATACCATCACACCCTCATAATTTTATTTTTATTCTAGTGAAAGTTGAAGTTGATTAAAAAAGACTATGTTACATCAAGGAAAAAGAAGACATGTCTTTTGATGTCAACAAGCTAAATAAGATTAACAAAATCCGAGGAATTTATCATAATATATTTAATTAAAAAAGTTGACTATCTCTCAATAAGTGTTGTTGAATTTCGGTGAATGTATTATAGAAATCGCTATAGAAATTAAATAGATGAACTATATAGAAATACTTTAAAGATTGTAAAAAATGCACTGCGAAATGAATTAATATTTAATTTTTTGTCTAAAGAGAGCAACTAACGAGTCTCTTTTTGTTAACAATGTCAGGAAAATAAATGAGACGGGCCTGGATGCCTAGGTGAAATTTTTAGAATGCAAAGGAAAGTTTGTACTAATCAATGCACAAGTACCAAATTTTGTTTGGGAGAAATTGATAATGAGGTGAGATTATGATGATTGTAACCGATAAGTTAAAAAATGTCCAAAGAGACAACATGTGAAGAAGGCAAGGGGCAGTTTAGTACTCTCACCTGCCCATGTTAGAGTATGTTATTAGAGAGAAGTTATGAACAGTTCGTGTGAGAGAGAAAGACGGAGAGAGAGAGAGAGAGAGCATAACTCGTCTGTGTGTGGCCAATCAGGAGACAGTGAAGAAGAACACCTACCCAAGTAGTTATTTTCCTGCAAAATTATTCTCTTCTACGTGCGTACTTCTTCTTCTATACTACTAGTACCAGTAGTCTTTCGGTTGACAATCTCTCTCTTTCTCACAAACAAACACATTCTCTTACAAATGTCAGCATTTTCCTAGCAAATCCCCCCTTTGCACCCTTTTCCAACCATTCCAACTCCTCCTTCTCCTCCCTGCAACCGCATCCAGCACCCTCCATCATGTCTACCAAGTCCAAGTAAGTTCTATCTCTCTCTCTCTCTCTCTGAACTTCATTTCTGTAGATCTGACGTGGGTTTTTCCTATTTCTTCCTTTCGTTAATTTGGGTTCTTTGTTGATCTGTGCTATCAGATTTGTGTTGTGTGTTGTGTATCTTATGTGGGTTTTGCTTGAATTTCTTCTTTCTCAGTCTTGATCCTACTTTGTTGAGGAAAAAAAGAGGTCTTGATCCTATTCCATCAGGGTTTTCATACTCATTTCTGTTTAATTGTCTGGATCTGACTTTTGAACTTGTATTTTGGGCTAATTTTCCGAAGTATTTTGTTAAAGGAAAAAAAAAATACTAATTTGTGGACCGATCCGTTTCTTTATTGCCCTTTTTGCCTTATTCATAGGGACTATATTTGTTTGTATATCATTATCAAATTTTATCAGATGGGGTTTCATAGTTATGGTGTTTTCTGAACTTGGAACAGATCTTCTTTATCTGACCATTCCAACCACAAAGCATCACCAGCAACTCCCAAAGTTAGTAAATTGAGCAAGGGAGTGCCTAAATCTGATGCTGATTCACCCTCTCCCCTTCAAAACCCGCGGGTTTCTGTCGACAGATCCCCAAAATCTGTCACTTCAAAGCCTACGGTTGATCGGCGGGCTCCAAAGGTTGCTACTCCTCCGGCTCCAAAGGCTGCTACTCCTCCGGATGTAAGTTCTCCTAATTAGGGCATATGAGCTTTTGTAATGCTGGCTCCAAATTTGTTCTGTTGCTCGGCTGCTTTAGAGCATCTCCAATGTGCTTAGCCACTTTCTTGATGGCAGAGTTGTTTTTTGGCTTGCTGCAATTTCATCTTGTCATTTTTTTCAATAATGTTGGTCCATTGGTGACAAGCCATGTTGGCAACAACACTATTTCATTAGATCAAAACACGTGACGCAATCCTATCTCAATTCACATCCATTTTTAATTTTTTTGTTTATGGCATTGGAGTAGGCTCTGCATTGCACGTGTTAAAGCCAAATCCAATGTAAAAGACGATTTGGCAAGGACAATGGCTTAGCCATTGGAGATGATATCGACCTTTATATTTAGGATTCGATTGTGTACTTCACATTCACGGAAATAAGGAAAAGAGAAATGTTTGAAAATTGCAAAGAAAGGGTTGTCAAACCAAAATTTGCTTGTTAGCAGGCATGGCTAATTTGTGAAACTTATGTAAAATTGATTTCCGTTGCAACTTGATTTTGTTTTTCAGAAACTACCCGCACGTTTATCAAAAGGAACAGAAACACAGGCTCAAATAGGTCTTGTTCAGGAAGATCTTAAGAAAGCCAAGGAGAAACTAGTTTTGGTTGAGAAAGAGAAAGTTCAAGCGATCGAGGAATTAAAAGAGGCCCAGAGATTGGCTGAGGAAGCAAATGAGAAACTCAGGGAGGCTTTGGTGGCTCAAAAGCGAGCGGAAGAAAATTCGGAGATCGAGAAGTTCCGAGCGGTTGAGATGGAACAAGCCAGCATTGAGGTGGCTCAGAAGAAGGAAGAGGATTGGCAGAAAGAGCTTGAATCTGTAAGGAACCAACATGCTTTGGATGTAGCCACTCTTCTTTCCACCACTCAGGAGCTCCAAAGGGTTAAGCAAGAACTAGCCATGACTTGTGATGCAAAGAACCAGGCCCTTAGCCATGCTGATGATGCAACCAAGATTGCAGAGATTCATGTTGAAAAAGTGGAGATTCTCTCTGCTGAATTGGTCCGGGTGAAGTCAATGCTCGATTCCAAGGTCAAATCAGTGGCTAACGAGAACTCGAATTTGGTGTCTGATTTGAATGCGGAGATAGAGACTCTGAAACAAGAACTTGAGAAGTTTAGAAGTTATGAAGAGAAGTTGTTGGAAAAAGAGGCTGCCATTGAACAACTTAATGTTGAGCTTGAGGCTGCAAAAATGACAGAATCGTATGCACGTAATTTGATGGAGGAGTGGCAGGGGAAGGTTGAAGATTTGGAGATACAGGCGAAGGAAGCAAAACGGATGGAGAGATCTGCTTCAGAATCACTTGAGTCAGTGATGAAACAACTTGAGGGAAGCAATGATCTATTGCACGATGCGAAATCTGAAATTGCTTCTCTTAAAGAGAAGGCAGGGTTATTAGAAATCTCCATTGGTCGACAGAGAGGGGATCTTGAGGAATCTAAACGTCTACTTGTAATTGCCAAGGACGACGCTGCTGAGATGGCAAAAAAGGTCGATTCTTTGAAGTTGGAGCTTGAAACTTTGAAGGAAGAGAAAACCCAGGCCTTGGCCAATGAGAAGCTTGCAGCCGACAGCGTCCAAACCTTGTTAGAAGAAAAAACCAACTCATAAATGAGTTGGAAAGTTCAAGGGATGAAGAGGAGAAGAGTAAGAAGGCAATGGAGAGTTTAACTGCAGCTTTGCACGAAGTTTCTTTAGAATCAAGAGAAGCCAAAGAAAAGCTATTGTCTAGTCAAACGGACAACAAAAAGTATGTAGCGGAAATTGAAGATCTGAGATTAGATTTGAAAGCGGGTGACGAAAAGTATGAAATGATGCTTGATGGCGCCAAACATGAAATTGATTCTCTCACTGATTTAATTGAGCAGTCAAAGCATGAGTACCAGAATTCCAAGGCTGCGTGGGATGAAAAGGAGCTTCATCTGATGAACTGTGTGAAGCAATTAGAGGATGAGAACTCTGCATTGGAAAAAGAAATAAGCCAATTGGAAAATTTGCTAAAAGAGGCTCAGGGAGATGCTCACTCAACAGAGGAGGAAAGAGCTCAGCTGAAGAATGATCTAAAAGAAGCAGAGTCTGAGGTGATTTATTTACAGGAAGTTCTTGGGGAAGCAAAGGCCGAGAGCATGAAGTTGAAGGAAAGTTTGATGGATAAAGAAAGTGAATTGCACAGTGTTGTTGCAGAGAATGAGGAGCTTCGAACAAGAGAAGCTGCTTCTCTGAAGCAAATTGACGAGTTATCCAAATTGCTTGAAGAAGCTTCACACCAAAAGCAAGCTGAGGAAAATGGTGAGATTTCAGACAGTGAAAAAGATTACGACATGCTCCCAAAGGTGGTAGAGTTCTCTGAGCAGAATGGAGATGGGAGAGAATATGCACTGGAAGTGGATCTTCCATCCCATGAAGAAGCTGTAATAGAAAATCATCAAATGGAGAAGAATAACTCGTCTGATGTGGAAGTTCAAACCGATACTGCGAAAGTTGAGAATGCCAATGGAAACCCAAAAGACAGTGACAACAAAGAGAAAGAAGACGAAGATGCGGTGGAGGTAGATTCAAAAATGTGGGACAGTTATAAGATTGGAGAGAAAGACTTGTCACCTGACAGAGAGCAAGAACAGCAATCTGTTGATGAAGATCTTGATTCGAAGGTGGAGGGTGTCGAGACCAATGACCAGGAAAACGGAGTATCTTCTGCAGAAAATATGGGTAATGGTGGAAGCTCACCTCCAAAAGAAGAACCGCATCAAAAGAAAAAGAAGCCTTTGCTTCGCAAGTTTGGAAGCTTACTGAAGAGAAAGAGCAGTAGCAAACCAGAAAATTAACTGAGTGGCCTGCTTGTGTTCAGCCAGTTGTCAGGTACAACGGGAAAGCACCTGATGTGTTTGCTCTATATATGCTTTTTTTGCTTCCAGTTGCCAGAATAGGGCAAGAAATGTGAAATAGAGTCTTGTGTTTAGATTTTTCTTTCATTTTGCTAAATTCTATTCTCCAGTTTGGGGAACGCCTTGTACGTGATTGATATCTCCTCTTCCCCCTCCCATACATCTTCTTACTTAAATTTCTTTCAAAGGAGTGGTCTTTCAAATTGTATCTTTTTTTGTGATTTATTTTGTTTTAAATGGATTGATTATTGCTGATTGTTTTAACTTCTTTTGCGCCGAAGAAGTACAGAAATCAAGTGATGACCGATGGGTGACTAACAATGTTTTTTTTTTTGTCTACTTGGTGTACAATGATGATCTCTCTCCTATGAACTAAAATAACGATCTCCTCTTCCTCGATTGATTGAGCCTGGAAATCTAGGATGTATGAGATCGTGTTTCATTTGAATATAAAAAAAATAAAAGCCACACAAAACTTCACACAAACTCACATTCACTTCGGGGCCTACACACACTGCACTGTGAATGATAGAGTAAGTTTTGTGTGTGGCACTGACATAGTTGTCAAGTGGAATGTGAATTGGCTATGAACAGGTGGATTTTGTTTCGCGGTGGCCACCACTTGATTTTCATGCAAAAGGTGAGGATAAACCTGTGGAATAAGCACAAATACCTTTCGATTTGTCGTCGTGTTGGGGCAAATGGATGTTGTCAAGTCGTGGAATCTCTTATGTTGAGAAATACCTTGAAGTTGCATTCAGCACTGTGTGGAGATGTCTCTGGTCATTGAACAGTTTAAACAAAAATACAAAATTGAAGGGTTTCTGTTATTCTAGTTGCTAATGTATTGTGCTGTTCTAATAAGCATCTGCTGTTTTTTCTTTTGGTGAACAATAAGCTTATAAGCATCTGCTATATTTACATAGGTATGTATTTCTTCCAGTTTCTATGCTCATGGCAAAGAAAGTTTTAGGAGCTGGTCATTTTGACAGTTGGATGGGCCAAGTGAAAGCTCATTCAAGTTCTTTTGTTCAGTTTTGAATTGACCAAATTTCGTTTTGTAGATTGGCTTCCTAGTTTGCTTGGAGCATCTCCAGCAGTCAGTGAGCAAAATGTCTTAACCAAAACCCCAAATTCTAGTTTAGCTATAGCCACAAAAATTTAAACATCTCCAACAGCCTAATCAAAATGACTATACAACACCCATCACACACAATTCATCTCAAAACTCATATTTTTTTTATTCAAACAACAAATCGAGTTGCAACAAATCGATTAGAGAGAGATAGAGCACGCTGCAATGACTTCTGAGTGTGACGAGTCACTGAAGCAAAGGGGAAATGGCGAGCGCTTGGGTGAATCTAGTGGAGCTTCCAGAGATGGTTTTGGCTCAGCAACCCCTCCAAACGGAGCATGGGGCGAGGCCGTTGGAGATGCTCCTAGTCACCTTTTGCTGAAATGCTCCGACACTACTAGCCATTTTGCCTAGTTGAAGTACAAAAAAAGGTAAATCAACATATATTTGGTGAGATGGTTGATGAAGTGGCACTTTTTGATCGGTTAATTAAATGTGCCTAGCCTCATATGACTGTAATAAGTAAAATGCCTAGCCAAATAGTTACCATGTTGGAGATGTAAAATTGTACTTTTGCTAGTTAAAATAACCAACCGGACTAATTGAGCTATGTTGTTGGAGATGCTCTAAAGGAACTTAAAATTGTCCCTTGGTTGAGTCGCCATTACAGTTTTTTTTGGGTCAAAAGGTGGAGAATACAAATATCTAAGAAAGGCTCTAGAGACTAAGAAAGGCTCCCCGCTCCTTTTAGCCCACCTGATCTCTCTTCCTTCACTCTCTTACCTCAGTCCCCCATCTGCTCCGGCTCTCTAGCCTCTCTTCTCCTCTCGGCTCCATCTCTCCCTCATGGTTGTGAGTGGTTGAACCTCTCCTCTTTTGAGAGATGAGTTCCCCTCATCCCATCATTTTTGGACACGGGGGGCCCGGTCTTGGGCACCTAGGCTCCTAGATCCGATTGGTTTTGCCGACGGATTTTTGAGAGCCCTCTCACAGCGGCGATGGCTACGTTTGCAGCGGACCCGGTGGTGGTCCTTCAGCCTGTGGCGGGAACGAGCTTCAGAAAGATGTAGATCTGGTCAATCCACCCTCCTTCACAAGTGTGTCTGATGGGTCCGTCCTCGACATTGATTCTTGCGGCTTTTTGGTTTGTTTTGTTTTTGTTGTTTTTTCTTTGTTTTATGTTGTAATCTCTTCTATCTTTAGGCCTATGGGTCATGTAACTTGTACTTGATTTCTTATCAATAAAGTTACATTTTTCCCGTTAAAAAAAAAAAAAAAATCTAAGAAGAGCGAGAAGTTAACTTTGGCTAGGTTTGGCTTGATTATTCTTGTGGATTACTTGGGTTTTTTTTTCTTCTTACCATTTGTTAATTTTGCGTCAATTTTTGGTGGATCATTGGTCGTCTCGATGAGAAAAATCTAAAAAGTAAAAGTTATGTTCAAAGCTGAGTAATTGTTTTGCATTAAATACAAAAATAACCCAAGGGGTCCTCTTCTCCACTAGAGGAGACTAAAAAGTTAAAAAATTATGTTCAAAACTAATTTTTTTAGTAAGACAAAATAATCCGACGCATACAGATTGAATAAACTAGAGAATGCGAAAAATTGACGTAAAACTAGAGAATGTGAAAAAAATTGAATAATAATAATAATAAAAAAACTATGCTTGGTTTATTTGAAGTGAATGCTGTCTCCAATCAGTGCTACACTACATCCTTTTACGTGACCCATTTTTAGGTTTGTTTGGATTTTGATGTACGATGGCAGTTAATTGGCCCATGCCATTTTCACTTTTCACTAGTAGCATACTAGCATCTGAAGGAAAGAATAATTTTTTTTCCCAACTACAAGTTTTTAAAAATTGCCTCTCCATCCCATCCAGGACGGATCCAGGAATTCACCCCAGTGGGGGCACCTTATTAATTATAATCGTGAAATTTTTTTCTTAGTAAATGATCATTATGGACTACAGTTTATAATGCATGCTTTTTATTAAAAAAAAAATCAAAAAATGAACACACAAACTTTGACATTATCAAGTCTTTAGAATGATCAAGATGGTTATTGATAACATTTAAAAAAAAATTCCCCACGAGAGTTAAAAAAAAAAAAAAATCAAAAGATATCTTCAAATAAACAAATAATTATAAATGAATCAGCCAACGAAAATTGAAGCACAAAATTAACTCTACATTTTTAATTTTGAGATATATATGAGTGTGTTGCTAAACATAGCATTATATTACATAATTAAGCTAAATATATATAATATTTTTTTTAAAAAAATTTGAGCTAAATCAACAAGGGGAGCGGGGTCAGCGGAGACACGAGACCCCATTCCCCCCTTGTATCCGTCCCTCGTCCCATCCCAAACTGTCACGTAGATGTACATGTAGAATACTGTTTGTTTTATTTATTTTTGTAATCTTTTAAAATTTTATTTTATTTGTGATTGGCTTGAAAGATCGCCTTCCTCGTGAATCAATGTTAGAGTTTGATAACACGTGTTCAGACTCTCGGATGCAGTATTTATGTGATTCATGTAGATCAAACGATCCCGAAGACATTATCCTAATTTGCATATGTATGTGTTCTGAAAGACTGAATCACCATTGTTGACTTTAATGTTCATCACAAACTTAATGCCTAAGA
The DNA here is from genome assembly GCA_016920895.1 of Vaccinium myrtillus. Lineage (NCBI taxonomy): Eukaryota > Viridiplantae > Streptophyta > Magnoliopsida > Ericales > Ericaceae > Vaccinium > Vaccinium myrtillus. The sequence goes on along the minus strand of CM029280.1, from coordinate 30,334,735 downwards.
TAGTTTGCAGAAAAAGAAAAAAAAAAGGAAAGAAAATCCACTTGCAATTTACAAGGACTTCACCGAGTCGAATAGCAAAAGGAAGAAGAAAAGAAAAAAATATCGTTCACCGAGGCACCGACGGAGTTGGAAAAGGTTTTCCAACAAACTTTCCCGTGCTTTTCCTACATTTTCCGGGAAAATCCGACGAGTTTCACACACAAACAGCAGAAGCAGGATGTGGGTGGAGATAATCATCGGTCTCGTTATCTACAAATTATTCCGCCGATTCTTTTACGACGATGATGTTATCGATATCGAAACCACCGACTCCAATTCCCTCTTCTCCGTCGCCACTAGGTACCCCCCTTATCACTCCTCGAATCCTTTTCTTTTTCCCTCTTTTGTTTTGATCTTCTCTTTTATTGCTGAGAAATCGCTGGAGAAATTAAAACCTTTTTTTTTAAAACTGGGTTGTGCTTAGTTCGTTCTACTTGTGACGAGATCAGATTTATCGGCCCATTCAGTTGCAGGGATAGGAAGGAATGTTTAATTTTCCTACATTTTCAAGGTGTGTAGTTAGTTAGTAAGAAAGTTGTGGGATCTCGTCTGAACCACTGTTCGAATAGAAAGGTCTGGGCAGCCGAGTACTCTAGGCGGCTAGAAGGCCCTCGCCGACTAGCCCCACTATTCACCGACTAGGTGCCGAGTACTCGGCCTGGAAGCTAGAAGGTGCCCAGCCACCGTGGGAGCGCCTAGCGAGTTTTAGAACCTTGCTCGTCTCTGAATTTCCTACTAGGATTCACTTGCTTTCTAAACTTATACTAAGATTTTTTAGGAATTTTGTTTCGGCAATGGTTTCTACACAGCTAAACTACTACTTTTTAAGCTTTCTTTTAAATTTCTGATAAATCATTATCCTTTGCTTCACTTCACTCTATTTTTTTTTTGGGAATAGTTTTCCTTTACTAATTTCTTGAGTGAATGGAGCCACCTGTGTTGTTTTTCTGTGGTTATTGTTGGGTTACTTGCAAACAGAACAGGTGGTCTTGACTCTTGCGCCTTCCTCTTTTGTTGACCTGATTTTCCTCATCTTGTAATCTAGACTAGAGAAACTCTATGGTGGAAAAGCATATGTTGGGCTTCGAATTCCGGATGCTGACACTGGTTCGCGACAGACCATCGATATGGTCCTTATCACCAAAGGGTAGGTCTAATGATATTGGATATTAAGTATTAAAATCCTTTTCCAAGTTTTGTTTTGGTGATAAATGAGTACATGCTGGATTCCTTTCAACAGGGAAGCAGTGGTGATTTCTGTTCAGAATATTTCAGGGTTTGTATCTGTTGATGGTGATGGAAGTTGGGTTTCGACTGGGGGACATAGCCACAAAAAAGATCGTCTTCCAGATCCCGTGAGTCTAAGTTCAGTTGTCTTTCTTATGCAGTAATTACTTTTTGCATTCCTAGCTCGTTTTTCACCAAAGCGGTGTGTTTTGTGCATGCTTTTTATCTGGGCTCAATGATAGTAAATAGTTAACTTTCCATTGCCTTTGGGCTAAGCAAACAAAGACCAGTTATAGGATCATTTGGAAAAATAGGCTAATGGTGCAAAAGTTTGAAAAAAGAACAGTTAAAATAAGTATGGTCCCAGCAGAACTAGTTCAATGAATTGATGACAGAGTTTCAACCCACTGCTTGACTAATGCATTGGAGAAAGATGATGTCGGCTGGTGGATGTAATGACTCGGGCTTTTATGAGTCCTTTTCTGTCTTCTGAGTTTCACTTCACCCGTTGGTTTCATGTATGTCAGGGTGATCTAATGCCTAGGGGGTTACATTTCCTTGTATACCGCCCCAGCCATTTTGGAGCAAATTTCATTTTCTCAAGCAATGGTGTTACTTCGGTTTTATCTTTTTGATATAAACTTTAACTATGATATGGAGATCTCTGTAATTGTAAGCTCATGGAAGGTGCTATTCAGTAAACTGGAAGAAGTCATGAGCGGACACTGGACACAAAACTTTTGTTGTATGAGTTCTTGGGGCTGGAAGAATCTTGCGCCCTTGCCCCCAACTTTGCATCTGTAGGCCCTAGAAGAGAAGGTAGGGATGATATGCAAATCTAATTCTGGAATAGTTGTGTTTGGTCTTACTTTCTTGGGATGGGGAGTGCCTGTTGGGTATACTCCTCATCATAGATGAATCTGAATGAGTATTAATGGTTGATGAGTTCTTAGTGATCTCAAAAGATTTCTATCAGCTATGTTGTCTGAAAGTAGAGGATAATGAACATATGAACAAACTTGTGAGTTGGGAGGAGGAGAAAGCTCAAGATTCCCTGGTCCTTTCTATGACCTTTACATGTACCTATCATCTTGTGATTGTTCCCAATGGTTTCAATAATTTCTGTTTCATGTCTTTAATACCAAAAGTTGAATATTAGGATGATGTATTTTGTCTGTTCTCAGAGCTTTTTATGTCACATTGTGGCGGTTCTGTATCCCAGGTAGCAGAAGTTAAACGACAAGTTGCTATCCTTGAGTCATATCTAGAACAAAGGGGGGCCCCTCTTCCGGAAGGATATCTGTCTTACAAAGTCGTATGTCCCAACCCTAATTTCCGGTGTGCATCAAGCTCTTCCCTTGGTATCCTGAATTATATTGTTTATTCTACTCAAAATAAGGGGCTCTAGTTTTCTTCATTTTTCTTGATGACTTGATGGAACTTTTACTTGCTAATTCTGAAATTGTATCTGTGCTTTTATGCTGGATACTTGTCCGAATAATTAGAAATTTTATTGCGCGAAAATTATATCAAATCCAATTACCCGTCTATCTGATGACATAGGGCTGAATTGTCAAGAGTTTGTAAAGAGAACACAGCAAAGATCTGGCATTTGGTAGTGACAGCTGTTTTTCTATTTACTTTATGCATCTTCCCTCACTAGCAATTCCCTGAGCAATGGTATGGACAAATGAAGAAGATATTGTCCCGAATACCCCACTATAAATGTTTAAAATCATGTCATGATTGGACGTCTGATATTAATTATCTGATAGTGTTTGTAAATGCTGATCTGTTTTGAAATCATGGAACCAAACAAAAGTTATCAGTTAAATTGGTCACAAGGGGCAAATTTGAAGTGGCACTAGTAGCTGAGATACGCGTCCTCCACAGCAGTTTAAAAAGTCTGATTGGATGCTAATCATATCACACTATAGAGATGATGAAAAGTATATTGGGCAATGATGACTCTCTGTAAACGTTCAACCATAACTGTGATTGAAGCCATTAAAATGTATTTGGTCATAGTTTTTAGTAGCATGACAACTGCAGTTCGTCAGAGTACATATTTAAGAACTTTTCAAGAGATAGCACATTCACACGGGATGGAATATAAGACATGTTTATGGCTTTTAAGTATTGAAGTTTTCTATGCACATTTAACAGTGCAATTGTACTATTCTTGGTTTTTCAACTTCACATGTGGAATGAACTCTCAGCTTTTGTTGCAGTAATTACATTTTGAACATGAATGTTGTTGCTTGCTCCATGGCATTGTCATACTTCATGGAGCTACATATCGGAACTTTGGAATGTACCAAACAAAACTAATCCAAGGTATCTTTGGGATAAAAAAAAAAAAAAACTAATCCAAGGTGAGCCTTGGGCCTCTATCATTGGGTTTGTCTACATGAATTTTTTCGCCACTCCACTCTGGCAAGGGTTACATGCTCAGTTAAGTTAAACAGATTTATATACTTTGAAATCCCATGCCAATTTAGACCTTCCTTTTTCCCTATCACTTCCCTTTATGGTAATCCATTATCTATGTTGAAGTGGACATTGACGTGTAAACATTACATCAAAGCCGGTGGAATGAACAAATATATGACATGATCATTCTCTATGCACCAACCATAAATCTTATAGCGGGTCTATTATTATCCAGTGTTTTAAAGGCCCGAGGCGCATCGAAGCCCCAAAGGCCCGTGGAGCCTAAGCGATGAAGTGCTAAGCGCATGCCTTAATGAAATAAAGCGCACTTTGAGAAAGGAGAGTAGAATGGACCTTACCAAGTGAGAAAAAGACCCTATATCATCAAGTATGACATCTATTATTGAAAGCAACATATATAATAAGCCAAATACCATACTTTCAAGTCCAAAAGGTAGAATGTCAATAATCATTTATGACATTCAATTTACCATATAGGAAATGGTAACAAAAGAACATACTATGGAATTTGACTTTAATGCATTATGCTCTCAAAAGGTATTAGTTTTCGGATAATTTACTAGTTAGATGTAATATTCAAATGTGCACTTTGTTTCTCGGGTATAATTTTTGGGTAATTGCCATCCTTAATGCTATTTTGAGCGTTTTCATTTTTTACTCTAATTTTAGTTCCATCCCTGCAGTACCCTTCACCCAGACCATTTTCCACCTGAGGTGCTCACATACGAACAATGGCACCAACTGAAACCAGAGCCTAAGGGCTTGTTTTCTGGTTGGATTAAAGGGGCCTTCCGTGGTGGAAAGAAAGAAATGCAGGAATCAATGCATCAGAATCTTGATTTTATCATTGCCACTGCGCCTACATGGGATAGGTTTGTTTCAGTCTGTTCCAACAAAGTTCTGTTGTTTAGACCGTTCCACTGCATTAAATGTTCCATATCTGGTGGAGGATGCCATTTATCTTCCCACTATGTAGACTTCTATGCAGTATGAAATTGAAACTTACCATTGACTAGCGTGATACTGAATTTTATAGTTTGGGATGCGTGCAATACACTTAATCATAGGGATGAAAAGTTTTATGAAAGTACTTGTAAAGACAGCTTAAGTCGAGATGAGAAGCTGGAATGATGAGGAAATTCGAGAATGCTTTATCCAAAAAGGAATAACATGAAAACATGGAATGATTTGGATTTAGAGTGAGGAGAAGACAAAGCTGTGGCAGTTGTTGGAGCATTGATGGATAGAACTAGCTGAATACTGAACGTGTCTTGTAATTGCAAAGATAACCAGAAAGCATGTTTTTAGGAAGTTTTGATGATACTGATGATATTGATCCGGGAATAACTGTTCTGTTTTTATTGCAAATTTCACGAGTTTTCTGCCTCTTTCCTGTTCCTATGTTACATATTTGTCATCTGGTTGCTCACGCCATGCAGGTTGGAGCTAAAAGGAGATAAATACGTCCTTGGAGAATTTCTGGAATTTAAAGGGAAGCATGATGATATCCAGTCCTTGAAAAATATCCGGAGATCCAAAATTAGTCGTCTGATCATCCAAAAGACAAGCATGTTTGGTCTAGGTAACATTCGTACACACCTTTCGCTTCCTCCTGCATGATAGCTATAGTCGTATCTCGTTAGTTGTAATTCATCAAGCCTTAAAGGTTCCAGTTTGATGTTATGCTCAATCTGAATTGTTGGATCTACAAAATGCTTTTCATTGTAGTCTGTTATGCATGTTCAGTCGGTTGAGCATCTATTTGATTTGGAGGAAGTGTTTGCATCTATTTGATTTGGTCTTTGCTGCATACAGCCCATTCTAAGCTCCAAGTTCTGTATTCTCCTCGAGACTACCGAATTGAAGGGGCTTCGGCATCTGAGTGGAAGGAAGCAACTGTTAGATCAAGTACAGAGGTAGTGTTTCAGCCCCAGAATTCGACTAAAGTGCGAAAGTTCAAGCTATCATCGGTTGTTTCCATGTCTCTGAGTGCCTGAAGATAACCTCTATTGTTGAAAGGCGGAGACACTTATCCTGTTACCTTCAAAGACCCATAATTGTTTTGATCTCACTCACACTTCAAATATATCTCCTGTTTGCTGAATATTTCCGTTGGGAACTTTTATAGACAGATTAGTTTGTCACGTTGTAAGAATTTTTATTTTATGTTCTTGAGCTTGTGTAATCGTCCTCCATTGTGGTGCTTTTGTTTCGCCTTTAGTATACTCTATTTATTTGATTTCTGAAATGTTTTTACTTTCAAAAGGGAAAAAAACCCTGAGTTTGCTTAGTGTCATGCTTCCGTTCAGGATTGAACACTTGGAAGTTCTTGGCCTCATCTCTCTCTCTCTCTCTCTCTCTCTCGTCGTGGATTTGGGTTGAGATAATCTTATTCGAGTGAGAGTTTAGATCTCCCCTCTCCCTCAATTTTTGGGTTGATCGCCACCAATCTGTGGTGGATCTAGGGCTCTGGTGTCCGATGGGTTCTTGCAGGCGACGGTGGTAGAGTTCCAGCAGTAGCAGACTAGCGGTAGAGGCATCGGCGGCAACGGGTGTGGCGCTTTCGCATGATGCATATATTTTTCCAAAACCGGGTCTTGAGTGGACTTCTAGGTTTTCCATTACTGCTACTGTTTTTTTGTCGGTTTTTTTTTTTTTGGTTTTGTTTTATTTGTTTTTTTTTAACTGGTAGTGTCTTTTGTACTTGTATGAATGCATTATGTTTCTGGTTTAAAAAGAAAAAAAAAGAGAGTAAATTATAGTTGGGTCGTTTTGTCGGCCTGGGTTGACAATTAGACTAGAAAAAAAACAAAAAAAACACACATTTCGGTGTATCTTTTTCACACATTTTAATATAACGAATTAAACTTTAAGAACATCTTATGAGACTGATTTTAGAATTTTCCATTATATTTTATCACATTACGCTAAAATAGAAAAGGACAAGATGTGACCAGTGAAAATTGACAAACGATTCTAAACATCTCATAAAATAAAAATAATAGAAAACTAATTGGAACAAAAGTTCCTGCTGATTCAAAATAGTACCATTGGATACTGGTCCGTATTTTGCGTTATCATTTGATTTTGTTCAACCCAAATAAAATCACTTGCCAAACCTTCTTGGCTTAATTCTTTCATTCAGATTGCTACATGAATTCAAAGACGTTCAATTTTCGGATAAAAAATTAGGTACTTGCGTTCATAGTTTTTCGAATTTTTCCGCGCTAAATGAAAGAACTAATCGAGATCTTTAATTTAGTGCGAAGAAATTCAAAAAATTATGTCCGGAAATACTTTACCTTTTTGATCCGAAAACTGTATGTCTTTTCACAGTTGTCCAACTTTTTAGGACAATACTATTGGGTGCTCATAAAATGCATATACAATTGCATATATCATTTTGTATTTACATACAAAACTATATACTTGTCGTCTGCATATGGCTATAGGGTGCTGATTAGCTTGGTAGCAGTTCACTCTGGAAATTCACCATCAGTTTGCTGAGTTTCTTGTTTCTAATCCTCTGTTGGTACACTCTTTGGTCCTCAAAACTGCAAGTGAAACAAAAATGACCAAAATGTTACACAACAGAATTATCATCACATGTTAAAACTAAATTCACATGATTAATTAGTTTTACCAAAAACAATTGTTTTCATGTGTATAATTTGGTAAAAACATTTTCGTGATCGAAAGAAAATGCTTGAATTTTGGTAGAAAACGTGTTTTTAAACTTTCTATAAGTAAAAAACATTTTTCGGATCAGTATGACTACACCACCACCACCGGCGCCACCGCCACTCAACCAAAACCATCAAAACCCCTGCCCACCCCACTAGCCGGCCCTGCCGTTACCACCACCCACCATCACTAGCAACATTATATTCGTCGTTAAACCAAGCACAAGAAATCGGTTTCAATGGAAAAAATCCCTCGCAGTAAAATATGCTTCTCACAAAATGGGGAATACAACTTTGGCCACAAGAAAACGGAAAGTGGGGATTCTGCAACGCATATTACAGTCGTCCATCTTGAAAATCAATGGTCCAGATTCGCTGAAATTTTCTTACCGGTAAGAAAGCGTCTGCGAATCTGGACCATTGAAAATACTTTTGGACGGATGAGATGCTGCGCTATAGGGTCCCCGGGTCCTGAGGAAAGGAAGGATAAATGAGAGCTGACCTTTGAGGTGGCGGAGAAGACGGGGAAGAGGGGAAAAGCATGCGGGCAAGCTTAAGGGCAGCGATTTCGGAGTTGATGACCTGGTTGTAGCATAGGTATCTTCCATAGGAGGAGACATCTTCGTAGACGCAAATGTGGGCGTCCACCAGAAACCCGAGATCTACCGTCACAAACACACCATCCTCGTACATCTCAGCTGCTCCTTTTAGATACGGGTTGTCGACGGTCATCAGTTGATGACCGTCAGGAGGGCTGTTACTTATCAACAGCCCTCCGTTCACAGACACCATATTCAGATCTCTGTCCATGGCTAGTGCCCACGCCGCCTTCTCTGCCAATGTCTTTGACAGACCATGCCACAACTGTCCGGGATATAAACGCAGCAAACATAAAATCAGATGGAATTATTGTGTAACCGCACATGACCCAAACCACAGAGGTATAAGTGAAGTTTGCCCGAGAATGTACGTACCTTGTATTTCCTACACAAATTGATGTCACTCCAGTGTCTTTCATCAAAATCTGGCATTGTGTTGCGGCCGTCTCTCCAGATGACGGCCGTAGCAGACGACGTGAAGACCACCTTGTCAATGGTGTTAGTCTGTGCACAAGCTTCCAATACGTTGTGTGCCGCTCTCACCTCCATTTCTACCATTAGTTCCTGCATAACAAACGGGCAATTGTAACGAACTACCAAAATGAGTGCAAATAAGCAACAACAATTTTATTGATAAAGGAAGCCTGCACCCAGTTCAGCTTCTGAACGGATTTCGTACCGGATGAACATATTCTTATAAATCTAAAGCAAAATGACAAGGAAAGGAAACTATGCAGCCGAAAATCAATTTGCTCAGTTTATGGTGGATTTAATATGTAGCAGTTTTTTTGTCTTGTGATTACAGCTACTACACCCTGCTATACTGGTGCTACCAAAGATTCAAATGCCCTCTGCTGCTCAGCAAACTCTTTCGGGATTTAAAATGAAACTCTTCAGGGGCCAGAAGAGTTTTATTTTAAATCTAGACCATTGATTGCTGAAACGGACAGTTTCAGATGCGGTTGGCAGGGCTTGCCGACCCATGAGGACAGCAGAGCCCCTGTGTCCCAAAGATACATACCCGTATCAGCCGATTCCCGATACGTATCACTATGCATCTAATTTTTTGACCCCTATAGCCAATACATGACCGCTACGGCAGCTTCAGGTGCTCTGTTCTCCCAAGTAATTTAAAAAATTCACGATTGCTATTCCCGAATCACGCTAAGTATGATTCGATACTCCCGCTACGCTATTTCAAACCTTGAATCCGACCCTATAGTAAACATATCCATAACATAGACATACAAAAGAGAATCACTGCAGAGAGAGTTTTGATAACAAATAGAACTGGGAAACAAGAAGTGAAGTTAGAGTAGGGATAGAAGAATGATACATCGTAAGTAGGGTGGTCTGAAGGAGGCTCAAAGCAGTAAAACAATCCACAACAACCCTTCAATGCCTCCAAGATGCTGTGGTAATCCAATGGGTCTGTTTCGAACACTCTCAACCTCTCATTCTCTAAACAGTACTCAACTTCACCTGAATCAAATAATCAACCAACACAAGCTCGTTTGAGATCGGTTTATCTCGTAAACAATCCAAGCTCGTTAAGTTTTCGTACCAAGCTTGAATGAATAGTTGAAGATAATATAGATGTGGGTTTGTTTACCGTGGACATGGGTGTTGGGGGGATAGTGGCGGAGGGCGGCGGCGTGAACGGTGTAGCCTCTTTGCAAGAGGCGGTGGACGAGAGAGGAGCCCAACGGCCCTGATGAGTCCATGACGCAGACCCTCTTGGACGACGACCACGATTCATTCATCACCGAAGCAGCTGCTGCTGGAGCCATAGAGCTAGCCACTCCAGCTGAGCTTTTTCCAGAGGTCGCTGATCATGTGAATGTCTGTTAGTAGTATATATTAATGAGAAAGAGAAAGTGGGGTAAGTAGAAGACGGTTGGGAAGGTGGTAGTTACGAGAAGAATTTGGGTAAAGACGGACCGGATTAAAAATGTCGTCCGGATTTAAAATAAAAAAAAGAAAAAAAAACAAAAAGTGCATTTTAACCCGGACCGTCAAATGCATTTTTAGACTGACCGGATGCACCGAGAGAATACCACGTCACCCATACCCTATTTGCACCCAAGTTTTTCTCGGTAGTTACCAAAAGGGAAGAAAGTGGGACAAGAGAGTTGCAAAGTAGCATAAAATCTAGATAACTATTGGAGAACTAAGGCAGAGAAAGGAGAGACCAACTCATTAACTGAGAATTAGGCCGACCAAATCTCATAATTAGGGCATTTAAGAATACAGCAAGTTTACAGCAACATCTCCCTCCACCACCACCACAAAATACAGCTTTGCATATTGGTCCCCATTGCCCCAAAACACAAATAAACAACCCATCACTATTCCCTATTCTCTCATCCGAATTAGTGGCAGACGCAGGATTACCAATTTGGCTTGGTTTGTAGGGACCACTCTTCAGTAATTTTACAAAAAAATCCGAAAATGTACTACAAATAGGAAGAAAATTGGGGGGAGTGCAGGGGCCAAACACCCCCTTGCACCCCATGGGTCCGCCCCCGATCCGAATTGGTATTCCACAAAAGTTGCAAAATTTGGCTTTGACATGTCCCCATTTCTCATAGCCAACCCCAAACATGACAGGAAGATGGTTGGGAAGGTGGTAGTTACGAGAAGAATTTGGGTACCGGCCGTCCAATATTGCAACTGACGGACCGGATTAAAAATGTCGTTCGAATTTTAAAAAAAAGGAAAAAGAAAACAAAAGATGCATTTCAATCCGGACTGTCAAATGCATTTTTGGACTGGCCGGATACACTGAGAGAGTACCACGTCACCCATACTCTATTTGCACCCAAGTTTTTCTCGGTAGTTACCAAAAGGGAAGGGACAATGAATTTAATACTCCTACTCCTAGAATTGGTGTGAGTTCCACTGTGCCGAAAAACCCGTGCCTCTGTGCCAACAGATTTTGAGCAGTTGGATTGTGAGGGATTTTTTTTTTTACAAAATTTTTATGTGATCCAACGACTAGAAAATCTCTCAACACACAGAAGCACATGGGTTTTTGGGTATGGAGGATCCGATTCCCCAGAATTGGAGGGGGCAAAGGGTGTGTGGGGATTCCATGTGTTGCGGCCTACCCAGGGTAGGCCGCGTATAATTTGCCGTCGCACGACCGGCAGTGTCTCAAGTTCATTTTCCACCACGTATTGAAGTTGAAATGATGTATACAGTACAATTTAATTATGTATATAAATATCTATTAGCTTAGATATAGTGGTGACTTTTCTATCACATATTGGAGGTGAGGTGATGCCCGCACATTTTTTATTATGCATAATTTAATGTATTTATTAGGGGTGTACATGGTCCGGTTTGGACCGGTTTTGTAGAAATCCGGCAACCGAACCATATCTAACGGTTCCAAAGAATTAAGAACCATAACCAAACCGTTACACATATAGAACCAAACCACACCAAACCATTAGACTGGTCCGGTTTTCTTGTACACCCCTAGTATTTATTAGCCGAGAGGGTGTGGTGCTTGGGATTATTTTTCACTACACATTGGGATTGGGGAGACATGCAATATTTAATTTTTTGGGGTTTGTCTATCTTTTTGAACAAACAAAACATCTGTGTGTTTTACGCTAACTTTGTCTTTAATTATTATTTTCAGTTTTTTTTTTTTTTTAAACTTCTCTTCAGAATTGAAAAGGGAAAAACAATATCGCACTCAACTTCAGTACTACTCTTTACATATGTTTGTGGAGCCCAGGTGTGTTGAAAACTTCGATTATTGGGCCATTCTTGGGCTCAATTTGATGATCGAAAACGTTTATTTTTATAGAATTCAATGAGAACATAGTCTAGGTAAAAAATACCCATAAATATATGTTGCATAAATAATTTTTCTTGGTAAAAGTGGATTTAATTTAGTGTATGAAAGAATTATTTTCAAGATAAAATTCATTTCGTAATCAGATATCCTGATGAGTTTTAAAACGAAGGATTACTGAAGTGAGATTGAGGAGGACCCACAAATGGACAAACTGGACCGTCCAAAGACCAGAGAGGATATCTTTTCGTGACGAAAACCTCACATAGCCACTTGCATTTCTGCCTCCTCTATTTTAAACCCACTTCAATTTTAGGACAGAGAAAGGAGAGACCAACTCATTAATTCACTGAGAATTAGGCCAACCAAATCTCATAATTAGGGCATTTAAGAATACAGCAAGTTTACAGCAACATCTCCCTCCACCACCACCACAAAATACAGCTCTGCATATTGGCCCCCATTGCCCCAAAACACAAATAAACAACCCATCACCATTCCCTATTCTCTCATCCGAATCAGTGGCGGACGCAGGATTACCAATTTGGCTTGGTTTGCCGACCACTCTTCAATAATTTTACAAAAAAAAAATTCCGAAAGTGTACCACAAATAAGAAGAAAATTAGGGGGAGTGCAGGGGCCAAACACCCCCTTGCACCCATGGGTCTGCCCCTTGTCACAAATTTGCAAAATTTGGCTTTGACGTGTCCCCATTTCTCACAGCCACCCCAAACATGACAGGATTTTGCTTCAGCTTGGACACATCTCAGCTGAATCCAAGGATTTGGCAGTTAAGTTGGCCACCTGAACAAACTCTTGAGAAGTTGAATGGTGGAAAACTCATGCTCAGTTCTTTTGGCCTATTTCAATTGCTATCACGATTAAGCAAACAATTCCAAAATTTAAGCTTCATTGCTTTCAGCTATTGATTGATTTGCGTTCCTGCCCTGCTATTCAGAAGAAACGTTTGTGAACAATAAAGCTGGTGGTGATCTATGTTCTATACGCATACTCCAAAATTGGTTGTCTATCGGGTTAGCGAAATTTATAGATACGAAATCAAAATTCTACTTTACGGATTCTAGACAAGAAACTGAGATTCGGGAAATCATGATTGGACTCGGATTCCGGAAGCTCTATTAAAATTTATCTTCATCCATTTGTTTCATCAGATATAAGCGCAAAATCAGAAAACAGATCCAAGTTGACCAATATATCTGGTGTCCGTAGAGTTTTCTTTGTCCGGATTTAAATATGCATCGGATATAGAATCCCATAGCGTGTAGAATATACAACACTATAAATCCGACCACTGTAAATCCCATGGGATAACATGACATGAAATTATATATCCCTTCAATAGTAGTTTTGGTCCACGAAAGGATCCATAATTTAAGACATGATACTCTGAGATCCTTCGAAAATCATCATTGAGGTCACTACCAGAAAAAATTCTAACTCAATACGTATTGAAAATTTTCCTGTTATGAATATCTCATGTTACTAGCCTTAGTAATCTTCGTCCTAAACTACCCTGACTATGATATCAAGTACCTAACCCTCCTAGATAATGTCAATTTAACCCAAACCTACTAATTTCAAGTCCATTACTAGTATATATCTAATGTTTCAAAGTGTTACTAGAATTTGAATGTGCAAAATTTATTATCCGTAGGAGAAGTAATAGAAGCCAACACACACGAAAAGGAATAACTTTTTGTACCTCCACAAGAAAAACAAGGATGATGATCAGAGATTTTAGAATGCGAATTCCTTTGGTAGTTGAAATCTGCCGGATAAGAAGCTCTTGTACTTTTCTTTGAGATATCCACCTGCAAAAGAAGTTTAGAAACTCAGTCTGTGATCTTCATAGCCCAAAAAAAGGGGTAAGGGGTGCTAACATTGACAAAACCAACCTTCGAGTTTGAATTGTGGAATATTTTCCGATAAGCATGACTGTAAAAACTTAATGAGATCTTCGTCTACAAAATCATGAAGCAAATTTCAGAAGCAATGTTAACTTCTTTGAAGCAGATATAAAAAACATAGAATAATATAGCTAGGTTTCAGCTTCCATTTGACGGTCAAATGCATGGTGTCCAAACAAGTTTGCACATGTAGCTATTTTCCCCTCACCAGTTATTTGCTTTTCTCCTTCGCTGGTATTTATAAGAAAGCATGAGATTTGGTTGTCTTTTATCTGCAAAACGTAGCGAATCTCATCGATAACGATGATAAGCGGCCAAAGGAATGCAGGTTTTCAAACTTTGTTCTCCTTTTTCTAAAAAGTATGCAGGTCTCAGAATTTACCTTGGACAGAAATGCCTTGGCAAGATCCAATGGGTCTACAGCTGAGGGACCTTTGTTGTATCCAGGCAGAAATTTCCCATTCTGATAGCCTGCCAGAAATTGATACGCTGCTTGACCGGGAGAGAGTTTTGACGCAGAAGGAATAGTTCTAGAACTGCTTCAACAGACACAAATTGGATCTATTATTTTAGTGCTTCGGAAACAAGAAATTGCATCTATTTTAACACAAAAAAGAAGATAGATAACATGAAATAAAGCAACTAAATACAGTTGGTAAGAACAAAATAGAAGAAAAAACAATAGCACCAAAAACCCAGCAAATCTGCATTAATGGTAAATTTAGTCAAAGGCAGTAATTTAGCCACTAACGGAAAAGGCCAGTGACATAGCCAAGTTTGTAACCTGCCGGGGTGGGTGTGCGAGGATTTGTATGTGTTCCTTTTTTCTTTTCTTTTCCTTTGGTTTGGTTCAACTTGAAAAAGACACAGTAAAGTCGTCCTGGCTGACTGCCCCCTAAGTTGTTCAAAACCAAACTTTATTAGATTTTCCCCTTCAGCTCAAAGTGCCCAAAATGCCGCCTTTAAGATGCAATATGAGGGAGTCCCTTAAGGGCAGGAGGTTGATAGTCTGAAATTAAGTAGCCGAATATTTAGCTTAAAAACTATTACTAAAACTACACGGCGACAAAATCAGAATGTATATTTCGAAGAAAAACTGGATCATGGAAGATCATGATAGGTGCATTTCATGGCTAAAAGAAGGCCACACTGAAATAATCTTCTTACCTGTCAGAAGATACAAACATAACTGCAGCAGGCCATTTTGATGAAAATAATCCTTCAGAGTTTCTGCTTTGGAATAAAGGTGAAACACCTTCTGAAGAAAGAACAACTCCAATATCTGTTGAGACCAACTGATCTGAGCAGCTTTGAATAGTATCCTCTGGAGCGAAAAAAAGAATCACAGAATCGCCAGCAAGAAGAAGCCTGAAATTGACAACCGCCTGCTGTAAGCATGTACATATGATAGTTGTAATGAAGTTAGAACAGAATAGGGTTTTACCGAGCAGATAGGAGAAGACCTCCCCGTGAACATATGATAGGCCCAGACAATGCAGTCAATGCTTCTTTCATTCCCTTTGCATCATTGAAGGCTTTTCCGCACAAAATCAGTGATGAACGCTCAACATCGGCAGTAATAAAACTACTGTTTCCTTTAGCACCAAGACCAAGAATATCTGCAGCACTTGCACTGTAAAGTAAATACGTAACAACGATCCGGTAATGTAATATAACAATAAGGTACAAGATAAGGGGATTCTGCGAAGTGGCAAATGGCAATACCTGATGGAAGTAGCAACATAAATTGTAAGAGGGCAGGAATCGTGGGAAACTGCACGAGTAGCATTTCGCCAAAGAATACTGGAGAGTGATAATATAGCAGAAGGATCATCACTTATTATACGAACATTAGCACCGCATTTTGGAGATGGGCCAATAGCACCATCATGAACAAAAATGTCAGAGATCGACGATATGTGAGTCGTGACCTGCTAGAAAGATGCATGCAGTAAAAAAACATTTGTTTAGAAATTGTTGTCGTTCATTAACTATAGCAAACAGAGCATATTACCATTTTCCTTCTTCATGTGGGGAAGGTAGAGAGAGAAAGAGAGCATATTAAACCCACAAGTTAAGACATACCTGCTTTAAAAGTTTACTAAAATGTGCCTTGGAAATGTCTGAAGATCCTCCAAGAACATTTCCTCTGACATAAAGTGGAAGTCCAGATACCGACTCTACGATATACAAATATAATAACAGAGAAATCAGTAAAACAGGATGGGAGGGAAACAAAGTCAGAAAAAATGTGACATAGCAACTACCTCCAACAGTTGCGCCTTTCCGTTTAAGCTCAGAAGAGTTCAAGTTTTGAAAAGCTCTATCCTGCACAATTACACCTCTTCCAGCCAAAGCCAAATTAAGACCATAAGAAATTTGAGGGCCCTCCCTGCATAATGTATGAGGACTTAAAATGTCTATTAAATATGAAATATTCCTGCATTAAATCATCACTTTGTGTCAAAAAAAGCTTATAGTTGGAAAAAGAAGCAAACAATTTACATGAAGCTATGCGTTTCCATCCTGCAAGTTAAGAGACAGATTGACATAAACAAAATCCACGAACTAAAAAAGAGTGCACTGTGATGGAGATAACATGGTGACAAGAAACCCAGGACCTCTGAGAACTACGGTATTGTTGAACAAGGTGCAAAAACCCAGAAGAATGTGCAGAATCTGCAGATAACTGGGATGAAAGACAAAGACCTGAGGCCTCCTAGAATTTTAATGATTCTGATGGTGTACCATCCTCACATAAGAAAATGTTGTGGAAATGAATTTCCGACGAACAAAATTTGGAAAATGTAATTATCAACATCGGGAAGGACCGTGTAACTAAAATTAAAAGCACGATCTTCCAAAATCATACTAGTGATTGAGTTTCCCGTTTTTAGTGACGTTGCTAAAAGCAATTTTTTAGCAAATAGGTAAGAGTCATAATTTTTTTAGCAAAATTTACCCAAAATTTTTTTTTAAGCAAATAAAAGTGCTAAAAGTTGATCCTTTCCAAAAAATAGGTAAGAGTCATAATTTTTTATTTTTCCGATTCCTCTTGTTGGGACGAACCAATAATCACCAAAAGTTCAACGCAAAATTAACAAACGCAATTTTTTTTTGAATAAGGACAAAATCGAAAATGGCTTTTAGCACCGTCACGAAAAATGGGAAACTCACAATCCCAGAATAAAAAAGATGATAAGAACGGAGGTGTTAACACACCAATAGCGCAAGTGGGGTGGTAGCTAAGTTGGTAGGCACCATATAACCCAATGCACAAGACCAAGGGTCAAATCTCACTAACAACAACTAACAACTAATTAGCAACTGTGACAACAAAAAAAAGCAGCAGTAATAGCTAGAGTATCAGGCAAACAAAGTAATATTACAGGTCATCTGTAATTGAGCCCTGATTGTGATTCACGTTCTAAATTGTTGCTCATGATGATTACAGATCAAATGAGTGCAAGATGTATCATCGCATCAAAGTATTTCATAAGAAACCAAAGGTAACTTGCTAGTCTGTACATGAAGACCCTTCTTCAAAGACAAACAGAGCAGTACAATCTAAGAGCATACCCTCCCACTATAACAAAAGAGCAGTATAAAAGCGAAACAAATCAAAAGAAATGACGAAGACACATATATTTCCGGAAAACTTGGATCACCTAGGAACTTCATCAATAGGTGCTGAACCTGTATTCTGCAAAAAGCCAAAAACACAACAAAAGAATCTTGTTACAACAAGCACTTCAAAACAAGCTTTTCGATAGGGTCAAAGAAGTTACCAACAATGAAATTTCATTTGCAAGGTCAGGAGTAATCCCTCTAGGTCTAGGATACTTTCAAATAACAAAGACAAACGAAAACCTCATGTGTGCCTTCAATCAATTTTTTTTTCCAAGTTCCGTGACACTGCACTAAATCTCAGAAGTTAAAACCCCTTTCCCAACATCTGGTGGATACTAATGCATGTTAGTATATGCATATATACTCTCTCTGTTCCTATTTTGTTTGCTTCCTATAGGAAACCATGTCATTTTGACCTCCAAAACTAACTACTTCCCGAAATAGCATCAACCTACGCATAGGAACAAGAACCGCGCGATTTCAATTCACATGTTAGAATTTATGGCAAAGTTCAACCCGTTTTCCCTCTTGTAGTTGCGATTGCACGAAACAGCCCTATACTTTTTTCTGTTGGAGCTTTTTGCGAGTTTTCAAGTCTGTGAGCTTGGAATAGCATCAAACTACGTATAGGTACAAAAACCGCATGATTTCAATTCACACGTTAGAATTTATGGCAAAGTTCGACCGAATCTTGTTCTTATACGTAGGTTGATGCTATTCCAAGCTCAGAGACTTGGAAACTCCCGAAAAGGTCTAACAGGAAAAAGTGTAGGTCTATTTTCGCGCAATCACAACTACAAGAGACGGAAGGAGTATATGCATACATTCGTGTGTACGCAACTTATTGTTCACCCAATCTGGTAATCAGTAACTATTAGTTCACCCAAATAAATCCAACGATTATCTACATAGCTATAATTACTGAACAAAGGAGGAAAAACTTTTTAAAAGCTTAACAGCGCTGTGATTAAAAGAACGAACGGTGGGCATATCGTTGAATTGGACTGCAAAATACTAGCAAATAGAAAGTATAAAAGCACGCAATTTTCCGGCAGCAAAGGAAACAATAGGAGAGGAATTTGAGGAGGGAAAGAAAGACTTAACGCGTTGAGAAGAGAAAGAGAGAGCCGATGCAGCAGAAGAAATGGGGGTCGAGCTGTTGATGAATCGCTTTAGAGGACGGAGGTTCCTCCTCATTATTCGTTGATCGATGTCTCTGACTCTCTCTCTCTAGCTCGCTCGCTTGCTTTTGGATGTCGGAGAAGAAGACAAACACTAAGGTCTTTTTGTTTTTTGCAAGACAATTTAAAAAAGTTGTGGTTCACTTTCAAATTCTACTTCTTACTTCCACTATTTCTGAAATTTGGAGAAGTTGAAAATCTCAACTTTCACTTTCTGTTTTTGTTTTCTCATTCACAGCCACCACCCACCATCACCGCCACCACCCACCACCCCACCACCACCTCCACCGCTCCACCCACCACCCACCACCACCCCACCACCGCCGCCACCCACCACCACCCCACCACCGCCGCCACCCACCACCACCACCACCGCCACCACCGCCGCCACCCACCCGCCGCCACCCATCACCGCCACCACCCACCACCCCACCACCACCTCCACCGCCACCACCCGCCACCACCGCCACCACCCGCCACCACCGCCACCACCACCCACCATCACCGCCACCACCCACCACCACCGCCGCCACCCATAAGCCACCCACCAAACCACCCACCATCACCGCCACCACCCACCACCCACCATCACCGCCACCACCACCCACCATCACCAACCACCACCACCACCACCACCCACCATGCCACCACCCACCATCACCGCCACCACCCGCCACCGCCCACCACCACCCACCATCACCGCCGCCACCCACCACCACCTCCGCCACCACCCACCACCCCACCACCACGCACCACCTCCCCCGGCACACCTCCAACCGACTCATAATTATGTTTTTACTTTTTTTTTGAAAATAATTTCACACAAACATATTTTTTTGTTTTCACTTCCTTTTTACGAAAAAACAGAAATTAGAAAAAAAAGTAAAACGGTAAAAAAAGTGTTGTTACCAAATCCTAAGAAACTTTTTGCAAGGGAAAAGCGTGGTTGACAACGCAAAAGCGTGTATATATACGCTTTTTATGTAGAAACCACACCTCCCGTTAATAAGAAAAAAATGGTTTTTTTGTGTTGCAAATTATTTTTGGAAAATCGTATTGTTTTTTTGAAGAAATTTCCTGGGAAGGGCTTGATCAAGACGTATATATATATTTTTTAAAAAACACCTTCTGTATTTTTTTGAAGATTTTCCCGAGAGACATGAAAACACCTTCTGAACACATTGGACGGTTCGGATCGTCAAAAAAACTTTTGGATCATGGAGGTCCGGAAACGGGAGGTCCGGACTAGAAGCCCTCCGTTTATAACACACATAAAGCGTGCTTACGAACCACGTTTTTAGAAAGCGTGTGTTTGGTAAACACATTTCAAGCCAAATTAGGATTAACTTAATTTTTTTGGGTAAATCCGTCTTAATTCACTGCGAAAGCGTGAAACGGAACCACGTTTTCCATAAAAGATGTTTGCCAAAAACGTTTTCACGTACTATGGGAATAAAGTTTTAAAAAAACTGCAAATCGGTTAATGAGCCGAGAAGAAGAAAGACGAGAGTCAACATGGAGAAATTATAGGTGAACCCTAATTTTTGACAGAATTATGAATAAATGCACTACTTTTTTCAATAAACACACTACTTTTAAAAATCTTTCAACACTGAACCTCCGTCCATCGAGAAAAATTTGGGTGCAAACAGGGTACGGCTGACGTGGTGCCGAGCGAGCATCTCAGTCGTTTAAAAGTGTTTTCGACCGTTCAGATTTCTTCCTCCCTCTCTCTCCCCCCTATTTCTCTTCCTAAAATCCGAACCGTCTAAAACACTTTGGACGGTTGAGATGCGCGCTGGGTATTGCCACGTGGTACCCTAGCCGACACCCAAGTTTTTCTCGATAGTATCAAAGAGTGAGAAAGTACAACCATACATCCATACACATGCCAAACCAACATTAAAAAAAAAAAAATGCAACAAAACGACTGAATGGAGACCGATCCACTACCCTATCCTGGATAAAACTAGCCTTTTAACGATGAATTAACAGAAACACCTAACAAAACAAATGGTAAGGAACATGAGGCAAATGAAAGTCAATTGGAACTTGGAAGCACGGTGTTGCGGGATGCCAATATATATGAGGATCGCCACAGTTATCTTTTATGACCCGTTCACGTTTACGCTGTTCATCCTTGTTACGGTGCCTACGATAGGGAGAAAAACTGTGGCGCGTGGATCTTAATTCTTCTGTGTACCAAGATGAGTGGGAAAATATTGAGCTACAACCTTGCAGAAAAAAAAAAATCATACAACGGGTATATAAGTGGAAAAATCTTGCTATTGTCCCCTTGTCAAGTTTTCAACAAAGAAAAAGAAAGGAACCTCGAGATGTCAAATTCGGTAGGGTGAATAATTGAATATTCACTTTTTAGCCAAAAGTAATTTTCTACGAACATCAATTAACATAATTTCAGAATACATTTGTCTCGAAAGCTAAAAAGTTTATCTTGAAAGCCAAAAATGAGGCTGAGACCATCAAAGTGAACCACGGAAAGAGAAAAACGGACCGAACCATCCGGCTCTATTCCTTTGGCAAACTAGAGATGATCACATTCCTTGATATCTGATGCAAAAAAAGGGTACATTTCCCATCTTGAGATAGAGGATATGGAATAACTTAACAATTGTACACTCTGTTTTCTACATAAACAATGAAATAGTGAGACAAGAAGAATCACTATTGGGGTCAAAATTGAACAGATACATGGTTTTGTACATCATCTCATCTGTCACGCCTGAGATGAAATGGCTGAAACTTTTGCCTGAGCTACACCCTTCACTTTCTTATACGCAACTTCCGTTTCTTTGAAGAGGACCTCTCTTTTACCTCATCAATGGTCTGCTTTTGCTCTTTATCATCATCAGCTTCGGCCCATGAAGGCTCCTCATCTGCACCTGTAGTATCAGCTTGCATTTCAGGCACCTCTTTCTCCTCTCTTTCCTTGATTTCAGGCTCGATCACAGACATCCCCATCAGAGTGTAATCCAACAGGAACGTGCTTCTCTCCAGCCGGTCTATCCGACTGAAATGCCTTTGACAATATGGGATAAGACCTTCAAGAAGTTCTCCAACGCCTCTGATCTGAAACACCATCAAAAAGCATATTTTTTAAAACATGAAATAATCCTAACCTAACCAAACTAAAGCAACTTTTTAACATTCATAAAGCAATTAACATTATCAACTTTATCTAGATTTGAAGTACCGTCACTTTTTTAACATATAAAAGCTAGAGCCAGAATTGAGAAAAAGGATAAAACCTCAAGAATCTCTGTTGGTGGAAGAATATTGAAAACTCGAAAAAGCACAAACTGTGCTATATGACAAAGCTTTGGCTTTGTATTCCATTCTCGAACATACTCAAGAAGTAGACGAAATTCTTCCTTGCCAAGCTCATGAAGCGCTTTATCTACCTGAACTTCAGCCTCTCTCTTCCTGCAGGGAACTCAAATCAAATTAATTGTACTGGCATATAGACTAGACAAAACAAAGAGATTACCACTAACCTGCAGAGTTCAGCAAATAACTCAAAAAGTTTATGAGGCCTGCGGAGCTCAAAAGCAAGTTGGATTGCTTTAGCGTAGTCAGCATCTGATACAGCATTTTCTAGTTCTTGACCTCTTAAAACCCCTTCCTCCTGCATGTCCAACAAATGAACTTGATTGTAAAAACGAGTAAGAACATGGTAACCTATGCAGGTATGCAATGGACTCGAATAAATTTTACCAATGTCTCTAAACATAGTGTAAAACCACAAAACACAATTCTCCTGTCACGAGGCATTTCATAAAAATAAGATATTGGGGGGAACAAGTCGGATGCCTCACTTCTTTAAGGAAAGCTTCCTCTTTTTCAGCAGCAGTAGAGTCATGCCACAAATTGATAACTGCATCACTGCCACCAGTAGCAAGAATTTCTGTCTTCTTCCCGACAGCCAAGGCCCAAACCTGCAGATAACACAATGAGGAAAAGAAGACTACCTAAAGGCAACCACTAGGCAAGGGATGCCACTGTGGCTGTAATCCTTGACAAAATAATGCTTTAAAAAAATCAAGTACTAGAACAGAATGGTTTGAAAACTGTTAAGTAAATGCAATAACTTTAAAATCTAACTGGGAAAATAAGTATGGGGTCAGAACTATTAAGACAGGGAAAGAAGTTATCAGGGATAGGGTGCTTATTCTGAATAGGTGAATACATGGTTCAAAATATTTGGGTACTCATGGAACTAATCATGCATCAAGCGTTGGACCACTTGTGTTTGGCTAAAACTTATCAGGGATAGGGTGCTTATTCTGAATAGGTGAATACACAGTTCAATATTTGGGTACTCATGGAACTAATCATGCATCAAGAGTTGGACCACTTGTGTTTAGCTACAGTTGTTGCACTACTTGCCAGTTTGGAAATCACTAAATCCTTCAATTACCATGAGAAGTAATTAACTTTACCACAATGTTGCTGTTTATTACTATAATCCAAAACCGACAGTACAGTGCTATTAAACAAGAAGATGAAATACAGATGACATATCAGTACCCAACTACCCATGCTGCGATGAAATGCCGATGAAAAATCATGCAACTGACTAAGCATTGTTTCAAGTCGATTTAGCTCCTACTATCAACCAGAGATAAACACAAATGCAAACTCAAAGGTCAAGAAAACCTCAACCTCCAGTTTTGGACCTTTGGTATATGTAGAAGGAGATAAGGGAAGAATATTAGAAGCTAGGTCATAACCTTGTCCTCGTGTTGATCATAAGTAGCTATACACTCATTGGTCTTAACAGTCCACAGCTTCACCAAACCATCAGCACCTAAAAATGACATGCAATTTTTTCCCCGGGCATAGTAGATCAGGAAAAAAGAAGCGTTAAAATAATAACACTAACAGATAAAGTAAAAGCCACATTACCACATGAAACAAACTGCGTCCCACGAGTAAGAAATGATGCTCTAAATACACTTGATGTATGCCCCTCAAATGTTTTTAAACATGAACCATCAGATATAGCCCATATCTTTATCGTCTTATCTCCTGACGCTGTTATAACACATTGATCAACTGGAGAAAACTCTACTGACCAAATCCCTCTTTTGTGACCTCTTAAAACCACCACAGATGCTAGGTCTGGAAGCCTCCATACACAAGCAGTTCGGTCCTGATCATTCAGAGAGGGACAGAATTAGATCAACCTTGAGAAAGTGGCCTGAAGTAACCTATGCCCTTCTACTGACCAAATCCCTCTTTTGTGCCTCGTGATTTACTAACCTGGGAACCACTGCAAACAAAACTATCATTCGGTGCAATTGCCAGAGAGTTTATATCCTTATCATGTGCTGCTACAACTGCTTTTGCTTTCAAATTGGTACACTGTTCCGTGTCATCTGAGAGACCATCCAAACTCCAGACCTTCAGTGTGCGATCACTAGATATGATTACAAAAGGAATTCAACTCAGAGAAAATAAAATAATGTTTAATCAAATATAGCTGAAGGGAGGAGAAAGTCTAATATTCAACCCACTCAGCACCATAAAAGAATTATAACACGTATAAACTGAGCTGCACAGGAGATAGTTACTAGTCCAAATCAAAATTTTCTCTAAACACCCATTGGTCAACATAATTCAGTGGTTCTGACATCTTTTCTGAGGACAAGCTGTAACTCTGTTTGCCCATACCACAATCCACGAAGTCACATGCACAAACCTGAAGCATAAACCTTTAGTACAGGTTACCCTAATAACTAGTTGGCTTCTATTTAAGCGGCTAAGCGCTTGCTCACCTACTGCCGCTAACAAAAAAGTTCCGTCGTTTCTTCGAGAAAGCAACAGCTCCAACAGCTTCCATGTGACCTACAGCAACCGCAAGGCAACGCGTGGTTTCAGCTTCCCACAACCTAACCTATGAGAAAACGGAATTAGAGAAGTAGACATGAACTCCACATATGCTGAACAAAAGAGAAGTTGGAGCAGATATGTAACAAAGGAAATATTGGATGACCCAAGAAAATAGCAGTTGTAACAACTAATATTCTAATACTACCTCCGTCCCATTTTGTTGGACCCTCATAGGGAAACTAACATTTTAAGGGAACATAATTACTACTTGAATCCACTTTCCAATTCTTGGCCTTGATGGGGTGTTTCTTGAATATTAACGTGAGAGAAAAGGAGGGGCAAAATGGACATACTACTTGAGTCAACTTTCTAATTTTTGCCCTCGATGGGATGTTTCTTGAAACCTAAGTCATTAACGTGAGAGAAAAGGAGGGGCAAAATGGGAATGGTACATTATTTTTTTGGAAAATTTTCAAAATCTTGGAATCCCCAAACACTCGCACTCGCCAAACATGATCATTTAGATAGTAATGCCATGCTCCTAGCTTGCGCCCATGGGAATCCAGCTCCGTGCACCTGATTCTATTAGTCATTTTTGGCTGCTCTGCTCCCTTGGTCTCGAAGAGTCGAAGTGGCTGATGCCAGCCTTCTATCCGCCATTTCCTTGTATTAGTTAAAAAGATGGACAATCTTTATTGTGACATCCCAACATGGAATAATTGACCATCTTTGCGGGATGGAGGGAGTATCAATTTAGAGTCCTATGATGAAACCATTATTGCGCCAGGTACTTAAGTCCTTTAAATAGATTGTCAGAACTCAAACGTGGATAAAACTCTTGAATGTGAGCGCAAGCAATCAAAATGCTGCTGAAATTATCATAACTATGAAGCAAAGTAGAAAACAGAATCCAAAAATAAAAAAAGAAGAAATCCACCCCATGCCAGAAGCAGGAAAGGAAACTTACACTGTTGTCCTTGCTTCCCGTAACAACAAGTGTTCTTCCAGAACTTGATACACAGGTATCAAGGCATAGAACAATGTCAGTATGACCTGACAATACGTAGGAACATGACATGGATGCAAGATCATACACTCGAACCTGCATAAGCCATAATTATGTTACAACTCAGGACTGCACGTCACAAACAAATGCACATTTCTCACAAGCAAACAGTCACTGCACATATAAGTCATGAAAATATAGTCCCCGTGATGGCCACACATTTGAAGCTACCTATGACCATCTAATACGTAGAGGGTCACACCACATTTTCAAGCTTATTTGTTCACTTTTGTACTAAATACAACATCTCAAATTAGATCATAATACATGAGAGTTTGTTTGTAGCTGGTTAAGATAGGTATTAGGTGTGCTTCTCTTCTCTGTTTCATGGTTCTAACATAGAAGAGCGACCCTGGAACCAAGCTGTAAATCATCCTTCAACTCGAAACTAGAATTTGATATTGAAGCACAGCATCTCAGTTAACATTTCATGTGATACACAGTGTTTTGTTTAAGTATGACAAGGTACCACCTAAAGGTCTTGTGTTCATCCCACATAGCAAGACACATAGAAAACTGGGTCCTATGGTTGGAAGAAGCAAAAAAGGCCAAATGTGTGAGACAAGGTAAAACACTGGAAAATATCTACCTCTACCAAAGGAAACAACATAGAAAGACAATGACTGAATCTGTGGGTATACGAACATTAATCCATCAACTTGCATGAATTGCTTTCGTAGTCCCACATATTTATTACTCAAACTTCATTTTCTATCATTCAGTTGTTTCAAGTTTGTACCAGCGGACTTTTCTCATTGAAGGTACTTCTTACCTTCTACATTCAATCATTTTAGTAGGCTATAGTAGGAGGCCTTAGGCTGTTGTTTAAACTTTAATTTGGAGGGGGAAAAAAATCAATGCAGAACTGCCATCCTGATAACTCACCTATCGCCCTATTTGAAAAAGGGAACAAGAGAAAGTGGTCAAAACTCAGTTTTTCACCCCAATTGGCGCTTGAGACCAAAAGTTTGTTACTCCATCCGTCCTATTTTGTTTGTCCATAATTCCTGTTGTCTCTTTTGTTTCAATTGCCTACATCTTTCAATCTATAAGATCCATATTGCATATGTCGAAATTTAAAGTTTTTCATGATTTCAAAAACTTTGTATCATAGAACAAATTGAAGTCTATCAAATAAGATCCACATTGCATATGTCGAAATTTATGAAAAAGATCCATATTGCATATTTATTCTCTAAAGTTTTTCATGATTTCAAAAACTTTGTATCATCGAACAAATTGAAGTCTATCAAATAAGATCCATATTGCATATGTCGAAATTTTTAAAGTTTTTCATGATTTCAAAAACTTTGTATCATAGAACAAATTGAAGTCTATCAAATAAGATCCATATTGCATATGTCGAATGCATATTGCATATGTCGAATGCATATTGCAAGATATAGGCAATTGAAACAAAAGAGACAAGACTAATGGACAAACAAAATTTAACGGATGGAGTACTAAACTTCAGCCATATGCTTTAACACTTCCAGTAAACAGACCTCTGCAAAGCACTCACATAACAGATAAATCAACCTCTTTTCTTTACTTTTCTTTCTTTTTTATCTATACTAAGGTTCAAGATCAACTATCATACAGCTGAGACGGAAAAGGGAGAAACCAATCCTGACATAGTACACCTGTAACAAAAGCTTTTTCAGCAAAAAGGAAATGTTGAGGAACTTGCCTGTTCAACACTCGTAGCTACAGCAAGAAATTGTTCATCTTCACCCAGAAATTTCATATCCACAATCTCTTCATTGTATCCAACAAGCCTTTTGTTTATTGTTATCTTCAAACAACCTTCAAGATCGGTTAGGGAATAGAAAAGAAATTGCTGGTCAGCCGTCACACACATCAGTCCTTGATCTAAGGGTAACATAACAGCAGCAGTGAAGCCTCTTTTCACATCTTCGTCATCAGATTTGACAGTGACATCTGAAGCCTTCTGCTCCAAAATGCAAACTGCACTGTTGCAGAATGAAGACAAGCACAATAATCAACACAAAATGATAGGCTCAATGGAACTGAACAGCTGCAAGAGAAGGGATCCAACAACCAACTGAAGAGATATTGTTGAGGCAACATACCCTTCGGAGTTCCATAGACGTACAATCCCACGTTCACCAACTGTGATAAAATAGATTGTAGGTGAACTACTTTTCTTCCTATGTTGATGTTTGTCCAGACAAGAAGCGAGAGAAGATGAGGAAGGGATTGCGCACACAGCTTCGAGGCCCTCATATGTTGGTACAGTGACTTTGCATCCATAGTCATGAAGATCCCACAAGTTTACAACCTGAAATAAGAAAACACATCATCAGGCAACTAACACATAATAAGAGGAAAAAGATAACAAGTGAATAAAGTGAAAACTATTACCCATGTAACCATAATAAAAAATGGCAAAGCATAAACCATAATGAAAAAGCTCAGAAAAAGAACGAAAATGCAGAATTTCCAGAAGTGTTAGTCAACAAAACCAAATAAGCCTTTCTTACGATATGGTTGGCTACATCTTAAGTCTTAACTTTGGTTGCTTGATCAGATTGAAGAAGTTTATAAAGTATACAAACAAGAAGATGACCGAAGTGCTCCAGGCCTCCAGCATAAAATTTATCAACAAAGAAATTGTACAAGAATTTGAACACGCTATGTCTTCTTCTAACAAGCAACAAAAAGCGTACAAGAACTTTAAGGAGCTTTTATCAACATATAAATCATACCATTTATTAAAAGGAAAAAAATACCGGAACCAGTCCAGACACAACAGAGCCCAAAACTACCAGCCTATGTAACTAATATTTTCGCAGTTTTTTGTTCTAACATTTAGCAAGGTAGCGAAAACAGGAATAGATTTGAGAGGCTTCTCAAGTTTACTTGAACTAACGAGGCAAAGGAAGTTATTTCAAGTACACTACAGGGAGCTGCACAACAGTAACAAAACATGCATCTCTCAGTACAAGTAGTCCAACTCTTCCTCTTTGGTCCCCCATTAGACATAATTCCTCTTTGGTCCCTTGAATTTGAAAATTTAATCTCAATTCTCTACTCCCTCCATCCCCTATTGTTGGACCTCTTTACCTTTTTGAACATCTCAAAGAATTGTTTATATCTCATAATCTATAATGTTTCTCATCATTCCAACAACTTTGTTTAATAAAACTAATTGAAATCTATCAAACAAGATCCATATTGAATATAAAAAACTTACTAAATTAAAAATTATAGACAATTCTTTGAGACGTCCAAAAAAGGAAAGAGGCCCAACAATATGGGACGAAGGGAGTACTTTCTAACATTCCCTAGAAAGCAACTTAAAACTCGTAACTAGAGTTCTAGTCGACCTAAAAGACTGAAAAATATACTCATAAAGCCAAAAAATAAACACCTATCTAACACAGAATTATCTGCATAAAGTAACTGAAAGCAAGACTAAAAAATCTGGGCCATGCCTTATCTCTTCCAGCACTAAGCAAGGTCCATCCATCTTCAGTTACAGCCATGGAAGTCACCGTTGAGAAATGTTTATCTAGTGTCGCAATGCATTTCTTGGTTACAAGATTCCAGACTTTAACAGTTGCATCATCACCTCCAGAGAAAAGCTACAAATACAATGTAAAATGGTCAGCCAAACCTTAACCAACAGAAGTAATGACTTGTGGGAACAAAAAACTCGGGAAGGATTGAGCCCTCGCAGAAGAGAATATTTGCAATTTTCCTGAACAAAGCCACATAAAGGCGCATTAAGTAGCTCTCCACAAGCTCCTGGTTGACAAACGTAGGAAATCTGTTGATTGATATATTAAATTCCCAGGGGGCATTCAAGAAATCCGTGTACCATACCCCACCAAGAACTGACGCTCTTCTCGGAGGATGAGGAGGGAATTGCATTGCAAAATACCTATACCTAATAAAAGCAAGAAGCAATGTCTCTGGAAAGAATTTCCCCACATGTCTACCAAACAAAAGAGAGAGTACTGTAGTTGATCTAATCATGGAAAATTTAAGCAAGAATAAAACGAGAGTTCACAACATGATTTTGCCTTCATCAAGACGAAACTACAAAAATTCCAGGGGCAGATTCCAGCTAATGTGTGCATCATACATGTCACTTTGGCAAAACTCACATGTCAACTAAACTTTGACGGCTGTTGCAAGCAAGTACCGAACAACGTTCATGGCCTTATTTTAACTTTCTGATCATTAGGTTTTAACAAATGCTCCCTATTCCCTAAGTTTTCACCATACGGTTTTGTCCAACGTAATCACCAAGGGCATTACACAATCCATCTAAAGCAATATAATGCTCGAAACATAATGACAATTCTTCCAAGCACAAAACAGAACTTACAATCAGTCGATTCGGGTCAGGATGAAACATTATACTAGTCACAACCCCTTTGTGACCTTTAAAGAAATGCGTGCAGAATCCGCCATCAACATCCCATACAAGTACTTTCCTATCAGCCCCTGCAGTTGCCAGCAATCCGCCCGACGCATCACAAGCCATGCCCATCACAGGACCTTCGTGTCCCTACACAACACCATTTACAAACTTTCTTCACCCAAAGAATTTCATCAAATGTGAACCAAAATATAGCTGAACTTAGGGTAAAAACTGATAATTTAGAAGCAGAAGTCAAAATACATAAACAGTGTGCTTGTTTGTCGCAGCCAAACTTATGGTAAACGCTGATAAGTGAAAACCCAAAACCATAAAGCATCAAAATTGAGCTTCTAAAAACACAGCTTTATAACTTGTTTTTTATTCGTAAGCTAAAAGAAGCAATCCCAAAGGAAAGAAGAAGTCGCAAGTTGCACCTATTCAAGCAGCATGAAACAAACCCTATATTTGCAATGGACATGATTTTTGACAATGAATCTTCTAAAAACTCAGGCTTTCACATTTTCAAGTTGTTTTTGACCCATAAGCCTAAGTTACAA
The DNA here is from genome assembly GCA_016920895.1 of Vaccinium myrtillus. Taxonomy (NCBI): domain Eukaryota; kingdom Viridiplantae; phylum Streptophyta; class Magnoliopsida; order Ericales; family Ericaceae; genus Vaccinium; species Vaccinium myrtillus. Next base: position 30,304,317 of record CM029280.1, on the reverse strand, counting down.
ACTGTATCTTCCAAGACGGAAACAGTCATACTGCAGCACTTAAGCCGCAGCAAGACTATTGAATACACTTGTATAGATACATCAGAGCATATCCAGTCCAGCCCAGCCCCTACCCCTTCTTTTTATTCGTACTCAAATTTTGATTAAAAACCCCCTTATATTTCCACTCCACTCATTACTCAGACCTATGCCAAACTGAGTTTTACTCAAATTAAGGGACACTCAAATTTTACTCAAAAATTTGCAAGTCTCCCAAATTTACAATCATGCCATTGATGAAGCTTTTACTCAACTTTGTGCAAAGATTTGGGTTTGCCCCATTGGAGTGTTTCATCTCAAATTAAGCTTTTACTCAAATTTCAGTAAAAGTATGAGTATATATATTATATAGCATAGTCCAGACGGGAATATAACAAAGGAATTGTTTCAGAGTACCTTCCAAGAGCGCAAACACTTGAGGGAGGATATATCCCAAACCCTAATTTGCCGACTGTGGCCCGCAGAGAAGATGAATTTATCATCGGGGCTAAGAGCTAGAGCTGTGACGGGTTCTGAATCCCCTTCGATGGTTGATTTAATCGAAGAGTTTGAGGAATCGACGATCTTGATCGTTTCATTGCAGGCGCAGACGAGGAAAGATCCGTCTGATGAGACGGCGAATGGTCCACCGGTGTAGAACTGTTGCAGAGATTGAACACAGCGGTAGTTCTTCTTCAAAGTCACAGACGCCATGTCTCTCTCTCTCTCTCTCTCTCTCTCAATCCGAAGCTAATGCAATGGAGCTCAGGAGCTGGTTACAGCGCGAATACAGTGATGTTCAAAGAAGAAGAAAAACGGACTAGGGTTTAGGGTTTTTGATAACAGGGTTTTTGGTTTTCCATTTTCAGGAAGAAAATAAGAAACACAAACTATTCACATGAAGAGTCCCTAAAGTTTTAAATTCCCTTCATTTTCAACACTGAACTTTTGAATTGTTGAGCTTCAATTCTATCTACTTTTACTTCTACTTCTCCCTGCCACCTCTCTCTCTCTCTCTCTCTCTCTCTCTCTCTCTCTCTCTCTCTCTCTCCTATTTTACGAATTTGAGGGGAAGGAACACTACATAGGAAAAGAGTTACATGGTGGTTGGCTCAATTACGATCACCGGCACATAAGGGCGAGATGAGTCCACTAATCCCACTCAGTTGGAATTCTTCCCAGAGATATGTATAGATTTTTTGTTATTTTGGTCATTTTGTCCTAAGAATTGTACTCTCTTCTCTATATCTTGTCTCAAGTAATCATGGAAAATTACAACCTTGGCCAACTTATTTCACTCGTCTAATCTCTTTGTGTTTTGTGGTCCTAGTCTACTTGTGAATTAAGTTTTTGTCCTTATTGTTATCAAGTAATTACTGTAAGGATCAAGTTCCGGAGTTCTTTGTTTTTGGCAATTCCGTTTGACAAAACACACATTTACATCGAGTTGTAATTTTATTTTTTTAGAGTGTCTGTTTAGGTGTGGAAAGGAATCATCTCTTTATGTAATGGTTGAGAGTGCGGTAGTATTTATTTTAGTGGCGAGTTGAGTAGGTTTTTTTACTTGTTCAGAAGTTGCTCAACGACTTGCTCAAGCAACCTGTCAAGCAAATCTGATGTTCGTTAGTTGCTCGAGCAACTTGGTTCTTGCTTGAGCAACCGCTATGCGCCTATATATTCGCATCAACTAGGTTAAACGAAATTTGAGCAGCCACACTTTATTCTCTGCACTCTTACTCATCCTTAAAACACTTGTGGCGGCTAGGGTTTGTGGACCTTGAAGATCTTTGAAGACCGGATGCTTAGAGTTCATCTTCAAGGGGTTTAATGCTTCAACAATCAACTTTCAGTTAGAGTTCTTTGGTGGGATTCCGAAAGTATCCAAGGAAGGCTTGTGCGATTCAAGGCGTTGGCGATCAAGATCATTGGGTGCGGTGTACGTGTGACTCGGCAGGTGATACTTAGAACGTTGTGAGGATTTACATCTTTTGGATAGGTATATCTGTAACTGCACAATGAGTATAGTGATTTTGATTCCTTCCCGTGGTTTTTTACCCATTTAGGGTTTTCCACGTATATCTCTGTGTTGTGGGTTTTGACTGCTTGCGTGAATCTTTGCTGGTAGTATTAACTAGTGATTCGCATTCATACTGTTAGGGTTTTTACGAATTTTTAGGGAACCCTGATTTTTCAATTACATGTTGCAGTAGTAAGAAATTCCCATTGACACTGTTTTAGGGAAACAAATTACATGTACCAAGTCGTTGCGTTTCGTGTTTTGAATATGTGTTGTTTACTTTTAATCTAGGACTTTGAATATTTGTTTAACTAAGTTGGGGCTGTTAATACAATTTATAGTAATAAAATTAGGATTTATCTAAGTGTATTTTATTTTCCCTTTCTATAGTTTGTGGATAGTTGAATGGGTGATCAATAGATGCATGGTAGGTTGATTGTGTATATTGAGAAAAAGATTATTCATAGGATTGCAAATGAGGCAATCATTCATCGGTATCAAAATATAAAAATTTGTCATGATCGTAATGAAATGAAATGATTTGTTATGAATGGACACTCTTTTTGTTTATATATCATACATCTCTTTTGTTTGGTATTTTAATGCAATTATTATTTTCTTGTTTATCAAGCTTGGATACAAAATTGTGAGCGCGATAGATATTTGCCTCCACTGTCAATAAAATTCTAGATCCACCCCTGCATATGATGCGAACAGGAAACGGATGCACGATTCCAATTTTAAGATGGGGATTTAGGGTGGGCATAATTGCCCATTGCCTAGTCGTGTCTGGATTAATCCATCTACATTTATACAAGGACAGATATAATTCATTTTTGGAAGAGTTGGCCATATAAATCTTTGGGAAAATTCTAAAAAACCCCCTAAACTTTTAGCGAATTTTCAAAAAATTAAAACACTTGAACTCTTGCCATTAACAAAACGACACCTAAACTTACTTTCCATTAATAGGCCCCTGCCGTCCCATTCCATCATTTTTTTTTACGGGTGGAAATAAACAAAGTTAACTCATCTATTCTCTCTCTCTCTCTCTCTCTCTCTCTCTCTCTCTCTCTCTCTCTCTCTCTCTCTCTCTCTCTCTCTCTCTTTCTTTGACAGACTGTGCACAGACAACATGTGAGGCCCACTTTGGGGTCCCACACAAATGATCTGAGCAATTCATCATGGGCAGATTACGTTTTCAAGTAAATTTAAGAAAAATTAGCTCAATCCGACACCTCAAGGCTCCATAACTCTCGTGTACTTTCATATTCCCCCATCTCATTCTCTCTTTCTCCCCTTCCAAGCCCTTTTTTTTTTTTTATCTCCCGAGGGTTAGTACGATACGTGAAAAGTATCTCCGAAAGTGACGCTGAGCCATTTATTCCCCTTTCCTAGACACTTTTGGGGATAATTTTACTCTTTTTACATCGCTCAATTCTGTTTTTCCAGTTAACAACTTGCTTTGCCAACGTGGTTGGAGCGCCAGAGCATGGGGCACTTCGCCGGTTCAAATCTCCTGCACTACTTATGCATGGCTTTTAATTATTTAGTTCTTTTAAAATTGAGGGTGTTGAGGAAACCCTTGTGATGATAAGTATTTTGGGATTTTGGAACCTTTGGGGATACTTTTCATGTATCCTAACATTTTTGTTTATCTCTGTCCTCCTCCCTCCAACAAAATGATTATTTTTTCTAGTCATAATTTGAAGTAATTTCTCTATAGAACAACTGGAATTTGAATATGTGAACGACCCCAACAAGAACAATTTATGGAGCCGCCACTAAGTTACAAAAACTATTCTACAAGATGAATGAATTAAACATACAAAATAAAAAACAATTGGTTGTGTGCTAATTGCTATAAATTAAAGCCTAGCTAAAGCCTAGTTCTCCAATTTTTTTTTTAGATGTCACTCTCAAGAGTCATATTTACAGATGTATATGATTGTTTCCAATTTAAATAGAAGTATATAAGTGGGTGAGGATTCCTTGTGAATTGTGGTCTTAGTGGATGCAAATTAATTTGGAGTCGCTTGGTGTTCTGAAATCTGATTTTAAGTAGTTGATCAATATTCAATTTCAGCCTTGAAACTAAGCGTTTACAGCTATTTTTGACCGACATGAGATTGTAAAATAAAAAAAAGTACTTGAAGTAACATCGGGCATGGTTAGTTCTCGTGAATCTCTAGTCCTGGCTTAGATTAGATGACATGTCTTTTATCGAATCGGGAGGAGATCAGTTGAGGTGTGCGTAAATTGAGCCAGCTGACTCTCTTGACCGTCAGCCAAAAAAAAAAGAGAAAAGGTTTTTGGTGATGCAGTCATTAAATTACTTCATTAATTTATCTTTACCAATTACAAAATCGAAATAAATGACTGATTATGGTATTTTATATCTTACATATGTGTGTTGTTTTTGAAAGTGAACTATGTGAATTTTAGCTTTGAATTGAAGGTTTATTAGTTTGCTTTCACAATTCCAGTGGGTTGTGGCCATTTATGGTTGAGATCGTGTCATCTTGGACAATTGAATCGTGTTTTTGATAGTTATTCATTGTTTGTTTCGTCATTTGCTTTGTTTTTTTCCCACCATTGATTGAAAATTTTAATGAGATTTATGTAATTTTTTTAACCCAACATTGTAGCACTGAATGTGAGAATTATGTCAAAGAAATGAAATTTGTGTTAAAGCTCCGAACCGTTGATCATTTCAATGGCTGAGATGTTGTGTCAAAATTTGTGTAAAAGGTTGTCTTAGCGGTATATATATATATATATAGGGACGAAGGGTAAGAGTGTGGGTCTAAAAAAAACTATATTTGTATTACAGGAATAGTGTTAATATTAAAAAAAAAACATGTATTATTTTTTGTATGAAGCATATTGATGAGTGATTAATCGATGACAATATATAATTTTTGGGCTTAGGTATGTTGATAGGTGATTAACATATGAAAATGTGTATTCCTTCGGCTACTAGAAATAATAAATCTTAGAATGACATTTATACTTTTTTATACTAATTACTCCCCCACCCGTAAAGATAATCTAGTATAAAAAAACCCCAATTTTCAGATAAAAAAATGAAGTAATTTCTTATATGTATTTCTTGACACAAAATTAAAGGACTAATTGAAATTTTTATCCAAAAAATGTACGTCGTTTTAGAATAGACTATCTTTGTGGGACGAAGAAAAGGAGTATATTAATTTTAAGTATCACTCTGAATCGTAATCTTGACTTCGTCTATATATATATATATATATATGGACTCGGGGGAGGTGTTGTGCACTCCCGTGCCATGCACCATGTTGTGCGCTTCTCGGCCGTCCGATTATGTTTTGGACAGCTCGGATATGTTCGGCAATTATAATTTAATTTTGATTTATTTTAGTCGGTAAAAATCAAAACACATTTGAGCCGTCCAAAACATGATTGGACGGCCGAGGAGCGCACAACACAGTGCACGGCACGGGAGTGCACAACACCTCCCCGGTTCCATATATATATACACACTACATATTGTATGGTGCAGGAGCATCCCACTATACCCCATTAATTGCTGGTTGAGGAATGATTCTTGCAACTTGCAAGGACAAATATTAAAGTTGTTTGCCTATCATTTAGAAAACCTTTCTTTGCTGCTGTTCATTAAAGTACTTTAATTCGATCTCCTACGTGCATGCATGTATAGAATCTCAACCTTTTCAGTTTATATCCGCCCAAAAAACATCTGATTATTTTTCGAAGGAATGCTAGGTTTATAGCCCAAGAAACAGTGGAAACGAAAAATATGCTTATTTATAAGCAAAGAAAATCAATATTTATATAACCAAAAAACAGACGATCTAAAATTAATTCCTTGATGTCAAGTTAGTCACATGGCTTAGTTCCGGTAATCGCCCAACGCATGATGTTTTATCGGCTGATCACCTAGTATATATCAAGGTTTTAAATAACAGTATCAGGACACGTATCAGTAACGGTCGAGGTGTAACGATGTCGAGAGGGTCAAATGATAATCAATTATCGCGGTTGTGAATTTTCAAAAACTATTTTGTTAAAAAAAAAATTCTAAGTGCCGAAATTAATTTCCCTTAATGGTTGAATAATATCGGCAATGATTATCGGTCAATGTAACGAAAATGGACTGATACATAACAGGAACCGACCAATAGGCATGTGATTATCTCTCTCGTCAGTATATCGGGGTGTAACAGTATCGGAAGGCCAAAAAACTGTTACGAAGACCGATTTTTAATACTATGGGAACCCCAATGAAGTCCACCTAGCTAGTATATTATGTTGAGCGAAGACTAAAGCCTCGAACAACCTATGAGCAAGATTCTTACATTACGAAAACTGCATGCTACTTTCATGTACAAATCATTAAATAAATTTTTTTCGAATTGCGTATTTATTGTTTGAAAGGCATAATATTTGTTCTCAGTGTATTTATTATCTGTTTATATATACCCATGGTTAATTCATTTGAGGAATATATATATGACTGTGTATGGCATGACTTTGGAAGCTTCGCTAGGATGGCAACATATACAATTTCGCAAGGGTAGGTGGGGTTAGTTCTTCTTTAGTGGTTAATAATAGTATACCTACTTAATTTTTTCATCAAGTTCCTTGTTGCATAAGGTTAGCTTATAAACTTGGATTTCTAATTACAAAGCATCTATAGAGATGAGTTAAACATACTTCACCAAATTATTTACAAATTCTCTTGTTCTTTTTTAATGTAGATTGTGTTGTATCTAAATGTGCGAGATAGAAAGAAACGTAGTATTTTGGTCCAAAAATAGTGGCGGAACTGGGTTTTGGATTTAAATGGGCTGAAGTTAGGAAGAAATTCGAATCACTATGTTTTCCTATTCTCACTCTCTTTTTCTATTCGGGCTGATAAGGTCGATCATCCTTTAAAATAGTAGCAGGATATGATACATTGTTATTGATTTCATGTGTTTTGACTATTTTAGCACAAAGGTTAGATAAAAATTAAAAGAGAGCGAGCGAGTGAATAACTTCATTTGTTGGATAAGAAAATAGCTAAGGTCACATTTTGTACTCACAAACATAGAATACACAAAAAAATTGTAAGTCGTAACTGTACTCTATCTATAAGTCAAAACTATTTTTCGGAGGGGCGTTGGACCCTTACCGGCCACAAAATGCCTCCGCCCATGACTAATAACAGTGGAATGTGTGACTTATGAGTAGCTTTCTTCTGTTAATAAGGCATTCATGAATCGATCATCCCCTGTGAGAGAGGATCACATATGAGGTCACGATGTGAAATATATGGTATTGCCATCTCACTGAGCCTTCGCAAGAACAGATCTAGCCTAAAAATTAAACTAGGTAGCAGGGAGTTCAAAATTATTGCTACAAGAAATACCAAAAATTTTCTCTGCAGCTTAGCAATTAAATGGATAATAGCATTGCCTATTCAGCAATGGGGTTCTATGATCACTAGAGAAACATAGTCCTACCTAATAAGTGACAAATGACAATAGTCTTGACTTTTTTAAAAAGGGCAGATAACCATCAATTAGTTAATCAGAAACTATTATTCAAAGTTTACTTTCTCATAATCATATTTGTGCTGTATGTCCTTACATGGTGAGGTTTCTTGGCCCATACACATAAGAAATAGGGGGGGCTTGTTTGTTTGTCCTTGGTTTTGTGAAACTGTCCACATCAAGAGATGTTTGCAAGTTTGACATTTTTCTTGTCTCCAATTTAAAGTCAAATGGTGAGGTTTGCTACATAATAAATATTGTAAGTACGTATTATCCTAATTTCCAATCATTGGAGATAAATGCACCAATGACTTGTTCAATTAATTGAAGAAGTTTGTTCTGATTGCCGGATGTTCAGGCCAGTTTGCGCACACCTCAACTAGTTCCGAGGCCCTAAAGTTAATGAAGAGACAAACTTTCCAGTGGCCCCAGAGTTTGGAATGTTTGGCCTCTATGGAATTGAAACATGCGATCTCATGGAGAACAAGAACTTGCTTTCTATATATCAACTTTGCCAAATCCCTTCGGATTATAAGACCATTGTCAAAGGAAAACCTTGTCTAACAAAATGGACTAATAACTAGGATTTCAATAACATAAAAACACATATATAATGGAAAGTTCTTCATTTTATTTGCACTGTATTTTGCACAATATTGGTCATATGATATACAAATGATATCAGTATAAAACAGAAAGTGAAAAAAGGAAAAAAAAAAAAAAAAAGAAAAAAGGAGACTCAAATATGCATGCAATGTAAAAAGCCATTGAAATGAATTAATCTATCTGTTACAAAATCAACTCCCAACTAATGCATAGTTTATTTGTCTACAAATGCCTCCCACTATATGAACTGAAAGATCCTTCTTTCACGACATGGGCCATGAGGGAGAAGTTGCTTGGCTGCAAAAACAAAAAAAACACATTAAAAATGAGATAAAAAATAGAAGGAGAAGGGGGAAAAAAATAACTTTGTAGTAGATGCATACATATATAGATTACTCACTCAATAATGTCTCTCCAATTATATGAGTCACCAACTGCTTCATCATCCATAAGATCTCCCCAAGCTTCAAAGGTGGTAGAAGTGGATGAAGGGTTGGTCGACATATCGATACTCGGGTTATATTTGTTTTCCATTTTCTTGACAGTCGAAAAAACAGGTAGATCGGATACCAGTGCAGGAAGCGAATGCTCCGTTTGAAAACCACTCATGAACTGATTATAATTCCCAACATTGTTATCATGAACATTTTCAACATGATTTTTGGAGTTCCCATTAATATTTGGTTGAACAATGTGATCATGGATATCATTAGGTAAATGAAAATGATCCAGGTTTGGAAAAGTACTGGTTGGAATATTCTGAGACAAATTGACAGAATTGACCCCCCTGAGATACTCATAAATCTGTTGATTATTGGGAAAAGGCTGGGATCCTATGAGGTTGAGAGCTTCCATGGGTACTGGAGGTGGACTAGGATTGGTACCAAGGACTTGAAGTATGTTCTGAAGCAATTGAAATTTGGCCATTTGTGTGGCATCTGTTTGTAAGCTCAGGGGATTATTATCCCAGGGATTGTTGTTCATGGGGTTGCTTATGAAGTTGGTGGCTGCAAGCAATTGAGGCAGGTTTGCAAGGAGATTGAGGTGATCAGTTCTTGGCCTGTGGGTGACAGGATCAATACCCATTTGGAGAAGCTTTTTCCGGAGATGGGTGTTCCAGAAGTTCTTGATTTCGTTATCCGTCCGGCCTGGAAGATGCGTGGCGATCGCCGACCACCTGCCGGAAAAAATAATACCTTAGCTACATACGTATATATTTTAGTTCATATTACATCTTAGTGTTGTAAACTACCCGGAGACATTTAGTAAAAAAAGTTTCAATAATACTGCATTTATTTTGTTGAATCATGAGTACTAGCAAGGTTTTAAACAGTGGGTAACAAGAGTATCGAATGATATGTAGCGAGAATCCGGTTGTAGCTATTGTGAAACTTTTAAAATTGATTTTGCCAGCCGAGCTCTTAAAGCAGTCATACTGGTCAATTAAGTATCGGCCATAGCGGGCGGAAAATTAACCAAACACATAGAAGTACGTATTACAGGCCGATACGTAATCTTGGGAATTTTTGGAATCACCGGTATTGCAGAGTGTATATAGCAATATAACCGTGGCAAAAATAATCCATTTGTAGTGACCGCTATTTAAAACCTTGATACCCGTTACTCCAGAGTCTAGACACTTTTAAAAAGGAAAAATTGAAGGGTGACATCAATACTTTCAAGATTTTTCTAGATGTTATGAAAATAGGGAAAAAAAATGTTGAATTACTTGTTTCCAAGGACTTGGTGGAGGTTGATAATGATTTGCTCTTCTTCTTCAGAAAACTTCCCTCTCTTGATATCTGGCCTCAGATAATTAGTCCATCTCAGCCTGCAACTCTTTCCACACCTGTTCAACCCAGCAAGCTTCGGAAGAGCTCTCCAACTTCCATGCCCATTGCTATGTATGTAATCAGTGAGCTTTTGATCTTCTTCCGGAGTCCATGGACCCTTCTTCAGCCCACTCTCATCGCAGCACGGCGACCTCCCCATCTCCAATCCCTGCAACTAGAAAAATTGGACTAAGAATCACAAACATTCATGAAATATGTTTTTTCAGTTGGTGAGATGATTTTGGATCAGCGTTAGAGGCACGACCCGGCCAAATTACGGCCAGGACGAGACAACAGGTGCACACCAAAGGTAGACCGATCGACCCAACCCAAAACCCATCTACCAAAACTGAGATAGAAGAAAAGAGCGTAAGACAAGGAGGAAATTCAAACCTTAATTTTTAGTTTCTGTTATGAAGAGGGAGAAGGTTGGATGATCTACCAGAAGAACAATGGTGGCACTGGTTTTATAGTGGGGGTGTTTGGAATAAAAAAGGGTGAAGCGTAAAATGGAAGCATTACCCTATTGAGATGTCGTTTTAATGTGCTTATTTTTATTTTACTTGTTTCTATTATTGTCGGAGATCCCGAGTTTTTTTTCCCTTATGTTTCGTGTGGTTTTGGTAAAGATGGAACAAGAAAAAAAAGAACTTCTTAAGTCCTTTTAGAGATTTTTATTCATATTTTCAAGTGACAAGTTTTGTATAGGAGAGAGTAGTTAGCAAACACAATTATACAATAGTTTAGTGGAGGAGGACCCCAAAAATTGTTAGGATACAGAAAGAATTTCTCCGAAGAGGCGAAAACGTCCGGGAAAGAGAAATTAACGGTTTAGATTGAAGAATCTGAACTGTTTCATTTCTTTTGAATCTGAACGGTTCATTTCTCTTTCTTGGATGTTTTTAGGGAAACTCTTTATATACCCTATCATTCCTCGGAGGATCCTCTCCTCATCGACTGGACCATCTAAGTTGCCCATTTGTGGTATTTCTTGAGCCCTCTTTAATAATCAAAACCTTTCACATTAGAGCTTGTCGAGAACATTTCTCGCGTCAAAAATCAGATTGATCGGATACCGATTAATATAATTTCTGAAAAATACGTTTTGAAATCATATCAATCAGTATCCGATCAACCTGATTTTTGGCGTCTTTGATGTTCTCGATGAGTTCTAAATGTGATCAGTTTGGATCACTCCCAGGTCCACAAACAGACAAACTAGACAGTGCAATCTATTTTCATGGACGGGAGAGGATCCGAGCGCATCCCAAGTCTAGTACAAGAGAGATCGAGTATAGGAGAGACCAACAAAAAAAGTGATTATTGTTTGGTAAAAATAGAACAGTTATGCCCCTAGCTTTTTGAATTTTCTTGCAACAAGTTAGATAATTAGTAGTAATTGATTTTAAAATATGTGTACTAGTGCAATATTTTAGTATTTTGTTGTTGACAAGTGAATAGAAGAAAAAAAACATTTGGCTTTCTTCCGTTTGTGTATCTAATTAAAATTGACTATGGTAGTACAAGGCAGATCAACACACGCAAAAGAAACTCTTGCGTCACTTTGTGGGGACCAAACTGCAAATCCAAAACTCCTTCCAAGTTCTAACGAATGATCAATTTTTGTGTTTTTAATTATGTGTGAGCCATTTCTTATGCCTAATTAAAAATTTAGTATTTATTAGCCTTGTGCATGCATGTTAACTACGTTAAACCCTTCAACTTTGTATTGTAATCCTTTTTTTTTTTTTGGGTTGGATAACAATTCAAAGATTTCTCGATACCGAAATTCTTTTGTGGTCTCGAGATACCGATGATACTTATGTGGAGGTATCAGGAAACCACGATACGTATGCTCCAAAAGGAAAAATTATGCATAGAAATACATGAAAATAGGGCGTAAAAAGAACCCTACGTTGTGATGAATATGGGACAAACGACATTTTTCGGATACTATTTTTGATGAGATACATGATAGGTATATGTGTTTATTTACCAAGTTTGGGGATGCTAAATTCAGACTTTAGAGATGACAAATTACGCTACAAAAATGAAAAAGGTTTGACATTTCTAAATTTGAAACAAAAGTAGGGAGATGTTCTTAGAACACCTCCAGCCTAGACTCAAACTCAAACTCAAACCCAAAACCAAAATCTGAATAAAAAACCTCAAAACCTCACTCCACTCTTTGAACCAAACTCATACCAAATCAAACTTTACTCAAATTTTTCCTCAAATTTGGGGAGAAAAAAGGGTTTGAACCAAATTTCCACCACTGTCGGACCACCTTCCACCACCGTCCTCGTCCTCATCGTCACCGTCGTCGTCGTCACCACGGTCGTCATTGTTGCCACTGTAGCAGAACACCGTCGTCGTGATTTTCCAGATCTAGATCCACCACAGTCGATTTTCCCGTCGATTTTCGAGTCGATCCACCACAGTCGAACACAGGACGGCGGCGCACGTGATTTTCCAGGTTTAGATCTGATTTTTCAAGAGTTTTGCGGCGGTGGCGGGCGGTGGAAGAGGTTCAAAATCTGAGTGAGTCAAGGGCTGGAGTGAGCCATATCAAATGAAGCTTTGAACCAAATTTTTGCATCAAATTTGAGGGAAAAAAAGGGTAAGGGCTGGAGGTGCTCTTATGGTATCAGAATTCTGTCTCCCGGTGTTCTAATATGTAAATGCACATAACCAAAATATCAATATGTACCGCTTTAGTACATTACTAGTGCATGCCCGTGCTTGAAGGCACGGCTTGAGCAATCAACTCAAGTGCCTGTATCCATTCTTTACGGTCTTTTGAATTTTAGAGGAGATAATGAGAGAGAAAGTGCTTTGAATTTCGAAAAGAGGAGAATGTGTTTTGAAATTTTAGTTGTGGTGGGCCAGTAGTAAAAAAGGGTAGAGAGAGAGGGGGTGAGTTGGCAGAAAGAGATAAAATGTATTATGATGACTGGACAAAAAATATGACTGGGACAAAAACCGCTCACCGTTATAATATAGATTTGGACACTACAATTACATATCAATTTTTTTAACGGCAAAAATGGTGGAAATGGGCGATCATCGTAGCAAATCTCCTTGGGTGTGACTTTAGGGGTTCCTGACCCGCTACTGAATATCCGGTTTGAGCCATAGTTATTACTTAAAAAGACGAGTCCATCATCACAACACTACCGGCCAAGTACTAGATAGACAAAAGGCTCTCAACGCTAGTCCTGCAATTGGTGGGACTTGAACCCACCCTTGTCATCTAGGCTACCACCTTCGAAAGTACATTTACGTATCGTTTGATATGATACATTAGTGAGGTGGTGCTCCAATCCCATGTGATAATTCTCAACACGAAGAGCTAGTATTATTTACGCTCGGTGATTGGACAGATCAGCAACGAAGGTGAACCAAATATGCTGGGTAGCTTCCAGTGTTCCACACTTGGCAGCCATCTGAAAGATCAAAAATAGCTAATTTCTAACTGCTAGAGGAAATATAGAGAAACCATTGCCATGTAATTGTTGTGTTTGGAGTCAATTATTATTTGAGGAGTAATAAGATACCTGAAAAGATTTTCTGGAAAAGTCTAGGAAAGAGAAATCAACGGTTCAGATTCATAATCATGTGAATTTGAACCGTTTGTTTATCTTTTCTAGATCTTTCCGGGGAAAATTTTCTCGTATCCTAACATTTTCGTTTTTATTTAGACTTTGAAACGTAAATTATAGATTTTTGAGTTATAATCAGAGATTATGCATGTCTTTGATAATTATGCGGAAGACAACAATTCGATACATAACATGAATAACAAAGATGAACGTAAACAAGGCAAAAAATAAACAAATCACAAGAACACAATAGATTTACATGCATGGTTCGGCCTACAGGCTATGTATTTACTCCAATAGAGAGATGGGATGAATCAATGCACTATAATCGATAAGGATTACCACTTTCAATCTCCCCTCCAATTTATCAATCTGTTTTTCGGGTTTTTTATCACAAAAAATAAGCTTAACAAGCCCTAAAACAAAACAAAACAAAACGAATATAAATAGTTATGTCTCGCGTCGTGTCTATTGGAACAGACTTGACCTGACCACCATTTGTATGAGATTTTCAATTTTCGCTTGCAGCATCAGTTGTCTGGACGGCCCTGAGACCTGTCCGGATGAACCGGGGTGGTACCCTCCCCCGATGAAGCCACACACAACACACTTCATTCTAGAAAATGCTTCCGAATACCTAAATTACGTAAGTCTGCATAGATAGAAAAACAAATATGTGTCTCCCAAACAACCCCTATCTAATTGAATTTGACCGTAAAGCAAAATAAACTTATGAGTCATTTTGTGGGACCAACAGGAAATCCAAATCGCCTTCCAACTTCCCTTTTCTTCGATAAAATTTTGTGTGCCGGACGGGTACCACGTAGCATCCGAGCCATTGAAACATATTTTTGACAGCCCCATATTTTGGACAGCCCAGAATTGTTAAAGTGAATTGCCCCCAAAATTTATAAAAATGCCATCCTTAAAATCTGGGCTGTCACAAAACATGTTTGGATGGCTCGGATGCGCAAGTACCAAGTAGCAATACCCGTCCAGTACACAATTTTCTCCTTTTTTTTTCCTTTTTAAATTTCACTTTTGATAACCAATTGGGACTAGCTCAGATGACCAGAACATCTCACAAGGAGGTCAGAAGTTCAAATCTCTCTACCTGCGTGTAAGTGTTATTTTCCTTCTATTTGCTTATTTATTTCTCCCCTTAATGGGGCTATTAGTTGGGCTGGTGTTGTAGTAATTGTGGATTTTTTTTCGAATCTCCTCGCCTGTGTGTGGATACTTCAGCTTGATGTAATTTATATTTGTATTTTCATACCGGTTGAAAAAAAAAAAGGAAAAATTCTACCGTCAACCTACTGGACAGACGATAAGACTACTCTTTGACTGGTAAGTGGTAATGCACTTTTACGGTCAAAGAGTAGTTTTGTCGTTCGTTCAATGGGCTAACTATAGACGACTAAAAAAAATCACTTTTGATGCTTCTTTATTAATTACTAGCTTTATATATATATGCATGCATCACTAACTACGTTATACCCCTCGACTTACATTTAATTATCATTCTCTTGTCTAACCTGACATTTTCAGTTTTGTTTTGAAGAAAAGAAGGAAAAAAACAAGAACTTTTGCATAGAAATAGGGGTGCAAAAAATGCCTAAAAAAATGATCACACATGAATTGTGTGCCAGACGGAACCAATCTTTGTAATGAATGGCTCAAATTCACTTGGGAGGGAATCTCAACCATTCATTGCAGTTTTCTGGGTACTTTTTGGGCAATATTTCTGGGCACTTATCATTTTCCGGGAACCAATACACTGATCACACATGAATGGTACCTAAAATTAATTATGATAAATGTCATTACTTGCGGTTTTGATGTTTTAATTCCACTATTATATTAATTTGAGTATTATCTGAAATGACACAGTACGTACTATACAAAACCATACACATGGACGGTGGGCTATCAAGCAATGAGATTGATGCCACTTAAACGTTACAATAACTACTACCTTGGGATTGATCTCTCAAGATTAGTTGAAGTACGCAAAAGTTGACCCGGACATCCGGTTTAAAAAAAAAAAAACAATAATTACTACCTTGATGTACTAGCTAAATATGAAGAAAATAGCATAACGATCGAAATATACTTGTCTCAAGTTTTAATGATACACTAGGCCCTTACCCTATTATGTCGCGTGGTTATTTAGTACTCTTGCAGCATTGCTTCACACAAATTTGTACTGTATGTCATTTTGTCTCCTCACACATACACACAAAAGTCGTGAACCCCGTAATTTTTACGAATCACAACATGTATAGAACGCTACACGTACGACATCGCTCCAAAGAGTATTATAGAATTTTCCCTCAATGTGGTCTAAACGCAGATCGAGCCCTCATGCAAATTAAATATCCAGGATGAGTAACGTAATCCAGATTTCATTAGATTTGGACTCACTTTTAATTTTCTTTTTTCCCTGTGATTTGAATAATTGAAATTCTGAAAAACAAATGGATATATAAAAGAGAGAGAGAGCTGTCCATCCCCAACTGCTCTCCAAGTGTCAACATTGCACAGTTCATCTCCCTCGTACCAAACACCCCTTTTACTAATAGTAATACTTTTGGTCTAATTTATTTATTTATTTTTTAATTTCGTACTTTATTAGCTCATCAATTAATTTATAGAAACCATAACCACCAATCTTTTTAACTCCAACCCCAAATCACGAAGAAGAAATTTATTTATTTATTTATTTATTATTCAATCACATTAATCAAGGCTTTGATATTGTCAAGGATAAATTAAATAATCAGATTAATATCATGAAACGCACGGATATACGCATGCACACGGGAGAGAGATATTTGAAATATCCAATGTAAGATCATTGATTTTGTCACTTCCTACAACAGCATCCCGTATTTCTGTAACCATTGTCGTTCGCTGTGTAATATGGGGAAATGCATATATATTGAGGAAAAAAATACTTAATTTTTGGATTAAAGAAAAAAAGGAAATAAAACGAGGTAAATTGTGGATTAAATTAATTCTCTTTTTAGAAAATGAGTTAATTTGTTGTTAGTTATATTTGATTTCGTTTTAACGAGAGGAGGATCAGAGTAAAGAAAAATGTAAAGGCCATACTTAGAAGAGTTCAAAAAGATAACCAACTGATCAGTGTGTTTGCTATTTTCAGTGAATATTTCAAGTTTGTAATTATGATTTTTACTTCTCTTTATTCTTCTCGTCAAGATATATTGGAAAGTAAAAAACATTTGAAAAAACGAGATAAACAGTATAATCCAAAAAACAATTTCATTGATAATACAAACTGAATTAATTAAAAAAAGATAATACAAACTGAATTACAGATTACAGTACAGAAATTAATTAAAAATAACACAATAGAAACCGAGTCACATGAATCACAATTTCTTTAAAAACAAATTCGCCGTCTAAGGAGAGTGTTGGAGGTTACACCAGCATTTGTGTCCCAGTGTAAAACAGCTAAAACTACAGCCAATGGAATGCCACTCAGATTGTCTTGGCGAATCGAACCTGCTTCTCTCTCTCTCTCTCTCTCTCTCTCTCTCTCTCTCTCTCTCTCTCTCACACACAAAGAACAAATGAACAGAGTATTTGCAGTGTAGAATCAGAAGAATGGTGTATGTCTGATGGAAACGAGAACGCAACACTATATAACCACAAAGAGACCTTTGATATTCAGCCAGGAATAAAATCAGAAACTGTCAAAATGATAATCCTGCAAATCAATCTTCACATCATGGTGTGATTACCAGAAGCGGGGGTGCTTGTGAGCACCCCTGGTGAACACATCCGAGCCGTGTAAAAGTGTTTTGGACGGTCCATATTTTTTCCATAGAAGAGTTAGCTTGAAGAGTTTATTTAAATCTGGACCATCGTTGCCGAGATGGATTGCTCGGATGTACTTGTTACAAAATCATATGAATCACGTGTTGCACATGTTGTAAATCAATTAGGAAATTAGACAATTAGGAAGTTTGTAATTAGTCTAATTAGGTAGATAGCAATTTCCTTATTATTTCCTTTCCTAAATTATCTTGTACACAGTCTATATATTGTGCCTCCTAGTGAGAAGAATATACAATCAATTATAATCTTTCAACAGTACTCACCAGGGGCGCTCACCAGCACCCCCGGTTACCGCACCATTTACTGCGGGAATATCCAGATATGATCAACCGGATGAGGGTCCGTTAAGTTTCCTCAAGAGTCCTCAGAAATTTTCCGATTTCATTCACCCGAATTCTAGAAAAATTTCAACAAAAACAAATTAACACGTACTAACAAAAAGTTGAAAAAAATAAACCCAAAAAAGATTTGATCAATTTGTTTGCATTAGCTTTTGGTCGGGTCACAACTTCTTCTTCTGATTCCTTTCTAATTATTGGCTTTAATTGTTATATTTTAAGCCTTTAAAAAATTACGAGAAACACCAATTTGACGCTTTTAAATTCTTATTTCTTTCTTTTTCAAAAAACAAATTAAAAAAAAAATCTTATCTCTTGGAATCTACTTTCAACAATCTTATTTCTTTGGTCAAACTCAAGAGTTTGAAAGTATAAATTCAAATATTGCCCGTGGAAATTTTATTTATTTAAAAACAAAGATTCTACCAAAGATATAATTAATTTACGTTTTAATTTTTTTTATTTTATCCATGTCAAACGTACCCATGCATGCAAAAATTGGTCTGATGAAAATTATAAAATGGGGGGTGCTTGCGTAATACACAAGTATTCAAATGGAATCAAATGAAGTGGGAGCAAAATTATGGGTAAGCAGCCAAACAAAACAATTGAAAAAGCATATTTCTTGAACTTTGAATTGACAGTCAATGGGTCCCCAGAGTTTAATTAATTACACTCAAGTTGTTGCGTGGACGACGTCAACAACAATCTGTTAAAAGGTCGTTCCCTTTTTTCTTGTCTTTTCTCCCAACCTCGTTTGCTAATTAAAAATGCCCAGATCACAATAATCTGTTTTCTGGTTTTAAGGTAAGGAGAAGTATAAGAAAACACTTTCCAGCAGGACACACAGCTTTGGGTACAACTGTATTCGCGACTGTTGGATGTCTGTGGACCCGCATGTATCGAACAGTTCTGAACGCAGTTGTGTCTGTAATTATATTATACACGAAATCTAGTGAGACAAATCTTGCAACAAAAAGGTTGGGCGAAAAGCAACATGCATGAACACAAAACTTTTGACAAAATTCTGGATATAATAGTGTTCAGAACTGTTTGATGCATGTGCATCCGCATACAATTAACGGTTAGGAGTCCACTGCCCAGAGTTTGTTCAAATTTTTTTTCCCCCTTTAGTCATACAATAGAAGAATCCATATTAACCTTGTACTAACCACAATGGACAGCAAACTTATTTTCTCAAGTTTAAACCCGGCCGCAACCTCACAACACTTGGCTATAAATTTTATAAAATTCTCTCCTATATCAATTGGTAAAATAGAAAAAGAAAAACCTCACATCACTTAGCCAAGAGGCCGTTGACCAAACGGTATCAGGAGCGCACTTAGTTGCCAGGATAAAAGAGTTCGGGAATTTAACTCCTTTTCTAATGTGTTAATCTAACTATTCTAATAATACTGACTCTGCCGATAAAAAACCGAAAAAACTCTCACATCACTTATTGGTTAGCGTTCGAAAGTTATGTTAAAAGTCTACAAGACTATTTTGTATAACTAGATTAGCCACAAATACAAGTAAACCCACCCAATATAGTACTAAATTCTACTACTTACCCAATCAAATTTTACTTGCATTAATTTGTGCATTTTCTTTAATTTTTAGTTAAGCAAACAAACAAAAAGATTCCCCGTTTTTAATTTAATGAATTAATTCCTACCGTGGTAGAGATTGAATGACATCATTGCTTCACTAGTCAATGTGGGGGTTAAGGAAATAGGGGATGTTTGCCGGGATAGTCCTCCCTGCCTTACCTCATTGTCCTACATTTACAAGTCACTCAAAATCTTCCATTCAATGTCATTTGTTTTCTTTAAGGACAGTTAGTGTATAGAGTATAGTAATTACTTTAAAGAAATTAAGTTGATATTATTGAATGGTTAGAGACTTTTTTTTTTTTTGGAAAGTGTTCGATACAAGAAAAGAAAACATGAAAAGGCACAGGAAAATGCATCCGATAGGGGAGATTCACTGATTTTCCTGTGAGTGTACCGGATGGATCTCACTCGTCGGATGTATTTTCCTGTTCCTTTTCATGTTTTCTTTTCCTGTACTGTACCACCGGGCCTCCTTTTTTTAAGTTCCGGTGAAAATTTTTGAGTTGAATCATTCACTCGATAGGATTGTTGTTCCGGTGTCACTGGCTTAAAATTTTTTGGGTTTTGACTTTATTCAGTTTTTTTTGCTTTTGTTACTTTTGCGTTAAACTTTTGGTGATTATAAGTTCGTCTCGACAAGAGGAACCGGAATTGGGTAAAATTATAGTTTTTACCCAAATATTTTGGAAATTATCTAAACAAAATATGAAAATACAGCTTAAGCTGTGTCTTTTCTTGGATATTTCCCAAAATGTTTGGGTAAAAGTCATAAAATTACCCAATTCCGATTCTTCTCGTCGAGACGAACCTATAAGTACCAAAAGTTTGACGCAGAACTAGTAAACGCAAAAAAAAAAAAAAAAGGAATTAAGCCAAGACCCAAAAGTGCCAAATGCTTTGGCAAAAAAGAAAAAACTGGTTTTTTGTTTTTTCGTTTTGTCTTTATTCAAATTTTTTTTTTTGCATTTGTTAGTTTTGCGTTAAATTTTCGTGGTTTACGGATTCGTCTCGACAAGACAAATCCGAAGAGTATAAAATTATGGTCGAAACTATTTTTTTTTTAATATGTCGAAACTATTTTTTTTAATAAAGCCAAAATTAAACCAATAAACTAGTTTATTTTGGTTTATTTTCGGCTTTATTCAAAAAATATTACTTTTGACCATAATTTTATACTCGTTGGATTCGTCTCGACGAGACGAAAACCACAAAAACTTGACGTAAAACTAACAAATGCAAAAAAAAATTGAATAAAAACAAAACGAAAAAACTAGTTTTTCTCTTTTTTGCCAAAGCACTATATCCAAATTAAAGAAAGAAGAACAAGAACAAGAAGCAGCAACAGCTAAGATGCTAGGAACAAAATATCTTTTGATGTTTTTCATATTTTTGGTACTTTTGGTTGTAATGTCCAATTAAAAGTAAGCTCAATTAAACCGAAGTGTCCGTAATTATTCACCGAGGAACAGTTCACGCTCAAAATATTGGCTTTCGTATTTTAACTTTTCATCATAATTTTTGGGATTAACCATTCCTCTCGTAACGAGGGAAATACCAAATTTTAAAAAGTGAAGATGACACAATTGACGAAAAATACTAGTTGTTTGGTATTTGTTCGTCTTTGATGAACTTTGTTTTTCTTTTCATCATAATTTTTTTTTTTTTGAACTCATCTCGTCAAAATAGATGAATAATCCACAAAATAAAACATGAATTCCTCAAAAATTCAGAAAAGACGACAAACACCAAAACAAAAAATTCCAAAAATACTAGCATGAACTCGCCTTAACTTCATGGGCCTGACATGAATTTGTAGTCGTGGAGACTAGAGAGAGTTCGAGCACGTACCATGCAACGATACTTCAGGACCATCCAGGGTCGACTCATAGCATTAAGCCAATGAAACCATCGTTCCGGGCCTTCTAAAATGAGTTCAATGATAATTATTTTGAAATGGTTTTTTATGAACATATGTGTTCAAAAATTTATTATGCGAAATACATAGAGAACCTCATCTAAGTTTGTTTCAGGTTTTCATTCAAAATTAATGAGCCGGCACCGGGACCATACAATAATGCCTCCCTACGTTATCAGCCTA
The DNA here is from genome assembly GCA_016920895.1 of Vaccinium myrtillus. Lineage (NCBI taxonomy): Eukaryota > Viridiplantae > Streptophyta > Magnoliopsida > Ericales > Ericaceae > Vaccinium > Vaccinium myrtillus. The sequence goes on along the minus strand of CM029280.1, from coordinate 30,282,795 downwards.
GAACTCTAGCTAGATGCTTTTCTTGTAAAACTTTTCTTGTCCTCGGACGTTTACCTTGGACTGTTACGTAGAAACTGTCATTTTTTCTTTACCCACTGCAAGTATTTACCAAATTTTGGTATCACTTGTTGAAGCAAAAGATTGCTAGAAGAGGTGAAAGTCAAAAGATTGCTAGAACGAATATTTTACTACTAGGGAGAAGAGTTGCGGGATATATAGGAGACGGTTGGTAACGTTTTTGTTTTTAATTTTTTTCAAAACTAAAAACAAGAATGTATTTGGTAATTTATTTATGTTTTGTGTTTATTAAAAACGTATTTAAAATTTCTGAAAATTTTCAAAACACAAAAAAGGTGATTTGCTTTGTTTTTTTAAAAAAAGGTCGTTTAGAAACAAAAACATAAAACAGAAATTTTATTACCAAATATGTTTTTTTTTTTTTGTTTATATAAACAATAAACATGATTCTACTTTTAATTTTTTAGAAACAAAAAAACAGAAAACAAAAATGTTATCAAACGGCCCCATAGTTATTGAATAATTAGCTACATAATTGATTTGTCATGAAAGACAATAATGAAAGATCGATGCTTGTAGAACTGAGGTGTAAAAATCATATCCTTTTATTTTTAACATTGATGAAAAACAATTTTTGCGCTCCATTTTTCTATAGATATGCACTTGGAGTATTTATTTTTACTTTTTAGTTTGGTTTAAAAAACTTTTTATGCAGAATTTGAAGCATTAAAAGACAAGTTTTGGAGCATGCATTTTGTACAAAAGAGAATAAGTTAGGGTGCTGATTTTGGGGCTCCCTTTTTTGATGTAGGCACTCCAATATTTAATTAAGTTACAAAACTAACCTTTTTAAGATATAAAAATTACTAGAGTCACTCCACTCCCAAATTATCTCTTCATTTACTAAGGCACTCCAAACCGAAAAATGAACCAAAACCAAATATAAACATTAGGTTCTAAACATTAACATTAATATGGGGCCGGTTCCCCTCACACTTAAAAAACACATAAAAAAACACCTCGATTTTGTTTCAGGCCCTACTGTGATGTTCCAAACCATTGATCTTGTTTAAATGAGTAAAATAGGAGATTCTACAAAAATTCAACTCATTCCAATATCGGTAAGTGCTTGATCCAAACAGTTTTAAAAATACTAGTTCCTGTCATAGTTTTTGCAAAACTGTTTGGATCAAGCACTTACCAATATCCAGTTGAGTTGAATTTTTGCAGGATCTTCTATTTTATTCATTTAAACAAAATCAATAGTTTGGAACATCACAGTGGGGCCCGAAACAAAATTGAGTGTTTTTTTATGTGCTTTTTTTAAGTGTGAGGGGAACCAAACGTTAAACATCCACAACATAAACGTTAGGTTCCAAACATTAAACATGCATCTATGTCACATTGCTTCACGTCACTTTGCACCAAAAAAAAAAAAACATTGCTAGAGTTCTCCAAAATAAACAACAAACAATTGAAAAGTTGATGCTGCAAAATCTTCATAACGTCTGCGACACAAGATCTTTATATTTTCGTACTCATTATCTACCATTTTCCCCTCAAAATCTTCATAATTGCCGCAAATTTACATTTTAAAACTCATAGTGAAACAAACAAAGCACATCACCAAAGGGAGAGAACTCTTGAGAGGAAAAGTAACAGAACTTTCAAAAGACTTTGCATGGACAAACGGATGGTTCTACAATCATAGGCCGAAGACCACTTGTCCAGGTTGTCCTAGTGCAGAACATGGAGACAATAAAATAAAGACTTTACCAAGGAAAAATTACATATGGAAGTAGGCAATTCAATGACGTGTAGTAAAAGGAGTTGAGCAACTATCTGTTTTTTTTTTTTTTTTGATAAAAAAAAAAAAAATCTGTTGTAGCTTGGAGCCCCTGCATCAAAATTGGGAGTGCCTGAAGTAAATGAAAAGAGTAAAGTTTTTTTGGAGTGTCTGAAGTAAATCATGAAACTTACAAAAGGGTAATTTTGGAAAACTATTGTAGTTTGGAGCCCCTACATCAAAATTGGGAGTGCGAATATCAATTCCCATAAGTTATTATCCTCCACTTTGATTTGGAGGAAACATTTGTTTCCGCCGGTTGTGGAAATAATGTTTTCTCTTTACAAAAGAGAATAAGTTATTATCCTCAACATAGAAAACTACTCCTTCCGTCCATTTTTATGTGTGTTGCTTCGTAAACCCAACTCATTAAAGAAACATCATCATTACTCCTTCCACATTAACTTATACACATTTCACATCAATTTTTACCTTAACTTTCCAAAATTATCCTCCACTTTTGCCGATTAACTTTTCAAAATGGCAAAACAATAATTGTACAAACTTTTACCTATTAACTTTTCAAAACACACACTTAATGGGACAACCAAAAATGAAATACTCAACAATTAAAAAGGGACGGAGGGAGGATATGTTATTTTCATTAAGTATATTCTCTAAAGGATTAGAGACGAAATCAATGTTGAATATTCAACCTGTGAGTCGGTGACGGATCCAGAAGTTCGACATAGGAGGGGTGCCAAAAACATCAAAATTTCAAAATATGTTTTTATATGATCAAGCAGAGAGAGAGAGGAGGGGCAGGAGATCTCCTCCCTAGGTTTCCCCTGGCGGCCGCCTCTTCTCCCCCTCCCCCACCGCCCCCTTCCACTTTCTCCCACCTCCTCCTCTGCCCTCCTCTTTAACTTCCCCTTCGGATTGCCGGCAACTCCCCATGAACGATCGGATCTTCTCTCCTCCCCTTATGGACAGTTGGAATCCCGATTTTTGGACAAGGGGGAGCCAGATTTGGGCTTCAACATTGATGGCGGCTGCTCCGGCGTGACAGTGGCGACGACAAGCTCCGGCAATTTCCTGTTTTTCCTTCTCCTTTTCTGTTTTTAATTTCTGTTTTTTTTTCTCTTTTTATAGGTGGTTGTATTTTTTTGATTGGTTGATTAATGTATTTTTATCTCTTCATCCAAAAAAGCATAATATGATACTCCATAGCTACCCTTGCATGATAGTGACTAAATACACAAAGTTTGCATTTGTAATAGATAAATTTGATTCCTTCCAATCTATCAAAAGAAAATAATCACAAGTCAGCATTAAAAAACCTCTATTGAAAATGAATGAATAAAAGCCTAGTTGTAGAGTAATAATCGTTCAAAAAACGGAAAAAGTTTATTTTAGTCGTGGTTTTTCCTTAATCAAACTGGAAGAGAGTGAGAGAATCCCCAGGGTGTTGTGCACCTCTCGGCTATCCGATCGTGTTTTAGACGGCCCGGATGTGTTTTGATTTTTTACCGATAAAAATAAATCAAAATTAAATTAAAATTACCGAACGCATCCTGACCGTCCAAAACATGATCGGACGGCCGAGGGGTGCACAACACGATGCAAAGCACCCGAGTGCACCCCCGGGGTCCGAGAGTGAGTGTGAGAATGAGGATTTAAAGTTTGGGGCTGTTGTGGATAATTTAGAATACTATGGAGCCTTGATTAATATTTTAGGATTGAAGCATTAAACAGTTTCTTAGGCAATTAAATGACAAATATTGCTAATGCAGGGGTACAAGTGCAAGTATAGAAAATATAGACTAATGGAGGAATAAATTTGGTGAACATTAGAGGAATTTACTAGGTTCATATAAGGTCATTTTTGTTTTAGGGACCAGCTCCTCTCCAATTTTAATCCTCTCTCCAGTCTTGTCCAGTTTAGGCTTTTGTGGGGCCATCCCAGACCCATGACAATGATCGGAACCGTTTGCGTTGTAGATCTCATTGACAACTTCAACCACACCAAAAATCACGATGACCGATACCGGTCAATACTTATATCGAAAAAACACACATAAATGGGTTCGAATTTAGTGTGCACGATATATATATTTTCTAATATAGATGTGTGCCGATCAAAGATTCAAAATTATTTTTGGTGTGGTTGAAGTTCTCGACGAGATCTACAACGTGAATGATTCCGATCATCCCGGGCACACAAAACCGAGGACTGGAGAGGAGCTAGTTCCTTTCTTTTATTTTCGGATAAGAGTAATGTTGGTGTTTTGAGATCAAGAAATGGAAAAAAAAAAAAAATTACTTATATTGATGTCTCTGCTGAATGTTTTTGGAGGAGGAGAATAAGTACATAAGTTTTTTTTGAACTGAATAAGTACATAAGTTGAGCCAGGGTTTTTGGTGGATGTGCCCTAATGTAATAGGAGTAGAATGCAAAGCAAATACAAATGTTGGGCCTGAGTTGTGGTGGAGGGAATTAACGACATAGGTTGGGCCTAATTAAAGGGGAGAAGAAGTCGTATTTCTTCGAGATTGGGCCTGTTTGGGATTTTCACAAAGGCCCAAACATATATCTTAAAAGTATAACAATTTTCATTGGACCTTATTGCCAGCTTCCTTAAATTAATATGTGGTCTAATATCAATAAATTGACACATGAATTCGCCAATAAATACCATACGATCGTATTCGTATCAGGTGAGCAACAGCCACTTCGTCACAGTACTTACTTACGGTTACGGGCTAACGTGAAATCTCTTTAGATTCTGAAAGATCAATTCGATCTCTCACAAAATCTCTTTAGAAGTCTTATCAACAAGAACATGAATACGATTTTTATTTTATGCCAAATCTTGCTTCAATAATACTAGAGCAACACATTTTTATACGTGCTTGCACACACATTCTCGTGCATTGTAAGGTATACACATACTGTATGTACGCAATGTGTGTCGATCTCCTAATACATGTGAGTATCTGTGCCATTGTGAGCGTAAAATACATGGCGTGTCTGTAGACTTTTCAATTCCTTTCAGTATATATGTGTGAACTCCCAATGCATGCGAACGTGTGCGCTTACTGCTGAGTGTGTGAAATATATTGTGTCTTTCTAAACTGTTCCGATTATGTACTATATATGTGTTAACCCCACAATGCACGTGTGAGTATGCAAATGTGTGTTAAATATATTATGCGTTCGTTAACTTTTCTAGCAACTTAATTGCTAGCTTTATGTATGATTCGAGTCACGTCATGTTATCAGGTCGTGTGATAAATTTTCATCCCTATCTCATGTTCTCATCATTTATAAAGCTAATTTGCCACCATAACCACATCGTTAAATTACAAAGAAAGCAAGCACAACTTGTTGCTGTACAAGAACCAGTAAATGTGAATGAAGCTTTTATTATTGAGTTGCTCTCCCAAAGATCCACAAACACCCATAAAATTACAATACGGTCCAGCAATCATCAGTTTTGGGATCCCACAGGGCAGGCAAGAGGAAAATGGAAGGGCCCAACCCATGTGCATTGAATGCCCCACCAGTAAAAGGGTCGACCCGAACATTGCCGGGGAAAGTACCGGGTAATGCCCCGGTTGCGAATATGCCCATGCAAACCGTAGCAGCCTGAAATTGATCACCCCATTCGTTACTGAAGAACCCGTTGTTAAACGGGTTGGTCACCGTCTCGGCCAAGGCCGAGGCGAAGTGGATGACCATGGCGTCGGCACCGAGGTATCCGCTAGGTGGTTCGAGGGTTACGGCCAATGGGGCAATTCTTGAGTGGTGGAAGGGTACGGCACATGATCCTGGGCAGTTGTCTGCTGGGTTTCCAACCACAATGTAAACTTGCTTACCTGCAATTTTTTGTGAAGGGTAAAATAATCAATTTATTGATATTAGACCTCATGATAATTTAAGGAAGCTTTGGCAATAATGTTTACTGGAAAAATATATCTATATTGATCACGCAATTTATCATTACTTGAAAAGATCCAAAGACAGAGAAGTAGAAATTGACGAATTCAAACGAGCTTTCACCGAGTCTCAAACAGTTTACAAACGGCTCGATTCATCTGCAGTCATACAGAGAAGTAAAACTTCCTCATAGAATTCCTCATAGAACTATTGGTTAACCATCAGGGACGAATTATTACCAAAATAAAGATATGATTGCTTTTTCCTCCATAGCATTAGTATTTCTTGAGCTGTAGTTCGCTTGGTCGGTCTAACTATTCAGCACGGCCACGTAGTGCTTCAGGACACTCCAACATGACATATTTTTGGGAGGTACACATAAATGTGTGGTACTGAATCGATCCGAAACATCACGCGACTGTGGCCCAGGACTACTAAATGATTACTCACGCGAGTTTGGTTGGTAGAGCCTATTCATATAGATGTGGACATATGTTGTTGAATTAACTTTCTTAAAAAATGGTACAAAGCCATATTTAATAGTAGAAGGATTTTGGCAGAAATATGTAAAATTGTCCCTCCTAAAAAGAAAGATTATTCCAGAATAAATGGGCAACAGTTAGGCAGGCAATGACAAAGAATGGCAATGCCTGCAATTTTGAAAAATTCCACACATAAAAGTCTCGGGGGACAATCGAAATATTACCAACGCAACAGCCAGCATTTATAACACGACCCCGATAGCCCTCACTCACGGAATATCTAAGCAATTTTTCCTCTGAACAAAGATATTGAAGAAATTAAGGATGGTAGAATTAATGTTACCATGTACTCCATGCAGGTAGCACGGCACAGTGCATGTTTCTGCCATCTTAACGTCTTTGGAAACAAAGATAACGGCGACCGTGTTCGCCAACCCAACGGTTGCCTTTTGGAGCAAAGCGGGGAGCGATTCGCTGCCCAAAACATACCCGAGAGACGCACTCTCATCATAGACTTGTCTCGCGATTTGCACAACACTCTTGGGGCTCTTCTTCTCGGCGACTTCTAGGTAACTACCAACCTTCTTCCACCAAGAGTGTACATCAGCCTGGAAGCTCATACTCGGGCGCATGCTCAACGACTCGATGAATGTCCGGACCACTATCTTCTCCACAGGCATGAATTCTCCGTACCACAGTATGGCCAGGCTGACGTTTCCTGTCAGCAGAGGGCCGTTGTGGTAGGAGATCAATGGCTCGTTGTGGGAAGCAGAGCCGGAAGGAAACAAGTGAAGGAGCAAGAAGACGGCGAGGGAGAGGGAGAGAAGGCCGTTCGGGAGAGAAGAAGAACCCATTTTCTCCATTGTTTGAATTCGAACTCGTGTTTGTTGATTGTTATTTTGATTTGGGGGTCTTCTCTTTCCTCCTATTCCCCCTCATGGAATGTTGGAATGAAGCTTTCGAATGTACGCAGTTTCTCTCTCTCTCTCCCGATCCGAAGATTGGTCTCGTATGGATTGTTATGCAAGAATTGAGGAGATTTAAAGGAACAGATACCACCAAATGTCTAAATTTATGGCTTGTCAATAGATAGGATAAAGCTGTCGTCCAACTCAGATCCTGCAGTACTTTCATTTTTACATGGGTGGCTGAGAGCTAACCGTGTCCTATAGTCATGGAATTTTCCTGATTAGACATGTACAGCATCTCATAGGATTGTCAAATTTTTGACAAGGATTGAATTTGGTCAAAACAACTTTTAAACCACCTGGCTAGGTAGCGAAAATAGAATTATCTGTCGGAAAAATGAAAGAATTGTTCGAATATTACGTGAGCAAAAATAGCATTATCTGTTGGAAAATGAAAGAATTGTTCGAAAATTACGGTGAACAAAAATACATTTTAAGTTACCTTTTCTCCTTTTTGAGTAAAAGGCGCAATTATGAAATGTTCTGAAATGGCCTGCTTTCTAATAGAACCCCTTGCTATAGATCTGCTATGTGGGTAGGTGATTCGCAGTCGTCTTTCTCGGGTTAAGGCCGAACTCCCCCTTCACTCCAAGAACCTACAATACCGAACAACCAGTGCGATCCAGTGCGATCCCGATCGCACTCTAACGCTCTAGTTAGTACTAGGAAGGAGAGGAGCAAGTGCACAAAGTATTCAGATCTCAGATTGCGTACCTCTTTGGGGTTTATCCCTTGGGTATTTATAAATCACAATGTACTTGCTCTTCAAGTCACGGGTGCTTAGCACGAGGGCGTGACAACACTAGTAACTGCTTCGACATGTGACATCACCAATAATCATGTGCCACAGTGCTTCTAGAAGGTCTTGGAAGCATCTACCCAGCTGCCATGTAGCCACGGCCATGTGCTCCCACAACCTTTCTAACGGCCCCTCGCATTGGTTGGGTCAGGTCCCTTCGGCCTTAACCAAAACCACCGAACCCAAGAGGATGTACAACAGGCCTTTTGGGCTACACGGAACGGTTTGGGTCAGAGACTACAGCCCAGAAACGTATGGCCCAAAGGGTCCACAAGGGCTGGGCCATACTGAATGAGTTGGTTCTTGGTCCTTGGCCCACAAATCGTTTGGCCCAATTAGAGTTAATATGCACTGGTCCACACGGAATGAGTTGGGCTCATTCTTCGGCCATTTGCCACAATAAGTCAATAAGGGCTTTGGGCTGCCTCCTGATATCCAGCCCAAGGCATCAGGTCTTCAACCCGATCTCTGTCGGATTAGGCCTACTACATGCTCCAAGCTGCATGGAGGAATTCTATTTAAAATATATTTGATCTATTTAATTGAGAAGGTCTAAGGTTCGAGCCCGTATAGCCCTCTAAAAAATTCAAATAAAAAATTTGAAAATCAGTCTACTGAAACCTTATTGTAAAAATATATATTTGCAAACACGACACTTAACCAGCATTGAGATTCAATAACTTATCATGTTGGAAGAGGACTCACAGGGGTATCGGAAAACCTGTCGAAACTCTCGCAGGGATATCGCTAAACATGCATGGATAAAATGGATTCCTATTCCACAGAGATCCATAAGTCATAACCGCATGCATAATAAGCTCAAATCGACCTGATTCACTAGTATAAAAAAGAGTGTGCTCTCATGGCTCGTTGCGAGCTGCTTCACCTACGTATACAGTCGTATAAATGTGTAGGTCATAGAATACTCTCTGAAGTCTGAATCCTATCAAATGGCATAAATCCATATAGGCCAGGAAAGAGGCAAGGGAGGTGCAGCAGGGGGCTGTGCCTGGAAATTGGGTACCGAGATAGACGTGTTGATAAGTTTCTCAAACTTGCTGTGGTTTCCCAGGAAAAAAACAAGAAATAATTCTCTCTTGGGTTAGAGAAATAGAAACCAAGGCAGATAGAGCCCAGCAGGCAGCACACCGAAGATCTTTCGAACTAGTAGGGTAAAGGGCAAATCAAGTCAAACTGTGATGATTGCTAACAGACTATAGTAAAAAAGTAGTCACACTCGGAGGCAACTATGAAGCGAAGTTCCACATCGCCTGGGTACCAAAATAATATGAACTATAGGCGTGAGGGCAGCCTCAATTCAAGAACTAGCTTTTGGGCTGGAATTCGACCCAAGATCGTGTAACAGCATCAGATACCATATTTATAAAAATGTCACATCGAAACAGACAAATAAGAGGGACAAAATGGAGATTGTTGCACATTCATGTTATTTCGAAGCACTCAAGAATTCTAACCAAAAGAAAAGCAATATCAGTACACTTCACAAAGTTATTCAACTATGTATACTGAAATTTACAATCCTGAAGACACATCAAAGAACAATGCAAATATGACTATAGGAGAATTCACAAAGTTACAATGACACATGTTTTATTACTCACTTGGACATCTACAAACGAAGGTATGGGGAAGAAACGAGAGACTCGAAAAGAGGAGTGGTAAAGATAGCTCATGAGAGTTCTCTTCTCCCCCCCCAAAAAAAAAAAAATCTATGTTTACACACACTGATACCCTGTACCTTCGGCCATGAGGGTTCTCTTGCTTTGTGTCGCTGTCCCAACAGAAGTTTCATTACTACTACTCCATCTAGAAGAGGTCTTCTTATCTTCCGTTTTCCACAGCTTTGCAGCCACCAGCTTCAACCCACTCCTCACATAAGTTGCCATTACCGTTGCAAGCTCTCTGCAGAACAAAGAAAAAAGAAGAAAACCCAATGAGATTTGGCTTGCAGAGTGGGCACAACCTTAACATTGGAAAATAGTCTTGTGATGAAGCTAAATGGACTCGTGTCAGGGCTTCTGGTGTAGGTATGCGTCAAAGCGCCTGTTTCATCAAAATTTCATCTCAAGAACTCGGAGATATGCCAAAAAATAGTCAAATTTCTCGATGTCTTTCTTAGTCTTTTATTTTTTGGGTAAATACTGTGTACAAAATGCTTAAGTGCTTTTCATTCATCATACAGAGTTTCACGCTAGTTCACGGTAGATTAAAAATACAAAATACGCTCGCTTGTTAGGTGTATGTCCAACTAAAAATGTGTCGGACACAGCTCCCATGTCCTTATCTGAGTGTCGAATGTCCGGTATGGCTATTCCATACGTTTAGGAGAACACAAAGTAACCTAAGGCTGTTTCAGTTTTAGCTATAGGAGACCTTAGAAAAGAGAGGATAATGCCTCTTCAATGCTCCTCAATCCCCTCCCTAGCACACTACCAATTCTTCCCACTATACTCTCAGCGGTATTACCAACTCATGCAAACCTACTCCACAACCCACAGTACTCAAAAGCATGATTCGATATATCCAGTGCTTTTTGGGACAATGTACAAATGTTTTAATGCTAAAGATAGTAGCACAAACTCCCAGGTGCTTTCTTGCACTATATTCAAGAAAAAGGGAAAGAGTACTTACAATGGTGAGCAGGGAGACCGACCTCCATTGATGTAGTAGATGAACAAGAAGGAATCATAATGCTGGCCATTAATAAAATAAAAACCATGCAACCTTCGCACGCAATGAAAGTTCATTTTCTGGTATAAATAGATGGCGGGGTTATTGTAAGAAATCACATGGAGATAAACTGCTCGGCATGTTGGAATACTAGATGCATATTTGATAACCTCTCGAATAAGTGACGATGCTGAAAAAAAACAGCAGGTAATCAATTGGTGGAAGTGTAATAGAAGTTAAAGAAAATCGTGAAAAATCAAACAATAACCTACCTATGCCAAGATTTCTATAGGAGTCTACCACACCCAGTGTGAGAATGTAAACTAGCGTTTGATCTAACTTTCCCGGGTCAAATCTGAGCAAATCTTCAACCTGCAATGAATGTTGTTTGAGTTGAATAGGACCTCAAGAAAGATAAAACATAAGTGCCACTTATCCGTTGGAGATAAGCAAATTTGTAAATAATCAATTCACTTGCCGAAAAGTAAGCCCCCCCTGAAGTTCTTGTGGGGAATAATACCAGTGATAAAAAGTCACTAAGACTCACCTCGCTATCTTTAGCCGGAACAATTCGTGCAGTAACGAATCCAACAAGTTCATCACTTCGACCGTCACGTCGACTGCGGTCAACAACTCCCCAAGACACAATGTCCCGGCCATTAACAACATTACTGAAGAACTCCGGCTCATACCTGCGAAAATCAAATACTGTTCTTGAAAAAGAGAACCTAACCACATGATATTCAAGCTGATCACCAGAATACCAGATAGCATAAGATGAGATCAGCTTACCTGATTGGGAACAGATCATAATGGATTTTCTCAAGCACCTCTAAGTCAGACGGTCGTATAGGCCTATAGACTATCACTGGGCGGTGGCGGCCTCTCCAGTCTGCCATTGAAGAATGCTGCATCAATCCCCAACAAAAACTGGGAGTATTTCTTGAAGAATTTTTCCTTCCATTTATACCACATCAGCTAGGAGGGCCATGCAGTAGATGCTGCACCCCCGTAAAGAGATTTTACTTTGCATTAATTCTGTGTGATTGTAAAATGCAAAGCACCTACCTGCCCCGAAATTAAAATTGGAACAATATTAGAATCCGATAATGCTCTCAGGTTTTCTTTGACAGGCTGATTGATCATATAAGACATTCTCTGACTACCAAGCTTTAGCAGTATGACAAAAACTGATACACAAACAATCATCAAAACTATCAATTAGGCCAAACTACCATTTAACTACCTATGTTCTAATGATGTCACGGGTTTTAGTATTGAAGTCCATCATAAGCTTGAGTTCAATGAATAGTTCAATCATATAGTAGAGAAAACAGGCTACTGAAGTGACAATGCCTAACTGTTACGCCTTCTCAATCGCCCATCTTTATACCAAAATTGTGCCTATTGAGTCCCCAAATGAACAAATTTCACAGCAAGTTCAAATCCCCCACAAATCCTCAGCTCTAACACCCCCTCTCCACCCCAAGATTCAGGATTTTCTCCCTATTGATGTTTCCCCCTAGATTTTAGTCCTGCATATGATGTTCATGTACTTCTCAAAACATAACAAGCACACAATAAAGATCTTTCTAGCCTTCTAAATACAAAATTCTATCGATCCCTAAAAGGGGAGAGAGAGAAGGTTGACTACCCATCTCGATTCAGAGCAAAAAAGAAAATAAAACCCCTATATCAAAACCCATCACCAACAAACAGTAGAATTTCAGAAACGATTAACGTATTTAGCCGGATCAAGCTCTAACTTAGATATCCAAATTCTTTACGGAAATTCCAGAACAAATTCCGACAACCAAATCAATTACCATATTCGGTATGGTTAAGCGACAAAAGCCCAAATCCTGAAATGGAAAATTCAGCCAAAAAGCTTTTACGGTTTTACCTGTAAGCGTAGCGTGAGGAGGAGGCTAGAGAGAGAAAGAGAGTGATCGGAGGTTGCAATTGCGGGAAAAAGAAGTATCGATTCTTATACCGTTATGAGGGATTTGGTGAGAATTGTGTGTTTGGATAGAATTCGGCAAAGATTGGAAAATGGAATCGTATGCTTTCTTGCCCCACAGTCTTCCTTTTCTGTCGAGTGTTGACGACTCGGTTTCCCAGATTTCTACTTCCTGTCGTTGGGAGAAATGGCGAAAAGGACCCTCACTTTTTCATTTCCCCTATGCAGGTCCCTGCGTAAATTTTAGGGGCTGGTCGCGACATACTTTTCACGTTTTCATTTTTGCATTTTTGAGTTGGGTGGTTCTATTCGCAGCCCATTTTTAACTACATACAGCCCGTTTGCTACATACAACCCTGATGAGGTGGCAAATCTACAAATTTGCTTCATGTAACCCGGCATTTTTCCAAAATTGCCCCTTTCCACTCAAAACCCTTTATCCTCTCTTCCCTCCTCACACACCCAAATCGATACAGACCTCCACCTCCATCTCTCTCTCTCTCTCTCTCTCTCTCTCTCTCTCTCAGACCACCTCCATCAGACTCTCCATCTCTTCCATTTCGCCATTCCTGGCGAGAGAAACCGTGGACGGTGGAAGGCGGCGGTGGTCCGGAATTGTCGGCGACGGAACTGCTCGATTCTGGGTTCGCCGGACTATGATTCTCTCTCCTCTCTTCCCCCCTCTATCTCCCCTCTGCCTTTCGTATTTTGGGTTTCAATCAGATTGGGTTTCGATAATTCTTGATTTGTTGGTTTGAACGGAAGACTTGATTTGTATGACTTTGGTTATGTATGTATAATTTCAGCTCGCTGGTTTTCGCACACTCGGATATTAACTCCCGAAATTATACCCATAATTCGGATACAAACTGCTGAATTATGTCCAAAATTGCGGATATTAACTACCATCACCAATTTCTGCTCTCTGGAGTTTGAGGTTCAGATATTAACTCCCGAAATTATACCCATAATTCGGATACAAACTGCTGAATTATGTCCAAAATTGCGGATATTAACTACCATCACCAATTTTTGCTCTCTGGATCTGGATGTGGATTGAGGTTCGGATATTAACTACCGAAATTTTCCACAAAGTTCGGATATAAACTACCATCACCAATTTGACAATTTCGGATATAAACTCCCGGTTTTATAGGTAAATTTCGGGTATTAACTTCCGAAATGTATTGCGATTTTCGGGACTGTGTGTACCGTTTCGAACGAACAACGGCTGAAAAATCGAAAAAGCAATGGGTTACTCTTGGGTCGTTTTTTGCTCGAAAATCTTCATGTCTGGGTTACTCTTGGTCTTTATTTGTGCATCCATTGGTGGACTTGGAGTTGTAAGTTGCTCCATTACTCTTTGGAGCTCTTCAACCCCCATTGATTCAACAAGGTTTTCCATTGAGAGAGATGAAAGATGAGGGGCATAGGAGGATATTGGGGGTTAATGGCTAGGTTGTTTTCGATTGGAGGAGGAGGAGAGATTTTTTTCGATTGGGGAGGAGGGAACACGATGGAGGAGAAAGGAAGAAGAAGAAGTGGGCTGGTATGTAGCAATTGAGAGAAAGTGGGGTGGGTTGGTATGAAGTAATTTGAGGGGCTAAATGGTCTTTTCACAAGGAAGGTTTTGGTATTTATTTTGGATGGATTGTATTTAGGGAAAATGGGCTGCGAATAGAACCACCCTTTTGAGTTTTGGTTGTTTGGCTAGAAACCGGAGAACTTATTTTGTGGAAACGTGTTCTGATTTTTGCGATTTGGAGAGCACAAGTGAAAAGTAGGGTGGGAGGAGGTTTTTTACTTCTTATTTTTCACTTTTCCTTTTTTCGTTAACAAAAAGACCTACGGAATGTATTCTGCTCATATCTTTTGAACACAACTCTTACAAAATGCATTATGCATATGTCTCCCAAACACTCTACTATATGTCAAATACATTCTAACCATGATCTAAAAAGTCACAAAAGTTGAAAATGAGTCTCCCAAACGTTTCTTAGTATTACACTTTTAAGGATGTGTTTCTCGTGATTTTTTTGTTTTAAGTCGTCGACAAAAATAAGGTGGTTGTTTACCTTCTTGTGACTTTTTAAGCTTTTGAATGTTTTATGTGAGGAGCGACTTTTTGAGTAAAAAGTCGAAAAAGTCGATAAGAGGAACGGAGCCTGCTCCTATAATGTCCAGATTTTATTTAGGCCTCACTTGGCTTAATTCTTGAGGTTTTTTTGGCATGATTTTATTGGTCATTTTCTCTTAAATTTTATTAAATTTGGGTATAATTTTTATATCATGTTGTTCATCGAAGAATCGGCTAAGCATAAAATATATATACAATTTTTTTTTAAAAAAAATTAGTAATATGAGACGACAAAATGATTAAAAATTCGACGTTTTTAAAATTTAAACTATTAATTTGGTCAATTGCGTTCAGGAAGTTCCTAATTTTCAGTCTTTGTGGTTTAAAAGTGATCTAAAAAAGAAAAATACTCTAATTGAAACGTCTGTGTCGCAAGTGGTGGCTAGCTCATGCGGTAGAGCTCTTGAATGCTCCACACTGCATCTCGGGATGAAGTCCCATTCCCCCCTTCTCTCACGTAATAGATTAGGAATGACGAATGACACAAAAAAAAAAAAAAAAAAACGTCTGCGTCGGTCTACAAATCGTAGGATAACACTTCATTTCTCTCTCTGCACCTTCTTCCTAACCTTTTCAAAAGGTTAACAGCCATAAGAAAATGAAAAACACAATAGTGTTATTTCTGAAGTATATCAAAATCATTGCCCAAAGCAATTTATGGAAAATTAGACAGAACTAATACTCTCCCGCGATTTTTCATACAAAAAATCACTTATTCTCTGTTGAGGTGTATAACCCATAGAACTCAAAGAACAGAGCCTGTCATGAATCGATGGTTCAATACAGCTTCTGCAATTGGTCGATTCCGGAAGTCGGGGTTCAGCATAGCCTGCACCAAGAGAAACAACGATTATCGGAAACCGAAATCCCTAGTGGCAACATGAAAGCAAATTTTCAGTGTAAGTTACTTAAAAACTCAAATTGGAGAGGTAATAAAAAAACGGTTATTGACAACCCAATGGCTGCCCATAAGGCAAACACATTCCGATGCACCATTAACACTTTTTAAGGCACTTTAACACGTACAAATTTGTATTTTTGTCATTTTCCTGTCTAATTGGCAGCCTATTGGGCTGTCGTTAGCATTTTCCATATAAAAAACACTACAAGAAAAAAAGCTTCCACAAGGGAGCAGATAGAGTACTGAAACCTGCAGCAACTCCCAACCTGCACCATTTCCAAGATCCAGAAAGTTCACAGCTTCTAACAAGCGGTCATCTGCTAAACAATACCTACCAAAAGATAAAGGCAAGTGAAACCGATGTCATGGAAGCACAAGGATACAAACACAGTAGAACTGTGTAAAGATCCGGATTCTACAGGCATAAAACTAGAAATCTGTTGTCTAACAGAGTAACAGTATATAAACGTTTGGCGACCACTACCAATGCATCTCAAGTCGCATCCAACAAAACCGTAACCCATTAGTTATGGGTCAATCTTCAAGAAGAGGCAAATGACCTTTTGCTTCTTCTTTGTTACCCCACTCAAGCAGACAACAGAATGGAACGGCTGTAGATTATCAGAGTGGATCAGGCAAATCAGAAACAAGATCCCTGCACCAGAGGCCGAAAGAGTTTGGGTATAGCTAAATTACCGACCATGCATTCCTAACAATGTTTGCCAACATTTTCAGCATAGAAGAGCAAGGAAAGACCCAAAAATAACAAACTAAAAATTTGATAAGAACAATATAGAGTTATCGTCATTCGGAGGACCCTGGTCTGGAGATTATTTAAGCAAACATCTTCGTAGAAGCCTGTTCAGCACAAACCAGTTTCAAGCCCTATACAATTACGATTGAGTAGCCTTCTTACACAGCCTTCTTAATCTATCTTTAGAACATTATGAGTTAAGTTTCTGGATCCAAGTGTTCATGGTTACATCCTTACATATGTATAAAAATTGAAATAGTTATATGATAAGATAGATAATGAGCAGCGTACAAATCCTAGAGAATAACATAGTTATTATAATTCCTTACTCTCTAATAGCTTGAAGATCAAGTTTGAAAGTGCTTTCCAGAAGCCTCTGCAAGTTCATGGCAGAGAAAAATTAGCATGGGAAGAACAGCTGCTTCAATTACCTTATCCTAAGAAAACAAGCGAAAATCATGGGTGAAAGATTTAACTACAATCGTGCAGGACGGTTGTAGCTTACTTGCAATGAAAGGCTATCCATGATTCCTGCTTCACAAAACGGAATAAAGGCCAGGTATGCAAAAAGAAGACCTGCTTCGTATCTGTAAATAGAAACTAAAAATATAAAAGCTCATAGGTAAAATGAATCACAAGGGGATGAAAAAAAAGAGAAAGAAATACATGTCATCTGCTATCCCAAAGGCTCTTTTTTCCATAGGAGTGAATGCACCAGCTGCAGATGCCCGTCTCCAGAGTCCTTCTGATAATGATCCTGAACCTTCCTCTAGTTTTGAATACCTAAAAACATATAATCCTATAAACCACAATTTGGGAGGTAATCATCTATCTCAATTACAATACTATAATTCACTAAAATAAGTTTTACTATGAGGGGATCATTATTGAGCACGCAAGAAATGGAACCGTGCATAAAATCTGTCAGGTCCAATACAACTTCAAGTTTCCACGAGCAAGGTCAATACCTTCAATAACTGATGGTATCAGGGTGGTAAAGGAAACCAACTGGAAGATGCCAAATGCAGTCCCCACTTTCTCTAAATGTACCATGGAAGAATAGACTAAAGTGGCAGTCTTTATTTATCAGTCAAGTGCTCTAAAAGGTGTAACATTCTGAAGAAATGGATCTAACGTTTCCTCAAGCAGCGACTTGTGTCCCTAAGCATCATCAAGGGCAATGAAGGTTGTTGCGAGTTCACAAAAACCATGCACCTTGCAATCAAGGATTATATAAATTCTCTGTGATTCGTGATTTGCTTTGCAATGGCAATATCACCTTCAAATTCAAAGAATTCATGGAGAGAGAATAATATTCAGAATCCAACGCTGCACTAATCAACAAGATCACCAGAACTTCAGAACATCATCAATAGTAGAGTTCTCCGAAGTTACTTTTGCATTCCGCGTATGACCTTTCCTATTGGACTATACGCCAAAGTCATATGGTTTCTTTCACTATTATATGTCTGGTATCAATAATCACAAACTGACAACCTGTCTCCAATTCCTTTGTAAAAATATTGACAAAACGAAGAAACTGCATATGCAACATGACTAAAGATTATATCTTGTTTCTTCATCAACTTTAAGCCTGCCGAAAGGGTAAAACATGCCCCAACTATGGGTCAACATGAAATAAAACAAAATCTTCAATACTTTAGAAAGAAGGCCAATTTATGATCATAAGGTAATCAGATATGCAATAAACTGATATGTCCATTCTTAGCTGGCAATCTAATATCAGGTGAAATATGTTTGACTAGCTCTTCCACAGCGGATTGTACAATATTTTTTTATTTATGCACAACTTATTTGTTATCATAAACAGATATTATCCGGCTGTTATGTAGTCTGTAGCGAATAAACAACTCCAATGAGTATACCGTATATCAACTGAAAAGGCAAGATCCCGGAGCCGTGGAACAAGGTAAGGAGCATCTTTCTCAACCACTGTGCTGCCATTAGAAAAGAGTTTTTTATGATGTTCAATGAAGTGGAAAGAGTAATAGACGAAATCACCAACTCCAGAGAGCATACTTGAGAACAACTGAAGAAGGGCCAAGACTTTGGTGCAGTCTTTCATGGTCATGCATGTAAGCTAGGCCACATAAAGCACCATGAAGCAACTTTATAACAAAATATCTTCTTCGCTTTATAATTTGCTCTTGTTCAAAAGGATTCCACAACTTATTTTCTCCTGGAGCACGGTCTTTTGACATTTTTTCACTCATAACTTTCGCATAGTCAGCAGCACTGTATTTCCCACTATTACGAAAAGCAAGCCACTGCAGTTCACAAATTTATGTAAGTTGGGTATAGAATTGACCCAGAAATATGGAGCGCATGATATGATGACACTCATAAGACAGACCTGCTCCCCAGTTTTTGTCTCAAACCCGCCAAGAAGTATTTGGAGGTTCTGAGAGACAGTTTTTGAACTGCTCTGCAAAAAACATACATTGTCAAGAAGAAGAAGAAGTAAGTTTAAAGTATTTTGGAGATCTTTTACTGCAAGTTTGATAACTTACTTGAAGAAAAGAATGAGCATTTAGCTCATTTGCAGCCATCATGTCAGCCTCAACACCACCAACTTGTTGTCCGGGATAAACCTTCATCAGGAACTCAACATTAGCGCAGCACGAAAGATATGGCAATATTAAAGAACTCAGTTGAGCAAACCGAAGGTTAAAAAAAATGTTGCAGGAGCTACTAATACATCTAAGTATATAATTCATCATCTCATAGGTTCAGAGTAAATAGATATGAAAGCCAGCTGTAAAAGTCACAAGCACATGCATTCTAAGGTGCACTCATAGAATTTTGATGCACAAATCCAAATTTCAGTTGGTTTTCAGTTTTCAGAAAAGCATGAAACCTAGAATTCCATAATTTTGAATAATAACCAGCTACAAAAATGTAATTTAGCAATTCATGGTAGTATTAAACATGAATACCAAAATCATGGAGAATTTTATTAAACAAAAACATTTATTTCTTTAGCGGAAGAGGCTCTAGTAATTGAGAGTGTCGTCATTGATTCATTGCACTTGTCCCTTTCCTGGGGAAAGCCACCTTCATGCATGACCTTGAAGTAAAACTCCGCTCACCATAGAAAAGAACCATATGTGGTGCTCGTAAAAGGTTGTGTAAAATAACTGTAAAGACAGTAAGGAAAAGTATAACCACCTTAAAAATAACAGGGGTCCCTCTAAGTGGACCCTGAGTTATTCTTCCTTCATAAAGCCTGCAAATAAACTGTCATGGATAGTATCAACAGCAAGAGCAATGATGGACCAACAATAATCATTCAGTGGATTATTAAAAGCCTATTGTCATCTTCAAAACTTAGTTTCTTTGGCAGGTGCATGTAAATATATGGTAATGGCCATACAATGCACCTGATTTTCACACTGCCTTCTCCCACATCTTGAAATCTTAAGCGCCCCATATCTTGTGATGAATATTCAAGGTCCAATCCCAATTGGGGTCCTGAGTAACTGCAATGCAACTTTTATCTATCAAGTATCAGATAAATCAACTTAAGACAAAATTCCCTAACAAATGATGAGCAAAAAATCACACAAGACTCACACTGTGACCACTTACCCGACTCAACAGACAAATGAACACCAACCTCCATAAGGACCATAACTTCACAAAAATAAACTCTAGTAGAGACTTGACCGGGATCATTGCAAATACATAAACATTTCAAATTCTGAAATGTTTATCTGCTTGTTGGATATTTACCATGCCAACCTTGACGCTCCTTTGGAAAAAATGCTCCTAACTACTCAACAAAATTGAAAAGAACAATCTTCTTCAAATGTTATCAGCATTAGATGGTTCCTTTACAAGGAATGGGAACTGTAATGGGAATGTGATACATGCCCTAGATTGTGGTATGTCTGGGCAAAGCTTTTATTGACTGCTGTAAAACAAATTTCTTTAGATTAATGCAACAAACATTTGTAGGAGCATTTTGTTATAACTCAGGGTGTCCAGACCAGCTTATACGCACCTCGATTAATTCTTAGAGACTAATCCCACAGTCCGCTAGCGAAGCCCAATTAAAACCACGGCAAAATCCCAGTTAAACCATTTCATTTCTGAAATTTTGTCTTGCCAAAACACCATTACCTCTAGATTTTAAATGATAGTACTAAAATTTTTGAGTTTGAAAAACTACGAGGATCGCTTTTGATTGCTGATTTGAGTATCATATTTTCACAATGTTCATTCTGGAGAAAAAAATTGAGGTGAAATTAAGACGACAAGAGTAGGCTGGAGCGAAATCGAACACCTGGTGATGTTCATGAAGCCGTAGCTACCAACAAGCCTTCCGACTTCAAAAGACTCCGGATTCGTAATCAGACTCGCTTTACAGCAACGAAACCTCCGACTCGTCCCCGTCGCCTTCTCAATATTCAAATTGAAGCGTCCATAGAAGTTCAAGGATTTGTCGCGTGAAGAGAGAGAAAGCGCGCCAGACGCAGCGAAGCAGTCAGGTGCAGTTACCATCATCGTCTCTCTCTCTCTCTCTGAGTAGATGCAATGGCGCGAAGGGAGGATAAAGTACGAAGGGATATAGTTTGTCGGGTAAGCCTGGTCTCATCCCACCAGATTTGATTTTGTACGTGCACATCATTTGGAACACATTTCTCATCCGGGGCTGCAGGGCTGCTAAAAAAAAATTGGTGAACCGCGAATCCAGTCCGGACCGAACCGATCCGTACGTTTTGGATTTTAACCGTGGATTAATGGTCCGGACACGGATTCAAAAAATAAAAAACCGTGACTCGCGGTCCGGACACAAATTTTGATTTTGAAACCGTGGATTAACTGATCCGGACCGTGAAATTTTTATTATATATAATTTTATCACTTTTATAGATATTGTTAATTAGTAAATATTTTTATATGAAGGGGTTATATTGTTATCTCTTATAAAATCTAGGGGGTAAAATGTTTATATAGAAGTGCTACTATATATATACTCCTTTAACTTTCTGACTTTTGGACCATCTTCTCCGGTTGGTATTGGTAATTGTGAGTTGGATCTTATGGTGAGTAATCTAATAGATGAGTCTAACCATACATGGAAGAGTGAGGAGGTCGTGAATCGATTTTGCGAAGAGGATGCTAATATTATCTTACAGATCCCTTTGCCATATCTCCAGTTAAAGATAAGAGGGTCTGGCACTATACTCCAAATGGTGTATACTCGGTCAGGTCTGGATATGAGGTAGCTATGATGATGAAGAGTGCTAGGGCAGAATGGAATTGGTGAGTCCAGCAATAGAAATGAGATGAAGGACTTTTGGAAGCAACTGTGGAGTCTTCCAGTAGCAGGGAAGATCAAGCATTTCTTATGGAAATGTTGTCATAATGCCATTCCGGTTCAGGAAAATTTAAAGCAGAGGGGTGTTCGCTTGATTTCAGGCTACCCCTTATGTGGTAGTTCTGAGGAGTCTGTGTCTTCACCTTACTGCTCACTGCCCCTTTGCAAGAGCTGTTTGGTTTGCGTCTCCAATGCAAATTGATTCTCAGGCTTTGAAGGGTTGCTTGTTTATTAATTGGTGGTCTGAGCTTATTCGTCGTGGCCATGGTTATTGTAGTGGGCCGAAATCTAGCAACCCAAATGGGTCTCGGTTGGTGAGCCCGGAAGGGTTTGGGCCCAAACGAATCTCCAAGCCAGCCAAGGAACAAAATACCATGGGCCGACCGAGCTTGGCCCATCCGAGACGAACCGGTGTCTCGGCCGACAAACTGTGAGTCGGACGAGTCATCCGAGACGATTCATATCCAAGATAGCTCAGAAGGATGATCCTAGCTATCGGTGACGTCTCCTGTGACGTCACCCGAGGCGGTTAACGCTCGAAACAAACTTGAGAAGGTATATATGCATGTGACAGCTATCCCTACGTCAGCATGACCATACCCGAAACGGTTACGCTACGTGTCGTAGCCACATTGGAGAACGCGTGCATGCGAAACTTGTGAGGCCAGCTCGTGATGCTCGGTGACGTCATCCGAGCCGAAATGACACGTCTGCCCCTGTCCTTGGGAAGCCTATATAAACAAAGCGAAGAGGCCCTAAAAGAGGACAACACTTTCTCTCTCTACTTTTCACTCTTTCAATACGTCTTTCTTCTCCGATCTCTTACTAGATCGTCGGAGTGCCTTCCCTGGCCACATTCCGGCCAGGTTAGGTGCTAACGACGGGCGTTTCGTGTGCAGGGGCTCGTGGAAGGATCACTCACCTCCCGCTCACCGCTCACTCGGGTTAGGAATCGTTAGAGAAGGGACATTAGGATTTTTTAGGACACCACAGTTATTACGATGAAGTGTCTTGGAAAACGAATGCGGCGTATTTGCTGTGGGGTATTTGGAAGAGTAGAAATCGTGCTTTGTTCGATAATGCTTGTGCTGACCCAGTGTGGGTTATGCAGAATGTTGTGGGTAATGCAGCTGAATTCTTGAAAGTTAATAAGCAAAAGGATTTGGACGGGTCTAGCAATAGTGCAGATCAAGCAGTAAAGCAGGTTCATTGGAGAGTGCCTTCTCCAAGTTTAGTTAAAATTAACTTTGATGGAGCCTTTGTTCATAACCTGAACGTTGGTGGCGTCGGAGCAGTAGCTCGTGCAGATGATGGTTCTTTCCTCTTCGCTCGAGCATGTGGTGGTCTTAAAGACCGCTCGACCATTGTTATGGAGGGTCTTGCTCTGAGAGCTGGCGTTTTGTTGGCTAAGGAGAGAGGAATTCGAAGAGTGATCTTTGAGGGAGATGCAAAAGGTCTGATTGAAGTGCTTAATGGAAAAACTGCAGGTTGTGAGGATATCCAACTTCTGGTGTTAGATATCTTGCAACTTTGTAGGTCCTTTTTTGATGTATTCTCCTTTGTTTTTGTTGGTAGATCTTGTAATGTTGTGGCCCATGAATTGGCCAAGAAAGGTTGTAGTTTAGGTAATTGCTCAACTTGGTTGGCGATCCCTCCCTTGTGGTTGTGGGATCTTGTTTGTAAAGAGAAACACTCTTGTACTTGAATTCTTTCGCTGAATGAAAGGTATATTTTCGCTTGGCAAAAAAAAAAAAACTTTCTGACTTTTATAGATATTATTAATTTGCTTTCTATTTCTGTTAGTGCCTTTGTTTGTGCCATTGTGAGTGAACTGAAACTATCTATGTACTAATATAAGTTTGTAATCCTGATTGGTTTCTAATTTTTTATTTTTGCTAGTGCATCTGCTAGACTGCTATTTGATTTTCTTCATGTAGGGTACGAACAGGGGCAACCAGAATTTGAAATTGAGTTGATAATTTGAAATTGAGTTGATATATATATATATATATATACATATATATATCCGATCTGTCAAGGATCCCGGATTGAAGCCTTTTCGGTGTTTTGATGCTTTTAAAAATTGTTTTTGGGAAATCCGAGCCGTCCAATGTGTTCAAAAGGTGTTTTCCAAGGTCCACGCGGGAAATCTTCAAAAAAAAATACCGGGAAGGGCTTGATCCAAGCATTTTTTCGCAAAAAACGTATATATATATTTTTTGCGAAAACTGCTTGGATCAAGCCCTTCCCGGTATTTTTTTTTGAAGATTTCCCGCGTGGACCTTGGAAAACACCTTTTGAACACATTGGACGGCTCGGATCGTCAAAATTTGATCCGGAACTATGAATCCCGGATCCGGGATCCCGAACTAGATAAGGACTGTATATATATATATATATATTTTTTTTTTTTTCGAATAAGTTGAAAATTCATGGGAACCGATTCGTGACTCGTGGTTAGGATTGGAACCGAACCGTGAGACTTTTGGATCGGACACGGATTGTATTTTCAAAAAACCGTGACTCGCGGACTAGGATTGGATTCATGGCAATCCGGACCGTGAGCACCCCTACGGGGTTGTAGTGAGTGAGGGGATCCACTATACGCGACAGCGTGCGTATAGTGAGCTGTCGTCCGATTGGTAATCAATAGTCCGGATAAATTGAGATTAAAGTAAATGTAAAAATGATTTTTTAAAGTATAAGATGATCTGAACCTTTGATCGCCGAGGAAGCTCACTAACAGGCCTTTTGGATGGTGAGAGAAGAAAAGAGAAGAAAAAGGGATTCCTCTCCCTTACTGATGAGAAAAGAAAAGAAAGGGGAAGAGTTTCTCCTGTCTCAACCAAACAAGCGTGAGAAATCACTCTCTCCCTCCCATTCCAGTTATCTTTCTCGTCTCCAGCGACCTCAAAAGTGAATTTTGATCACAGATCCGGCTTCTCCTCGATGAGACAAAAACAACGATGGAAGTTTTACGACGATCTGATGACGGGGTGGCCCGCACGTGCGATTTCCGGCGAGTTTCATCTAACATTGTTCGATTTCAGCGAGTTTCTGGGTATGGGGTTATGGGTTTTTATTTCACGGAGAGTTTCCGGGTTCGTGGCTTCACGGTGATGGAGATTTGGGTGTCCTGGCAGTCGACGGCGAGTTCATGGCTTCACGGTTTTTTATTTCAGTCGAGTTTCTGTTTTTCTGTTTTAAAAGAGTACATTCATTTATGCATATATGAATGTGTATATATCTATACAGGCTATATATTGTAAAATATATAAAACGGAAAAACTAATATTCTAATGTAGAATAGGTAAAATAGCTTACATTGTTGGAGTGTTGAAAGCGACGTGAGTAGGTAAAAAGTAAAATATGCACTATTCACTAGCAATTTTTGCTCAAGTTTTACCTGCACGGCTGCACTTGCTCTTATTAGACAAATAAACAGAATTGTGATAAATAAGCAAATAAGTAATGGTTACCAAACTTGCCCTAAGACACCCAAGATGAAAGAAGAGTAAAAAGAGTACAACGTTAACATGTATTCAAACCATTTTGCAATCAAGTAGAGAATTCCATATTCGTTGAATTCGCATCCATTGCGAATATGGCAAAGAGACGGTTTACATTATCTGCTGCAACAAAGCCTCGTAGTAAGAGGTGGTCTGTCCCACGGCTGAAAAAGACTGTACATTGTTGATCAACTTCACATGTATTTAGTAGGAGAGGAATAACCTCGGACGAGATGTGACCTACTCAAGTCAGGCGGCATTCAGGCAGCCTTCCCCAAACAAATTGATGGAGGGGAATTTTGGGATGGACTTTCAATTTTCGGACCAATATTCCTGGTCACGCCACCACAACTATGATCACGATAATGAGAATGATCCCAAAGATCAGTAACAGTAGACAGGTCTGCATGAAAAAAGGATCAAAATATGTCAGCAGCAGCAAGATCTGAATGACGAAGGCAGTAAATAGCATTGAAGTGAATCGGCTGATATGTCGAAATGATTAGCAATTGCAGAACCACAGTTAGTTGTACACGTAATTACAAAGAATTTACGGAAGATCAAGGACAACATAGGCATATTGAATTTTTTTACCAAAGATGAATTAGATCGTTGGATCCGGGATGCTTTTGCCAATTGGGAAGTAGCTTGTGCAGTTCCAGAATGAGATCTCTCAATGTTCGAACTAATGTCATCTGAATGAAGAGAAGTTAGGGGTTATTGTACATAAATGGAGAAAACTCATCAAGATAAACAAGATGAGGAACTTTACAATATAAAAAGGAATGAACAAAACATTGAACACTAACCAATCATAACTCCTTGCCCCTGAACCAGCACTGCCAGATCCTTAAAAATATCATTCACCTCACCAATCTGCTGCTGAATTTCTAATATCCCTTGTTCTCTTTCTTCGATAACGGCTTCATTGAAAACAACCTCATTCTCCAACATGATAACCTCTTGTCTGCAGTAGACGATTGTTTCAGGGATGAATACATGCAAATTCGAAGAGCCCCATATTAAGTTACTTGAAATTAGGAGAACTAATAATATTGCAGTAAGGTAGTTTTCCTGTTTACAGTTAGAAGAACCGAACTGGCAGTAACATACTCTATTCCGGACAGGATTATGAAAATCCAAGGGAAAGAAAAAAAAATTAAGATAAATAGACTTCACCCGTTATACAAAATCCACAAAGGGTGGGGCCATGCTCCATATATGGTTTCTCATTCAGATAAATGCTGCAAGAGGTTAGGAACAAAGGAACGGACCTTATTTCAAGTGTAACCGATGGGCACACAGTATTATTCAGAATGAGCATTAGAAAAATGTTAAAATCTTTTCAAGTAGCCCACATAAGAAAGCATGTTTAATAAATACCATCAGAATTCACTCATAAAACCATACCAGGTTGCCTTGTTACACTTACACAATCAGGAACAAGGATTAAGAGTTCAAATCCAAACAAGATGCTTGCCTTTTAGATTCCATGAGAAGAGCGAATTGTTGGCTATTCGTTGAATCCATCTCCAGTTCAGTGACATCGCGGCTGCAGCAAAAATTTGATTAAGGACATTTGGGGACATATCCAAAGTTAAATCAACCAAAATATGTGAGACACCAACCAATTACTTCCAGAAATCCAATCCAGGTTTTACCAAGTAGCACAATAAAACTAACTTCAAAGGTCCTTAAACCAAAGCTGGTCCTTTTTTCCCTTTCTATTTCCCACTAATGGTTCTACCAGGTGCAAGTATTTTATTCCCAGATAGAAAGTGGTGTTCTTACTGTGCCAGGTGAGAGGAGAGCTTTGGTAAATCCTCTGCACCTCCCAAGTCCCCCAATATGCTGTTTAATTATGAACTATTAATCCACGATTGTTATCCCGAACTTTCTGTTGCAAACATGCTGGCTATGATAGTTTTCTGGTTAATTGAAACCTTCCTCAATGCTTATTTTTACGATTTCATAGCAAGTCAGATCCCAGCCAGATGAATAAAGCAAAAGTTCATTGCCAATCCATCATCAGTTTTGAGGATTTACAGTTTGGAGGCAGACTAAAAATTCATGAACGTTGGACAGTGTGGGTAAATCTTATTACCCCCAACCTGCCCAAACAATTCTTTGGACATCCCGTGTACCGGCCAATTCATCTTGCTGTATGGCTAGAAAGACTAGGATCCTCGTCACAATGTAGGAGTATTCTGACCAAATAAAATCAAGATAGAGTATCTAGTACAGCATATTGACCAATGGCAACAAGACCCAGATTGGTGAGTATATCTTTGGCCATCAATTTTTGCCAAAAAAAACAGTTGATGGGTGCAAGACTGCAAGTATCATGACACTATCATCAATGTGTAAGTACCCCAAACGAAGATGTCTAAATTCCTCACTGTCCATGGACCAGTATAGCTAATAAACAAACAAACCTACCCAGGTGATTAATCATTACTCCATTAAGGAGTCTAGCAAAGGTACCTGGACGAAACAACTTCCTTAGGAACGGAGGGAGCATATGCTGTCTCTCTCTCAGCTGCAAGCCGTTGAGCTTTCTGAAATTCTCTAAGAACTGACTGGAAATCTTTTGCCAGCTTAGCATCGGCAATCTTCTTGCTAGCCTGAAGTTGAAACACATGATTTAAGGCCGAAGCAGATAACTATTTCCAAATTACCAAGAAAAAATTGGACAACGGGTAGGGAAAAGTTCCCATGAAAAACGACAAGCTTGGATAAATGAAGTGCATTTAGCAGACGTGAAGTGGGAAGATATTAACAATCTGCATAATGAGAATGACGAACTTAGAATGCCAATTGCATAGGAACATACACTGACTCCAGTGTGCTGATCTGTTTCACTGGCTTGCTTAAGCTTAGCTGAGGTCTCTTTCACCAGTTGTCCTATATGTTGCCTAGTCTTATGCCTGCAAATAGTTCAATCCAATGAAAGGACTATATAATCAATTAATAAACTACAAGAAGCCCAATGAGATTATTTGCATTCCACCAGCTGATTTTTATTTTTTTGTTTTTTACATTCCACAAAGCTGATTCAGGCTTGAAAAATGGGCAGTTGTGCTTAGAATGCTAGAGGAATAAAATGCACATCTAAGAGTATCCCGTGGCGATTTCTAATAACTCCGCCAGTTCCTTTGTTAACTCGTTGAATGTTCTCCCCTTTCTGTCAAACAGATTAAGCGACATGCATAAGGCAATTGCTTGATTGAAGCTAATGCAATCAGGGACAGCGATTCATCCAAAGCAAAGGTAACCTCAGTACATAGACCACTCTTCTTCTTTTCTTTAGAAAAAGAAACAGACTACATACTTAATTGATAACTTGATGACAATGACGCTCCACCATTCCATTTCAAACACATGGAGAACTTGAATTTCTATTCATGTATTCAAAAAATAGCAAGGTCCAAAATGATTTGATTCGCCGGTTGGCACAATAGTGGACGCTTTAGATTGCGGAATTCACACATATATCAAAATTTTCACACGAAACATGCATTTCTGTACAACTTCATTAAAGCAATAGAACCATTCTTCTGTAGGAAAATCACAGTAGATTAAAACCCATAACTCAATATCTTCTTAAGATCACAAGATTCCCAATTTCATCAGTTTCTACCTTCAACTTGAGTCCAATTATGCCTACCGAGACCACTCAACTCGGATGAACTTAATGCTAATTCATTTAATTGAAAAGAAAACAACAAAATATGAAAAGGGGGGGAAAAAAAAGCAAGGGATACGTACAGCTTTTGACGGAGTTCAAAAGTGTCCTTAGGTGTACCGAGGGAATTAACGAGGCGTTGGAAAGAGTTAACGGCGGTGTTGATCTGAAACACGCCGGCGGCGACGGCCTGCGACGGGTCTAGTCGCTGTTGCCGTCCATGGAAAGTCAAAGGGCGACCCGATTCGAGATCTTCGAAACTCATGCCGTCGCCCTTTCCTTCGATCGTAAGTAGAGTTTCACTCGACAATTCGACGAATAAATGCGTGAAAAAAATGGAATTGGAGAAGGAGAAGAAGAAGAAGAGGGGGTTTGGGGGTTTTCTTTGAAGGGAAGGTTTGGCGGAGATAATATAGGTGGGGAAGAGAGAAGACGGAGTCGTTGTGGTGACGAGTGACGACGTAACGTGTACGGTGTTAAGAAAAGGGGAGGAAGGTGCAGCGGGTATCCGACATTCCGACTCCCCCACTTTCCTTATGGATTTTCTTGAGTTTAATGTGGTGAATTAGTGGGAATTGCGGAGCCTATAGTGAGCACTCATAATAGGCGTGTAGTGAGTAATTTGAATTGTTAAAGGTTCGAATTTTAAATAAAACCCAACCGGCCTGTCCAAAACAAATTAGACCGCTGCCGCTATTCACTACACGCTCTCACTACAGGCCTCCAGTTCTGAATAGTAACAAGTTATTTTCGTATTCGCCTTCGTCTGTCGTTGGCATCTCTAGCAGATGAGTCCGCCTAGCGGATGAGTCCACTTGATGAATGAATCCGCCCAACCAAAATAAGTTGAATGAGAACCCTTCTACCACCCGAAGCAAGTCCAAGATCTGCCTACCACTTTAGCAAAAATCCCAAAAATATTGAATGATTCATCTCTCGTACATTCTCTTCAATAAAATGCAGCATAAGTAAATACGCTCCTTGTGCAAATTGTGGGTTCCTGTGTCTTATACCGAATGTGACGGAATCTCTTCTATTCTCTTCACTCACACTTAACACTTACGCTGAGTCTAACGAAGCTCAGGTGTGTAGCCTTCCACTGTGGACCGAGACTACGTAAAGGTAGAACACCATAGAAACTTCGCTGACTTTATCATAAACCTTGATTTTGCTACGAAAAAAAAAGAACCCGGAATAGCGGAAATCAGTGCGTGTTCCATTGATAACAACAATATCATAGTTGTAATATCCATTTTTAATGGTTTTTCTCTCTATTCCAACAATAATCCAAGCCGATGATTAATCTTGAAATAAATTTAAAATTTGTTTTCAGAATTCAGGATCCTAAATTATGAATGAGAAATTGGAATATTGAATCAACCATTTTGCACATATCTAACTGAGTTGATTTTTTCAAGGCTTTTAAAAAATTTCATTTTCAAATTAATGAACAATTTTGAATATTCGTGTGGGGATCAAAAGTGGGTCTCGCAAGCAGTTGTGCATTTTTTGTTCCCCAAACCGTCAGTACCCTTAGCATTATTGCTTTTTGCCTGCTTGTTATCTGATATTATAAGTATTAATTTTTTAAATTAATTTTTCATCAATTTTTTTAGATTAATCATTTGTATCGATGAATTGAATTAAAAATATAAAAATATGGACCAACGTTGAAATATTTGCATATAAACTTCACTATAGACAAAAAAAAAAAACAAATAGATATACTATAGATGAAAAATACCATCTATAGTGATTTTATTTTTTGCTTTTGATCATAATTTTTTTATTTTTAGGCTTCTATCGTCGAGAAAGATAATTAATCCAAAACACATAATGTGAATGTACCAAAAAGTCAAAATGGATGAACAAAAATATTGACAGCAAAGTACCACAAAATTTTAGTCGCGTGAATTTTTATTATAGAGAAACTATACAGTTTGTAAAAAAAATTCAAATAATACAGTAGAAATGCTTGTAAATTCAGATGAATAAAAATATAGTATAAGAACATAAAAAGAAAAATATAAAGACCACTATGTTTACGGGAATAGGGGGATCATGCTGAGTCCCAAAATGACAACATGCATGCAATCCTCATCCGAGTCGTCTGTGCTCGGCGATCTACAGTCCAAATTTGTTTTGACTCAAATAAATTCGCACCGTTGATTGCCGAGCTGATCTGGGCTGTTGATCGCCGATTACGGACGGCTCGGATGGGGATTGCATGCATGGGGACAACATGACCCCCGGGTTCATGTTTACTGACCTTTATATCGAAATACTAAAATGCCAACAATCTAAAAAAAACCAGAAAAGCATAATGTTGAAATTCATCAATGGCAGAATTTCGAGTAATTGGGATTGGAATATTGTCGGTTATGATTGTAATTAAAACATGCTCTTAGAACTACAAATTGTCTTCAAATATTTTAAGTGGGCAAATTTCAAGCATTCCTAATTTTATTACCCCATAAATCATGAACCCTTCTACCGGTACAGACCAAACAGTACCGACGGCTCCGGGGACCCCATTGTGAGTCCCAAACGGTCGATCCGAGTTGTCCATTCATTCCAGAATCGAATTCCGAGGGGTCCACGCTAGAATCACTTCAATCGGACGCTCCTAAGTGCTCGATCCAAAATCACCCCATTTCGTTTCAAAATTTTTGAACGAAATGGGGTGATTTTGGATCGAGCACTTAGGAACGTCCGATTGAAATGATTCTCGCGTAAACCCACTCGGAATTCAATTCTGGAATGATTGGACGGATCAGATCAACCGTTGGGGACCCACAAGGGGGTCTCCGGCGCCGTCGGTACTAGGGGCGTCGGTACCCCTGGATTTATCGATAAATCATAATCTTAATTTCTTAGGGGTAGTAGAAGGATTATATTAATTATTTTCTCCTTCAAATTTAACGCTAGCATATAGGAATCTACTCGGTTTGGACGTCACAATCACATTCCTTTAGATACATGACATCCAAACACATTTTCAGTTTTAGAAAATGTTAATTCAATTATGGTTTAATTATAGTCGACCTGATTACTTATTGTTTTACAAAAATAAAACATGTTCATATACACAATGTGCACTATACAGTAAAGTTGTGTCAATGATCGTCTGACGCACGTTAGTTGTTCAACATAAGAGAGCTCGAGTGTATTGACTGTTATATATAGTCAAATTTGTTTCTAGATACATAGAAATAAAATCGTTTAGTCAACAAAGGGTAAAATGGGTATTGAAATTGATTTAGTAATCCATAATCTATATTATTGGATTATTCGTTTTGTCTTTATTCAATTTTTTTTTGCATTTGTTAGTTTTGCGTCAAAATTTTGTGGTTTCTGAATTTATCTCGACGAGACGAATCTAACAAGTATAAAATTATGGTCAAAACTCAAATTTTTTTAAATAAAGCCAAAATTAATCCAATAATCCAAGTATTTTCGGCTTTATTAAAAAAAATCATTTTTTGTTTTTTTTTGCTAAATCAGCCCTATTGAGTTGTTTTATTTGACAATGACAAAATTGATACCGTATTAATAGTGCAAAATTGATACCGTATAAAGTGTTACACAAAATACTAGGGTAGTCTAGTGTGATTTCAAAGAGTAGAGGGGCGGTAATGTGAAGTTTACCCATTGAACAAAGTCCCACGTCAACATATACCGCGTGTCCCCTACTCCACGCGCGCTTTAAACCGCCCTCAATCTCCGCCGTCCTCCTCCGTCTCCCAAGCTTTGATATTTCTTCCCAGCCAAATCACAGAGACTCACTCTCTCTCTCTCTCTCTCTCTCTCTCTCTCTCTCAGTATCATCCTCGCCGCCGATACAATTGATCTCTGGTTCACTCATAAACTGCTCCGATGTCGGTTAGTACTTCCAGTTCTGCTTATCTTTTAGTCTACCTGTCGATTTTAACTTCCTCCAATATTTTTCATCAAATCAAATCATAAGCATATTAGTACCTAATAGTTCGACTTGTGTAGTTAAATTAGTAGCGGTTAGTACTGAATTGCGCTCGATGTATGCAAACGCGATGGTTACATGTTTCTTGTTAATCTTGCAGATCCGTTTAATTCCTACATTTACAACACAATTTTGTTTGTCGATTCGAATATTGGAAAGTCCAATTGGTGCCCCAGAGTATTCAATTTCTGCTTGTTGCTGTTTTTGTTGTGGTTTTGTCAAAAATCAAGGCAATTCTAAACGAAATAATTAAGTCTAAGTTTATTATTTGCTTAAAGACAAAGTAATTAGGTAATTTTCTCATCTTCTTGTTAGAGTTTCGAGTGGGTTCCTATTTGGGATTTCTAAATTGGCACAAGTTCTTGAGTTTTTTCAAGTAACAAGAAAGTTGTTGATCAAATTTCACTGTTTTTCCAGCAGATGAAGTCGTAATATTTCAGTGTTATACGTGTTAAAATACTTAGATAGAAGCTTAAAAATCGTTGATAGCTGTGTATCTTTTGATGAATATGCGAAATCTCCCAGGCCCATGGTTGGGACATTTCTCTGCTGCAATTGAATTCCGCTTTGAACCTGGGGACCTCCCCTCCCGTTTGATATTTATGCTGCGATGTTCTTACTTCATGCCAAAAGAAAATACTATTTAAGTAGTTTCAGTTGATACTAAAGCCAGCACAGTTTATTCATATCCATGCCTATCTATGTGGTTCTACTGGTTACTGGCAGATAGGTCATGTTCATATTAACCTCTTGCAAGTGTTAGGAACTTAGCACGACCGTTCCTTCAAACAGTTTAGGTGAAGTCTTTTTGTGTGTTTTTTTCTATGGAAGTATTTTTTTGTTGCTTGTGTTTGTAAATCTCGGTTTATGGTATGCAAACGGCGATTGATCAGTGCACGTTTTTTTTTTTTCTTTCTTTCTCTTACTACTTCCTGGATTGTCCTAAATTAGGCGTTAGTCTTGTTTAGTAGCCTTGGAATGTTTCTCGGCATTCCCAAAAGAATTCCGTGAATGCCCTTGCTTGCTTGCACATTGTAGTTGGTGCTAGGCCCATGCATGTGACATAACAAGGGGGACTCTGTCTCCATGTACTTTACTCTTAAATATGAGCTTTTCTTCTGGTGCTACCTTTTCCAACCCTGCTAAAATAAAACAAGAAATAATATTCTCCTTATGTTGCTTCCTCCATTATCATGTATCAGAGGATTCAAGTTCCAGTAGGTGTAGTGGGATCTGGAAATACATCCACATCTTTTATCCAGGTTTGCTAGATCAGTTGAACTCGATTATGACTTTCTTACTTGGCACAGGAGGGTTGGCGTTTAGTCCTGTGAAAACTCAAGTTTTTTGTTTTTTGTTTGAGTGTTTCCTACTCACATTCATGGAATAAATGACTTGTGTAACCCAAAATTTTTGTTAGGAATAGACTAGCGTTGTGCCCCCATGCATCGAGTGGGCACATTTCCAGTAAGGGAAGAAGTAAATGCGTAAGTAGTTTGGAGATGGAAACCAACCTTCATTGGTATGCTCTCCGTAAGCAAATTCTTATAACAATCGGAGGCGAACTTGGTACTCAAATCTGTGATCAAATTCTCGCCGAAATTGGTCTTTAAAAATCTGTGAACGAATTCTCGCAACTAACGGAGACTCCCTACTAAAATATTTGTAGAGGGATCCTGGAACCATCAATGGGAGAAGAATATAAGAATTGTAGTGGTATGGAACCATCAATGGGAGAAGAATATAAGAATTGTAGTGGTATGTGAAATTAGTATTACATAGTGTGTGGGTAAACTTGGAGTTGACTGGGGTTTCAGTGTAACGGATTCCGGTATATGGGTGGGATACCTGTAGGTTTGGTGCAAAAATTTGAATAAAGAAAACCTTGAAATTCTAGAAATTGAGGGATGGAGTTTTGGAGGCTTTTTAGCTCTCACTACATTTGCATATAGTATAGATAGATGCTATCCCTACTCCTTTTATATTATGCTTATCTGCAGCATGTCGAAACTTCTATAAAAGTTCAGCGCGGCATGAGTTTTCTTGGGGTGATTGTTGAGTTCGAGTAATAATGTGAAACAAGAATTCATGAGGTCTTTAAAATTATCAATAGTCCGTTCTCGTAGGATTGTAGGTGCACCTTGTCAATATGGGAACTCTTATGTACCCTTTTTTGTGTTCAATCATTTATTTAGTTGTTCGTTCATATCGGTCTGGAATGATGTTTTACTTTGAGGAACTTTATCAAGTTTTTGGTGCCACAGCCGTTTTGCCATTGTGTCAGTCATTGACAGGAATGTAAGCATCAACGAGACTTTGCAGATTATTGTTGAATTAGGACCTTTGAGTTCTTATGTTCAATGTATTCAGTTTCTTTTAGTCGTATTCATGTCAAATACGAGATATGCTTGTTTCAGAACTACAAGGGAATCTGCAGTCACACGTATAAAACTTGTTGAAATATTCGATTCTTTTATCATCCCACAACCTGGTTTTGTCATTACAGATCCGAACTGTGAAAGTCAGCAATCTCTCCTTAGGTGCAACTGAGCAGGATATAAAGGAGTTCTTTTCCTTTTCTGGTGAAATTGAATATGTCGAAATGCATAGGTTAGTTTTTTGAGTAATTTTAATTTTTGTTTGCCTTGTGAATTACCAAGTATTCAGACATCAAGGTTCTCACTTTTAATTAATTATCTGTTGTCATTTTTTCCAACTTGGAAACTTTTTTCAGTGAGAATGAGCGTTCTCAGACGGCACATGTTACCTTCAAGGATCCTCAGGGTGCAGAGACTGCGGTTCTTCTTTCGGTACATTCACTCAAGTTTTCCCCCCCTGGATTTTGGTGTTGGTTTACTGATATGACATTGTATAAAGACATATGGTCTATCTGTCAATGACATGACCAAAGTACTTATCAATGACTGTCTGGTTCATTCCATCGGTTATCCTTTGGGTAGCCAGTCTTTAGCTTGGTTTGCGCACGAAGACATTGTGAAACGACATTTACCTTGTTTCTCTACGAATTTCAACTGCTGCGATGTACGGAACACAAGAATTCTTGATTCAAGTTCGAGTATGCCTTTGAGGAAACTAAAATCTTGACATTCTTTTCAGATTGTTTTTTGGACTTTATGCACTTCTATATTGGGAATACCTTTGGATATTCGTATCTTAACTCATATTCCAAATCTGAATCGGAAACTCAGCTCCTGTTGACCAAGTTATTGCTTTTAAGTTCAGTTTTCATAGCCCACAGGTCTTCCTTGTATCATCTCGGAATTGATTGGGGCATTGCACACACAGAAATCTCACTTCTCTCATACCTCCATATAATTCTGAGGTCAACACTTACCTCCTAGGCTAGGAGTCCTAGCATTTGGGGAGGCCAACACTTTCTTCAACAGAGTCCTGTAATTATTTTGATTATTATGCATTTCTGAAAATGGCTAGAATTATTACACTGATCATGTTTTCTAGCTGTGCTTCAGAAGACGAAGCTGTCTCCTTGTTGCTTTGTTTTGAAGGACTTCTTTTTTACCCTTTGTATATACCATCCTTATCCATTTCCTTTCTTGAATAGTTGACCCGTTTGTCTGTTATCCAGGGAGCGACAATAGTTGATCAGTCTGTTGGCATAACTCTTGAACCGGATTACAAGTTGCCACCTTCTGCTTCAGCAACACCTATTGTATGGTCTAATCCCATAAGGTTTTCAGTTTTACCTTCTAAAAATCACAAACTTTCTGAGCTGACCAAATTGTTCGATCTATCCAGGCAACAGAGAACATAAATCCTGGCACTTCTGGATCCGCTATTCAAAAGGCAGAGGATGTCGTCACCGGCATGTTGGCGAAGGGCTTCATATTAGGCAAAGACACACTCAACAAAGCCAAGACTTTCGACGAGAAACACCAGTTCACTTCCACCGCATCTGCCAAAGTCGCTTCTCTGGACCAGAAAATTGGTCTCAGTGAGAAGATCACCATGGGGACCACATTGGTGAATGATAAGGTGAGGGAAGTGGACGAGAAGTTTCAGGTTTCCGAAAAGACCAAGTCTGCTTTAGCGGCTGCAGAGCAGACGGTTAGCACCGCAGGGTCTGCCATCATGAAGAACCGTTATGTATTGACCGGGGCTTCTTGGGTCACCGGGGCTTTCAATAGGGTTGCCAAGGCAGCGGAGGAAGTGGGACAGAAGACAAAGGAGAAAGTGGCCGAGGAAGAACAGGGGAGATATTCGGCACAGGGTTATTCTCAGGTTCATGATTCGTGATTGATAAAGATTTGGCAATCTCGTGTGGATATACATGTGAAGGTAGTTTGGATCTTGGAGTTCTATGGATTTCCATTTATGCTTCTGTGAAGATACCAAGTAAAGTTGAATAAGGTTGTGTCATGTATGGTGGGGGGATGTTTGCACAGATGGAACTTAATTCTTTGTTTGGATACTACATAATCTCTCTCTCTCTCTCTCTCTCTCTCTCTCTCTAACATGGTGAAAGGGAAAAGGGTTCTTAAGGTCCCGTTTGGCTCATCGTTTTAAAATTAAGCAACAAGATTGATGCAAATCAAAATAAAGGATAGATTTAATAAGAGGAGATAAATCCCAAATTGGGATACAAGGAGCAAAAGCTCTCAATATTCTTTATCAATATATATCAAAACTACTTGATGAGGACTCTAGATACCTATTTATAGACTCAATGACCCTACTACACTAGAGGACACTAAAATGACATCACTACCCTCATACATATTGCATCAGGACTCTCCCTCTAAAGAAAACAACTTGTCCTTAAGTTGGACTACTTACATAAGACACTAAAATAAAGACATCGTAAAGTTTTTATTGTGCAGCTTCAAAGTAGACATTTTGCTGCGTTCCTTGATCAATGCGTCACCCTCAACACAACCAATCTTCAATATGAGCTTCTTTTTGTATACATCTACCGCGTCCATACTTATGTGCCAAGAAACCACTCATTTGCCATGTCTCTTGTGTAGAATCACATCATAAAAATAAGGCCATCACACTTGTATCCATCGCACGACTCCAAGAACCATCTAACATGATGTGCAAAAAGTCCAAATTCACTTCATAGCCAAGGCTTGCTCGAGTGAAAACCATGCCTAAAGGATCTTCAAGCACCAAGTAGTCTACACCCTCTTTCGGCAACTTTGGAACTTGTCCGGGCGCCACAACATCACAAAATAGAACATCTTGCACCAAAAACAATTCAAGAGGCATCTCATGGAAGCGACTATCAAGCTTTGACTCTACGAAATCCTCTAAAACAAGCGAGACATCAAAAGTAACCTCTTTCGGGTTTGGTAACACACCAACTCCTTTCTTTTCTTCTTGTGCTTCCTTGTTTTCTTGCCTTGCTATAGAGAGACTTTCTTTGATCATATCAACAAAACTCTCCTCTTAATCGCCAACTCTAAACTCTTCATCATAAGTAGGAACATCTTCAAATTCTCCACTAGTCTTAAAGATGGAACATCTTCATGTGGGAACTCATCAAATTTAGGAAGAACATCATCATCAATATCCTTATACTCGCTAGGATACTCATCATACACGAGAATTCCTTCTAAATCACCTCCAAAGCCTTCATTTGGAGACTCATCAAAGATTGACAAGTCTTCAAACACCTTTTCAACCCCAAAGATAACATCATCTTTAAGAACACTTTCAAGTTCTTCACTTGGATATTCATCAAAGATAGGAAATCCATTGAAATGACTGAGTTCTTGCACCTCTTCAAACACATCCGAAGTGAGGTTTATCTCCCCCTCAACTTGTCCGGATTGACGGGTCCATAAGATTCTTCAAGGTCATCACCAATGTTCTCCTCCTTGTAGTCAATACTAAACTTAGCTTGACTATGAGAATCATAAATACCTTCGTCGTAAACGATGCACCTTTTTAGTTAAGGTAGCAACTTGTCTTTTCATCATCAACAATTGCACCTTATCATTCAAGGTAGCAATTTGTGCCCTCAACTCTTTAATCTCATGCCTATTTGGATTGCCATAGTCATAACCATAATCTTCACCATTTTTCACCATAAATCCTTCACCTCTAACTCCTCTCCTACCTTTACATCCTCTTTGAGCCATGTACAACACCAAAATCAACTCCAATACTCAATTCAATCTCAATCAAGCAAAACTCAATCAATTGGGACCCCAAACTTCAACAAATCACCAACAATCAACACAAATAATCCCAAATAACAACAAACCCGCAATAAACAACAACAAAATCGCAGTAAAACTCAAAGATATCGAACCTAACTCACTGGGTTAATTCAAAATCACTGATTTGAGCAGCAAACATGGAGTTCAAGTGCCAAAACCTCATTTCGAGTACTGAACAGCAGGATTTGAGTGCTATCAAGTGTTGTTCGTACCTTAATCGAGGGTAAACAGTTTTGTCGAGTGTTGTATGTACAATGCTTTTCGAGACTGGGTCAGGTGATTCGAGCAACAGACAACAAGAATAGAGTCTCAAAACTCCAAATCGAGCACCGAAATAGGGTTTAGAAGGTCTGCTAGTTGGAATCGAGTAGTGGGTCTTCTGTTCGAGCCCTAAACGACGTCCGAAATTGCTCCAGCAACCTTCGAATCACCAAAACGAGGGTCGAACTGGCTGCTAATCAACATATCGAGGTTCGAACTGGCCTGAATCACCAAAACAAGGGTCGAAAATGGGTTTCGAAGGTCTCTCTGCTGATTTTAAGTACCAAAAGGGGCTATCAAAGGGTTAGGCTGTCGAAAAATGGGTAGAAGAAGTGCCGAAATGGCTGAAAGTGCTGGTTTCAAAGGGTATGGGTTCGATTGAGGAGTGAAAGAGATTGAAAATGGACGGATCTGAGGATTCCGAGTGTACTAAGGTGTTTTTGGTTTTCCGGCGAAGGAGTAGGGTTTCGGCGAGGTTCAGGTGAGATCAATGGTCAGGATCTGAGCTCAGTGCTCTGATACCAAATGATGCAAATCAAAATAAAGGATAGATTTAATAAGAGGAGATATATCCCAAATTGGAATACAAGGAGCAAAAACTCTCAATATTCTTTATCAATATATATCAAAACTACTTAATGAGGACTCTAGACACCTATTTACAGACTCAATGACCCTACTACACTAGAGGACACTAAAATGACATCACTACCCTCATACATATTGCATCAAAGATACAAGTGATCTAATTTTACAAATAGCTGCCTGCTTTTTACTTAAAAAATATACCGGCGCACACCTTGCTGCTTATTACTACTTATCAATCCAGCTTCAATAAGCAAAACATTATAGCTAAATGAATTATGATTGTTGGTTATTTATAGGAGCAATGCTAATGCTATGAACACAACTTAAAAAATACAAGAAATAATTGTCTCGGGAACCTTCCAATGCACTTTGGTCTATATGCATCGAACGGTTATGGATACTGTTGTATCCGAACTAGTATTCTAAAGTTGTGCACGTAGACTTTCTGTATGTGTAAAATAAACCATGAAAGTAAGAGAGACTTGTCCCTTGATATACAACTGAATTGCCTATAAAATTGGACTCCTCTTTTTCCAATCCATCTGACCTTACACAACTACCATAGAAATTACAAATGACAAGCAAATTAAGACCCCAACTAAAATCTATGACCAACAAATTCTAGTGTGATTTGGCCCAAAGGATTGTAGATAGAAAAGGAAAGACCTAGGGGTGTATTAACGGAAAAGAGCGAAGATCTGCTTGTTCCGAGGGTCACAGAATTAGTGATCGTAATCGATTCATTTAGTGATTGTAATTGATTTTCTGTAAATAGCTAACCTAAGAATAGGTGGGCTGTTGTTAGTATAAAAAGCCATCTTTCTCTTTTGTACACTATAAATTCATTATCAATAGAACAAAGTTTTCCCAATAGCATAAATCCGACCTTGAAGTCCTTTAGCTATTTATGCTAGAGGCAATAACTTGAAAACTAGCAGTACAATGGGTCGCATTTTGCTTAAGTTTCTCATCATAGTGGCTTTCTTTGTTTCTAGTACCATGTCAATTGGTTTTCCCCATAAAGCTCAAGCTCAAGTACGTATAATCAGCGGCGTCCCCAACAATCCACAACCATTACTGGTTCATTGCGAATCTGCAAATGATGATATAGGAACACATGTGCTCCAAGCAGGTGAGGAATTGGATTGGCATTTTAAACTCGATGTCTTCGGAAGAACTCTTTTCCACTGCCACTTCAATTGGGACTCCAAGGACAAATCAATTGATG
Organism: Vaccinium myrtillus; assembly: GCA_016920895.1. NCBI lineage: Eukaryota > Viridiplantae > Streptophyta > Magnoliopsida > Ericales > Ericaceae > Vaccinium > Vaccinium myrtillus. The sequence continues at coordinate 30,241,559 of CM029280.1, read as the reverse complement.
TATTCCATCAGCCTGATATCTTCCATTACTACAAGACAAACAATTGGTTAGTGAAACCTGATGGTTTCTATTTCAGTACCAGCTCAAACTGGGAGAAAAAATATGATTGGAATTAACTTCAGGGCGGACCCTGGGAGTGCAAGGGGGGTGTTTGGTCCCTGCATTCCCCCCCAATTTTCTTCCTATTTGTATTTGTAGTACACTTTTGATTATTTTAACGGTCCGGATTTGAAATACTCTTTGACCGGTAAGACTCTTACCGGTCAAAAAGTATTTCAAATCCACTCCATTGGTTGTTGAAACGAACAATTGGGATCCGCGTTGTCCACTTTTGTTGTACCTATAGCATCCTTCATGTTGAAAACATGTTGCAAATTGTCATGCATATCTAAATTGTGGCAAATAGAGTGATTCTCTCTCTCTCTCTCTCTCTCTCTCTCTCTCTCTCTCTCTCTCTCTCTCTTCTCTCTAACGTTTTAAACACATTGGACGGTTCAGATTATGAAAATTTGATTGAGAAAGTGTGGTGTGGATGCTACGTCCGCATTTTAGGGTGTGGATGGGAAGCTCACTGTATATATATAAACCATGGCAAAGTGTAATTGCATTTAGGTGTAGTGAGGTTGTGGGTTCGATTTGAACGACGAGTTTAATCCACAAAGAGCAATGCTACAAGCACTAACTAGTGTACCAACTATTACACTAAATGCACACATGGCATTACAATATCAATGCACTATTTAATACATGAATAGATTCATCCACTAAAAGAGTTTCACATGGACGGTTAGTGTAATGGTTGGTACACTAGTTAGTGCCTGTAACATTTCCCATCCACAAAATACCATTTTCGCGGCAAGAGATCCGCCCCTACACCCCGGGCTTTTTGCTGAAAGTTGTCTACATCCCCCAACAAATTCTTATAGGGATGAAGTTGATATCTTGTTGATGGGTTGGAACGTATGATGGGGGGAAAAAAAAATTCACCGATTTAAACATTAAAACTCTCAATAAGGACTAAGATTTGGTAACAAATTAATTAGGACATGCCAACAAACCAACTTTTTTGGAAATCTCTATGGGATAAGATCAAATGGTAGCCTTTGGAAATCTATATAGGATAAGATGTAGCATTTGTTTTATATAGGATAAGGGTATTTTCATTGTTTTATATGGGCTTTTTAGGCCCCTGAGTGTTCGGGTTTTGCCCTCAGGCTGTTCCAACTTTTGGTTGGATCTTGTCTCCCCCTCGATGTTCCCCTTATCGAGATTCTTTAATAAATTTTTGTTGCCGATCAAAAAAAAAAAAGATGTAGCCTTTGTAGGTAAAGAGAAATCTTATCTAGATTGCCTCCATCTCATTCAGTATTATAGAAAGGTTACATTACACTCTGTTATTTGAGTATGTATCATATGCATCCTTGGATCATAATCTTAATTAACGGGCAGTCTATGGGCAAAAATCGAGTACATGTTTTTTGTTTGTAATCATTCGATGAATGTTGACAATGTAATGAAGGGTCCACGTGCATTGAACGATTCAAGACATATTTATCTGGATCTGTGCACACAAATCTTTTCGCATAGTGTGTCTTCATGGATTGTCGAAATCAATGTTACTTACATTGGTCATTGCCTACATCCCAAGTCCTTTAGCTATGTATTTATGAAGGAAATTGTTGCAATAACTCAAAACTACAACATATCCAGTGCTTGAAGTGATTCGTACAATGAGTCGCATTTTGCTTCAATTTCTCATAATATTTTCCTTTGTTTCTACCACCTTGTCTCTGCAAAAACCAAATGGTTTTTTAACCCCCAAAGTTCAAATGCGTGTAATCAAAGATTCATTGCAGAAACCAATTTTTCGTTTCTATAAAGTTCAAATGCATATAATCAGCGGCGTCCCTAACATTCCACAACCATTACTGCTTCATTGTGCATCCGCAGATGATGATATCGGAATGCATGCGCTCAAAACTGGCGAGGAATTCGATTGGCATTTTAGACCCAATATCTTTGGAACAACTCTCTACCACTGCCACTTCAATTGGGACTCCAAGGACACATCGATTGTTGTATTCAAAATGTCTGATTTCTTCCTCCACTGCAAGTTATGCTATTGGTTAGTGAAACCTGAAGGTTTCTATCTCAGAACTAATGGTTCAAATTTTGAGAAAAAATATGATTGGATCTAACTTATATTTCCGTGCCATCATCATCAACTGGTTGATGCTCCTATAAATAAATTCTATCCAGATAAAAATAGACTTTTTCTTTTTCTTTTTTTCGGGCGTTACGCCGTTTTACTTGCCAATTTTCTGGGCATACCATGTGTCTGATTACACCTTGAGTAACTAATGATTACAAGTTGCTGGTCAAGGGTCATAAATGAGAATAGAGAACATAAATTTGGAGTCCGAAGTTATTTTTAAAGCACACAGACAACTTTATTTTGCGAATCAACATCCAAAACACATTTTATTGCAACGGTTCATCATTCAATCTGGATGCTACCCGAATGATTCCTCTTGCACTCTCCCACCCTGCCTCACTCTCTCTCAAGGTTTTGTCATGTATTGTGGGGATATTTGCACAAATGAAAATTGATTCATTGTTGATCGCAAGAAGTTGGCCTAGTGACTCAAGACGTAAGACTTAAAAGTTTATTCTAAATGTCTCATGTTTGAAATTTCTCACGTGCTATCGACTCATTTAGGGCCAAATTTATATGGGGCATTCGATACGGCTTTAATTAATTAATTATTATTATTAATATTATTATATTATTATATTATATTTTTATTTATTTATTTATTTTTTTTTTGGGGGGGGTGTGGTTGGTTATAAGGAGACGATGAGATTAGTCCATCAAAATGTGCATAAACTGGTCAAAAACTTGAGTTGTAAAAAACGCAATTCTTTGTTTGGATACTATATAAGGAGACGATGAGATTAGTCCATCAAAATGTGCATAAACTGGTCAAAAACTTGAGTTGTAAAAAACGCAATTCTTTGTTTGGATACTATATAAAATCGCGCTTGAATATTGTTGCAATATTGTCATGCATATCAAAAATTGTGGCAAATAGAGTGGAACACCAATGCGCTCTCTCTCTAAAAGGTCCTTAAGGCCCTGTTTGTCCTTTATGGACAGTGGGAGTATTAACTAGCTTTTTTTGGTCCGAGGATAACTCAAACACCCATAAAATTAATAAAAAATTACTCTAAGGTCCATTATAGCTTTTTGTAACATGTCTAGTCCACCTCTTAGTTCTATAACTCCTCTAATCCACCTTCTTGCAATTTCTAAGGTGTAAGGTCCACTCTCCATTTTTAATAGACAAATGTACCCTCACATTAAATTTAATACATAATATACTTTCATAGGGTACCCTAGGGTTTAGGTTTAGACACTTTCATAGGGTACCCTAGGATTTAGGTTTAGGGTGCACTTTCCTATTATAGGGTTTTTAGGGTTTAGGTTTAGGGTGCACTTTCCTATTATAGGTTTACACTTTCCTTTTTAGTGGTTTAGGCACTTTCATAGGGTACCCTATGGGATTTTAAGCACTTTCCTCTTCAACTAGGATTTTAGGCACTTTTATTATAGGGTTTTTTAGGGTACCTAGGACCTTTTTTTAAGCACTTCCTCTTCAACTAGGATTTTAGGCACTTCTTAGGGTACCTAGGTTCTAGGGTATTTCAGGATCTTAGGGTATCCCAAGAAGATTTTAGGGTATCAGGATGATTGGCACGTATCCTAGTGGAGTGTAATATTGGATGTATTAGGATAATATTGGATGTATTAGGTTGGATGGATAGGATATTAGGATAATATTAGGTGGACTAGAAGTGTTAGAAAATAGCTATAGGACCTTATATCAATTCTCCCTATATTTAAAGTCAAAGGTTCTTTTTAAAGTACATGGACAACCTTATTTTACCAATCAATATCTAGATTACAAGGGACGAGGGAGTGGACCCCTCCAATACACATTTTAATAACAATCTAACGATCGTGAATGCTTAAATATTGTTGCAATATTGTACCAACTAAGCTACAGAGAAATCTTATTTTGATTGCCTCCATCTCATTTAGTTTTAGAGAATTCGTAAATTTTTTGATAAAAACTCATAACATTAAGTTTGTATAAAAGTTCATAGCATTAAATTCCAAATCAAATGTTCTGAATTTGTATGGTAATATTATGAATTGCCAATACAAATTTTATAAATTTGTATAGTAAATGCTATGTATTCAAGGCCATTCACGATCGCAACTCATTCACACCCGAATAACGGTGTGTGTTGTTGCATTTTTCAAAGTTTTATTTACATATCCTTTAAAAGAAATAGTGGAACTGCACTCACTAAGTAACGGGCAGTCTATATATGGGCAAAAATCGGGACATGTATGTGTTTGTAATCGTGTGATGAATGTTGGCAAAGTAATGAAGGGTCGACGTGCATTGAACAATTCGAGACATATTTATCTGTATCTGTGCACATAAGCCTTTTCGCATAGTGTGTCTTCATTAATTAACTAAAGGCCGAGGCGCACAGTACTCTTGTGTGTGCAAGTGTAAATTTGTAGAGAGAGAGAGAGAGGGAGGGGAAGTGGGTAGTTTTTTTGTTTGGGCAGATAGTTTTTTGTTTGTGGGTGGATAGTTTTTTTTTTTTTTGTGGGTGGTTGAGTTCAAGTGAGTTTTACTATTTAATCCTTACAATTAATTAATGTTACAATGAAAACAGTTGTGAAATATAGTTTTCTATAAGGACAATATTGAAAATCACATTTGTGACAGGACTTCAAAAATTTGTTCACACCAATCGAATTAGCTAGCTAGATACACAATCTTCTTGGATTGTGGAGATCAATTTTTATTACATTGGCCATTGCCTACATCCCAAGTACTTTAGCTATGTATATATGAAGGCAATTGGTGCAATAACTTGAAACTACAACATTCCATCCAGACCTTCAAGTGATACATAGTACGATGAGTCACATTTTGCTTAAGTTTCTCATCATAGTGGCTTTCTTTGTTTCTAGTACCATGTCATTTGGTTTTCCCCATAAAGCTCAAGCTCAAGTACGTATAATCAGCGGCGTCCCCAACAATCCACAACCATTACTGGTTCATTGCGAATCTGCAAATGATGATATAGGAACACATGTGCTCCAAACAGGTGAGGAATTGGATTGGCATTTTAAACTCGATGTCTTCGGAAGAACTCTTTTCCACTGCCACTTCAATTGGGACTCCAAGGACAAATCAATTGTTGTATTCCATCAGCCTGATATCTTCCATTACTACAAGACAAACAATTGGTTAGTGAAACCTGATGGTTTCTATTTCAGTACCAGCACACACTGGGAGAAAAAATATGATTGGAACTAACCTCAGGGGCGGACCCTGGGAGTGCAATGAGGGTGTTTGGTCCCTGCATTCCCCCCAATTTAAAGTCAAACACATATATTTGAAGTCAAAAGTTCTTTTTGAAGTACATGGACAACCTTATTTTACCAATCAATATCTAGATTACGGGGACGAGGGAGTGGACCCCTCCAAAACACATTTTAATGACAATCTAACGATCGTGAATGCTTAAATATACATTACCTCGTTTCCACAAAGAAATGTTGGAAATTTCTCGGAAATTCGGTGTGAATGAAACCGGGCGTTCGGAGGGTCTCTCGAGACAACCGAAAGGACCCACGTAGCTGTTTATTACATGCGTTGATGGCAGAATATTACGGTGTTAATTGCTGGTTATAACACCTCGTAACCTCCCCATGATTGAGATTGAATGGCTGTAAATCTCCAGAGTTATTGCGGCAGTTTTTATTCCTCAATTCATTGGCAGAATTTGAATTCGTATTCATTGGGGAGGCTCCCCATTGATTCATGACTTGAATGCTGCATCTCAATTTTCCAGCTATTTAAGGGCAGCTCTGTTGAGTGCTTCATCCATTAGAAATTCGTGCTTCACACTACATTCCAGAAAACTGTGTTTTGAGAGAGAGAGGAAGACATTGTTTCAGTTCGCCAAGGCAGTCAACAGAGGTGTTCTGTTGGCCGTGGTCCAAGCCGTTGTATCCTGGGACGAAGACGTCATATTTCGATTGCCTCCATCTCATTTTTTTCTCTTAAGTTAATTTCTATAAAAGTTCATAGCATTAAACTCCTAACATCAGCATATGCATATGTTCTGAATTTGTATGGTAATATTATGAATTGCCAATACAAATTTTATAATTTTTTTTATAGGAAATGCTATGCATTCAAGGCCATTCAACAACCCATTCACACCCGAATAAAGGTGTGTATTGTTGCATTTTTCAAAGTTTTATTTACATATCTTGTAAAAAAAATAGTGGATCTGCACTCACTAATTAACGGGCAGTCTATGGGCAAAAATTAAGACATGTTTGTGTTTGTAATCGTGCGATGAATGTTGACAAAGTAATGAAGTGTCGACGTGCATTAAACGATTCGAGACATATTTATCTGTATCTATGCACACAAGCCTTTTCGCATAGTGTGTCTTCATTAACTAACTAGAGGCCGAGGCACACACTCTGTGTGTGCAAGTGTAAATCTGTGGAGAGAAGAGAGATAGGGGAAGTGGTTAATTTTTTTTTGTTTGGGTAGATAGTTTATTTTTGTGGGTGGTTGAGTTCAAGTGATTTTACTATTTAGTCCTTACAGTTAATTAATGTTATAGTGAAAACGGTTGTAAAATATAGTTTTCTATTAGGACAATATTGGAAATCACATTTGTGACAGGACTTCAAAAATTTATTCACACCAATTGATGTTTTCCCTTTCTATATTAGAATGGATTTGCTAATTAGCTAGCTAGATACACAATCTTCATGGATTGTGGAGATCAATTTTTATTACATTGGCCATTGCCTACATCCCAAGTACTTTAGCTATGTATATATGAAGGCAATTGGTGCAATAACTTGAAACTACAACATTGCATCCAGACCTTCAAGTGATACATAGTACGATGAATCACATTTTGCTTCAGTTTCTCATCATAATAGCATTTTTCTTTGTTTCTACTACCTTGTCTCTGCAAAAACCAAATGGTTTCACTGAAAAAGTTCAGATGCATGTAGCCAAAGATTCCTTGCAAAAACCAAATTCATATAAAGTTCAAATGCATATAATCAACGGCGTCCCTGATAATCCAAAACCATTACAGCTTTATTGCGCATCGGCAGATGATGATATCGGAACGCATGTGCTCATAAATGGTGAGGAATTGGATTGGCATTTCAACCTCAATTTCTTCGGAACAACTCTCTATCACTGCCACTTGACTCCAAGGACAAGTCGATTGTTGTATTCAAGGTGAAGGGTTCAATCCATTGGCATTACTGCAATCAATGCTATTGGTTAGTGAAACCTGATGGTTTCTATTTCAGAACTGATGGCTCAAATTGGGAGAAAAATTATGATTGGGACTGACTTCTGTTTCAGTAACATTATCATCATCAACTGGTTGATGCTCCAATAAAGGAACTCGATCCAAATAAAAATATACTTTTTCGTGATCATAAATTGGTCTCTATTTTACATTCTTTCTTTCTTTTATCTAAGTTACATCGTTCTACTCATAGTCAATTTTCTGGGCAAACCATGAATCACCTTGACTAACTAATAATTGCAAGTTGCAGGTCAAGGGTCATAAATAAGAATAGAGAACATAAGTTTGGAATCTAAAGTTGTTTTAAAACCACGCAGACAACCTTATTTGGGAATCAACGTTGTCAAATGCACAAATGCCGAGTAGTCAAGGCGCAAGACTTAAGGGTTTACGCCCTTCAAATGCCTCATATTTAAAATTCTCACGTGATATCAACTCCTTTAGAGCCGATCTATATGGGCAAGATAGGATTAGTACTCCCTCAAGTTTAGTCGAGATGTGCGTAAGCTAATCAGAATACTTGAGTTGTATAATAGATTGCTGGAGATCAAAATGCTTTAAATTTGAATTCAGTAAGAATGTATGATTGAAAGAGGGAGACAAAGAGAGTATGTGTGTGTGTTAAAGAAACTACTCTAAATTTTGCATCTCTGATGCAAAATTTTTGTAACTGTGCTCATCAGTGAGATGCTCAGGAACATGAATGAATGAAGGAATAACAAGTACCACATATTCAAAAGAACATAACGGACGACAAATTAGATTAGCATGACAATATAAGCAAAGGGCATGCATGCACCACGAATTTTTTGAGATAAATAGTCGGAAAATACACAATTCTCGTGAATTGCCCATGCCTAAATGCACTTTGTAACATAATATGGCAATCCGTCTTGTGATACGGTAGCAAATTGCCCTTGTCTACAGGCCCTAAACAACCTCTGCGTAAACCAATCACCATACCCTGCTAGTGTCCTCCATGACTAATCCAGCCAAGCTCTAACTAAAATTTAATTGGTTCCTACAATCATTTCACATGGGAACCATTTCAATGAATGGCTCTCTTTCTCTGATAGGGGTGGACGCAAGATTTTCTATAAGTGAGATTAAGAATCTATAAAAATTGTATATATTTCTTATTTTGGGGCAAGATATAGTGAATCGAGTGTAGGGTCTTGGGCAAAATTACCAAAATATTTAGAAATATATGTACATGCGCGTCTGTAGAAATTTTAATCCAACACGGTCAATTGACCCCCTTGCTTCTTCTTGTGTCCACCCCTCTCTCTCTCTCACACACGTGGGAACCATTTCAGTGAATGGACCATTTAGGAAAAGGTCCTTAAGGCCCGGTTTGTCCTTAAAACAACATAGAATTCCGAGCACAACAGAAATTATGGGAGGGAGTATTAATTAACTAGCTTTTTTTGTTCTAAAAGAATAATGCAAAACATAAATTTAAAGTCAACAGTTCTTTTTAAAGCACATGGACAACCTTATTTTGCCAATCAATATGAAGATTACGAGGGATGAGGAAGCAGGGGCAGACGCATTAGGTCAAGGATCTATAGCATATACTCCCTTCGTTTCATTTTGATGGTCTCCTACGAAAGTACATGCAATTTTTGAATAAAAGATTAAAATATTTTGACACATGATTTTTCAAGTTTCTTCGTACTAAATTAAAGATGTTGATTAGTTCTTTAATTTGGTGAGAAAAAATTCAAAATATTACGAAAGGAAGTACTTCATTTTTTTATCTAAAAATTGTACGTCTTTTCATGAGGGACTTTCAAAATGGGACGAAGAAAGTACATTAGAATGCTAAACCAAAAGATATTAATTCAATATATACAGGCAAAAAGTGATATGTCACGTTACTAGGGACAGAGAGAGAGAGAAAGAGAGGAGTTAAAAAATAGTGCGAGCACAAAAAAAAAAAAACATGTTGTGTGGCTGTGCTCCGCTTTTTCACGTATTAAAAAATGGTGGGACCACAAAAAAAGGAAAAGATCAGGGGAGATCCGGTGAACCATTTGGGCAAGGTTGAAACGTTTGTGTTCGTAATCGTTCGATGAATGTTGACAAAGTAATGAAGGATCCACGTGCATTGAACGATTCGTGGATATTTATCTGAATCTGTGCGCATAAGTCTGTTCACATAATGTGTCTTCATTAACTAATTGGCATCTAATTAGCTAGCTTGATGCACAATCTTCATAGATTATCGAAATAACTTGTAATTACATTGGCCATTGCCTAAATCCCAAATCCTTTAGCTATGTATATATAAAGGCAATTGTTGCAATAACTTGAAACTACAACATTGCATCCACTCCCTGAAGTGATACATACAATGAGTCACATTTTGCTTCAATTTCTCATCATAATAGCATTTTCCTTTGTTTCTATTACCTTGTCTCTGCAAAAACCAAATGGTTTCACCAAAAAAGTTCAAATGCATGTAGTCAAAGATTCCTTTCAAAAACAAAAATTTTCTTTATATAGAATTCACATGCATATAATCAGCGGTGTCTCTAACGATCCACAACCATTACTGCTTCATTGCATGTCTGCAGATGATGATATTGGAACGCATGCGCTAAAAACTGGTGAGGAATTGCAATGGCATTTCCACCTCAATTTCGTTGGATCAACTCTCTACCACTGCCACTTCAATTGGGACTCTAGGGACAAATCGATTGTTGTGTTCAAGATGAATGATTTCTTACATCACTGCAGGTCATGCTATTGGTTAGTGAAACCTGATGCTTTCTATTTCAGTACTAATGGCTCGAACTGGGAGAAAAAATATGATTGGGCCTGACTTCTGTTTCCGTAACATCATCATCAACAACTGATTGACGCTCCAAGAAAGGAATTGGACCCAAATAAAAATAAAATAGACTTTCATGATCATATATTGATCTCTATTTTATATTTTACGTTGTTTCTTTTTTCTTTTCTTTTTTATCTGCGTTACATCGTTTTACTCATTGCCAGTTTTCTGGGCAAACCATGAATCTGATTACATCTCGACTAACTAATAACTACAAATTGGTTCGTTCATTAAGTTTTTAAACGAACTCGAGCCGAGCTCGAACTCAATGTAAATTTGACGAACCAAGCTTGCCTAGGTTTGAATCGAACTCGAACTTGTTCACGAGCTATAACGAGTCAAAAATATTAGATATGCATGCTCTCATACAAGTCTAGAATTTCAAATAATTTTTTTAATTTTGTACATAAATAAGTCCATACATTTATAAAATTATAAAAACACATTGAAATTTAAGTTTATAATACTTTTATAAGTTTATACATGTACAAGTTATAAAATTTTCATTATGTATATTTGAAAGTTTATATATATTCAAGGTTATGTATGAAATTCTCAAGAGATATAAATATATATTCCAAGTTCGCGAGCCTAATCGAGCTGAATCTTGTCAAGTTTAGAATTCGGCTCCTTTATTAAACAAGCCTAAAATTGAGATTCAGGTTCAATTCGTTTAGTATTCGAATCAAACTCGAATGAGCCTCTACCAAGTCGAGCCTCGAATAGTTCATGAGCGGCTCAGTTCATTTACAACCCTTGATATAATCAATCTCTAATTGCAATCAATCTAGAATATTCTATACTAATCTAACATCCCCCTCAAGCTCAAGTAGGCCTGCCAACTTGAGTTTGAAGAGTTTGAGAAAGCCAAGTAGAAACCAGGAGCAACCAAGCCAAGAGAAATAAGAAGCAGCAAAGCTAAGAGAAAACAGGAGTAGCCAAGCTGATAAGCTCCTAATATTGCAGATATCGGGGCTTATCTAGCTCATTTTGCTCACACACGCGCGTTTTAGCGCCTGATATGTTTGATGTGTGCATAGTGTTATTTTTTGTAGTTTTAGGGCAAACACGTGAATAAAGCACGTTTTGAAGCGCATTGGAACATCCCAAGTTTCCGAGGGCTAAGTGCCCCATGGCATTCCACCACCGGGCCTCAAGAGCCAAGACATGAAAAGTTGGCTAAAGCCCGGGAAGTCAAAAGGTCACAAGGCTCAAGCCGGTGAGCTAAAGCCATGCCTAAAGCTCACAAGACTCCCGGTGGAATCCGGGAGTATTTAAGCATCCACAAGACCAAGTACCGTCCGGCCGCAAATTGATTAGAAGTGCTTTGGAAGAAGTCCGGAAGCATCGCATTTGACCAAGGAGGGGCCAAGGCATGAAAACAAGCAAAAATAGATTGGTATGGATATCACCCCAAAGGGGGTATCGATACCTTTTTCACCCAGGCGATCAGACAGATTGGTATCCATATCTCTGTTGGGAGGTATCGATACCTCTGGTCCCAGACGAACAGACAGATTGGTATCCATACCTCTGTTGGGAGGTATCCATCCGAGGCCAATTTCTGACGTTTTTAAGTGGCTTTTTGGACTTTCCACTTATGGAAAGTTTAGCTTTTTAGTTACTTTTTGGATATTTTGAGAGAGAGAAAAGGGTTTTTGTATATATCTCTCTCTCCTCTCTCCTTCTTATTCACTTTTTACTTTTTCACTTTAAGTCTTTTGCTCTTCCCTCTCTCCTCCATTGGAGGGATTTTTGAAGCTTTCTCTCTCTAGAAAACTCATGTAAGTTTCGTGTTTCGCTTAATTTCTCGTGTTTTAATGTTGTAGCTACTACTTAGATCTTCTATAAAATCAAGTTTATTTTTATTTATCTCATGTTTTGCATTTCCTTCAAATTTTTAGTCTTATTTCCTACTATGGTTAGTTTAAATAGGCTTAATCATGGGGCACCCCATGACTCGGGTTTAATCCATTCATCTCTTCAAAAATCATACATTTCTTGTTTATCAAAGAGTTAGGGTTTAATTTTATGTACCAAAGTTTGAGTTTGTTAATCTCTTTGATCCCACGTAGCCGAGGGTTTAACTACTTGACACGTGGGATGCTTAGGGCGATGTCAATTTAAACGTTTGTCAAATGAACCAAAAAAACCATAATCTTTGTTAAGCACCTTTTCTATTCTAGTCAAATGGTTTTAAACTCTAAATCTTCCGTTCAGGGGCATTTGATAATGCCCCGAGCCGGTTATCAAGAGAGGACGGATTAACCCTAGTAATGGTCGTTAAATACCCCTAGACTTTACATTAGTTTGATTAGTCTTTTTTATCTTCCGAGTCGTTCTCGAAGTCGAGAGAATTTCACCAATCAAACCGCAAAAATCACCTTTGCCGCTTTAAGGCTAAAAACCTCACTCGCAAGTCAACCATCACGCAAGGTGCATTCGGTCCCTGTGGATTCGACCCAGTCTTACCGGTTATTATGCTACGCGATACCTAGCACTACGCTTGGGGCGACACCATCTACGATACAATCTAAGGGCGCAAGCACAAGTCGAGAGAAAACTAAGAGAGCAAAAACTGTCATAAGCAAGAGAAACCATGACAGTAGAGATTTGAGGTGAACAGAGCCCGGAGGTGATGGATGTGAGTCTATATACTTTGAGTGTCCAGCAGACAGCATCGAGACTTAGGTCGCCCATCAAGAATGGAAATCCACAGGCCTAGGTCTTATGGCTCTAATACCATGTTAGATTTCTTGAAGGGTTCCAACCTAAAACCAATTGTCTATAGGTGGAGTAAGGCCATCTGTAGTGGTGTTGCTAACACCACAAATTAGTTAGCTACTAAGACAGGTAGCTAGCTTTTCTTTTTCTTTTTTTGCCCCAATAGAGTAATTAATGTGTAGTTAATCTGTGTCAGTAGTAAGAAATTGTTATCGCAGAAGTGAACCGTCACTCTACAGGAGCAACAGCCTAAGTGGGGCCCAACGTTGAAAAAGTGAAAAAACTTATGGAGGAACCACAGCCAAAGGGGAGAGAGAGAGAGAGAGAGAGAGGATGGGTCTGACACAGAAGAGAGGGAGGGAAAAAGTGGGAGAGAGAGGGAGAGGAAGGAATGAGGAGAGAGAAAAAGATGGTACTTACACACATTTTTTTACACTTTAACAACAGTACTGCAACACTTATTAACTTAACAACACGTTTGGTTATAATAATACATAACAACACATAAATGGAATACACTTTTTATACTGGGTAACATAAGGCCACATTTTTAATTCCACCACGGCCTAACCTAGATTATAGTATTAACTATTAAGCAAGTTTGGGGTACAAGTCTTAATAGAGGCGAGTGTATCTATTTGGGAGGCTCTCCTTGGTCGTTTCCGGATTCATGGGAACGTGGATTTTGGGGTTGAGCGGCGGAACGATTATTTGAATTTGATCTTCATTCGGTGCTTGGAACCAACTACAAGGGAAGGCACTCAAATGAAGATTCAGATATCTCATCGGAGGCCCGGGCTAAGTTTGCGGCAGGAGTAGATGAGTTTTTCGAGATTTACAAAGGTCAGAGAATTGACTCTCTTAGGATCTGTTTTGCCCTTGGAAATGAGTACGCTTGTTATGTTGAAAGGGTGGATCACATTTGCAATTAGAAGGCATACTGAAAAGCTTGATCTTGACTTTTCAGCCAATCAAATCATTTATTTTCCCTGTCAGCTTCTTCCTGAAACCTTCTATGATTTTCCCTGTCAGCTTCTTCCTGAAGCTAATACATCTCAGTTAAAGCATTTGTACCTAAAATCCTGCAATCTAAGGCCAGCTCCTCATCATGTTGGCTGGCTCATCCCCCTAAAAACTCTTGATTTAGAAAACATGCTTCTAGATCAAATTAGTGCCAAGAGTATTTTCTCTGGTTGAATGGTTGAGATTAAAGATCATCCTACCCGAGACTTTCTGCATTGATGCTCCATCCCTCCATTTGGAGACGTTGATCTTACATGATTGCTACGGAGTAAAGAAAATAGAGGTCTCCTCTGTTGGTCTCACCACATTTGAGTACATTGGTAAAGTAAAAAGTTTCACTTTTCTGAATGTTCCTCGGCTGGAAAAAGTGCATATCCGGTTCGTGTTTGCGAACCTGGACGGCACACGATATATGTTCAATGGACTTGCAAATGATCTTCCTTGGCTTCAAATTGTTAGATATTTTGGCACTTTCCGGGATTGTACAAAACCATCATTTGAATTGTAATTGGGTAGATTTTTTAGAGGGTAGTTGCTCACTCGATGCTCTTCTCATTAGCTGCGCCAAATTGACCGTTGCAAGGTAAAAGCATTGCACAACACGTCATGCATATTATTTTCAAGATTCTCCAGAAATTCATTTACCGTAGATGCGGAGATTATATTTATATATGCATTTGTCTTTTCACAAAACTCTCCGACAATTTTGTCTTCCATATATATATTGATATCAATCAAACGATTTTCTTTTACCTTTCCGAAAATTGTGTTGTTTACATCAAATAAGCAATTTTTGTTTAACTCTCGAAAATTTTCTTTCCATTTATCAAGGGATGCTTAGCTTTTATGTCTTTCCATATGTTCCTTAGAGTACTATATTATTAGATCTTTCCATATTGCATGATTCCAAAAAACGTGTCTTTTTAGAGACTTTGGAAATCGGCTAAATGAGATTGGATTTCGAATATTCATGTTTCCACCTTTACAATCAATCTTCGGTATATTTATTTTTAAGGAAACATGTTATTAATCTAATTGCCTATATATATAGAGTATTAGCCATCAATAGTGGCACGGCAGAAAGCAAGAAAATAAAGACCAAAAAGAGTTTTATTGGCTGCCCATTATTTTGTTCAAGCACATTTTTGGACGACAGAAGGAGAGAAACTATATATTTCCTTTGTGCTTCAAGAACACTTTTTATAGCAAATTTTTGTTGGAAAAAATCGAGAGAGACTACATATATTTTTTATTGTGCTTTTAGTTTTTTTAAGCAAACACTTTTCATATCATATCATTTGGTGTTCGTGTTTCGTGGTGCCATATACTGCTGTGGCCGAATCTTTTGGAGATTGATTCGGAGCCGGTTGAATCCGGAGATCAGGCATGAAGTCTGTGGTTCATCTATTGAATTTTGAAGAAGCTCTGGGAGCATCGGAGATTGGCGAGAATAGGTAAAGGCTTGGGGTAAGGTTTTTTACTATTTCGCAATCTGTACTTCTTTTTAATTAATAGAATAAAGCAGTAGTGTTAGGCCGTGGTTTTGGCTTAGGGTTATTTAGGACCCTAAGTTTTTCCACGTAAATCGTGCGTATCTTGTCTCCATTTTATTTTCACTGCACTACTTGTGGTTTGGTTAAATTGAATTAATCAAGAAAATTAACCAGCTTTTTATTTGATAATTTTTAATCGGTTATTCTTCTTAAAAACTGGTAATTTTTATCGAAACTCCTATTCACCCCCCCTCTAGGAGTAAATTAATCGCTTCCGCATAATTTCACAAATACTATCACTAGTTTTGACAACAGTGGAGGTATTGGAAAAAGTTGGAACATGGAATATTTTACTATTACTAATTGTTTTTCTTTTGTCCTTAGCTCCTTCCAGTGCCTACAAGCATAAGTAGATTCAACCATCTCAAACAATTGGAGTTGTTTGTTATGAAATCATCAGACTTTAACCTTCTTTCTCTTACTTCACTTCTCAATGCTGCTCCCCTTCTGCAGAAATCTTTCCTATGAGGCTATGAGGTATGCTAATATTTGATACCATGATGGGTACTGAGTCGAACCCAAACCTTGCAAGTTTTATTTTGATGCTTTCAAACGTTTTACACAATTCCTTTAAACACCATATTCCCTTTTCATTTTCTTTATCTTAGTACAATTCAAGTAATATCGGCCCTGTACACCTATATTCCTACATGAAATTAAGATATGAATTCTTAATTTGTTGGCTCGTTATGAATGGTGGCGGTTGGTTGATTATTTTATTTATTTTAATTTTATTTTACTCAACAAGGTTTACTTTGATTCAACACTTGGAACATTTCTCCTTTCGTTCCTCAGTCAATGGAGTATGGAGTCTGTGTCAAGTGGCCTTAAGATCTTGCTACTTTTAGTTTTCTGGATGTTTTGTGGATGGTCTGTTTTGTTTGAGCCTATGTTTGGTTGCCTTTTCAATTGCGGATTCTGCTTCTTTCCTTATGATTTTTGGTTCTTGTGTTTCAGGCATTTTTTCCAGAAGATGGAAAGGGTACCCCTATTCTCCTTGTTCATTGTTTTTTGATCCATTCATTTGGACAACTTTCTTATCTTTTTAAAATCTATTTCAACTCCCACCGGGATCCCAAGCCACAGTTTATCTAGCCAAAGACAACTCGGCAACAAAGACTATGGGTTTGAAGAAGATTGCTTTGGCCGGGGAGGGGGAAATTCCAAGGAATGTAATTCGAGAAGCTTCACTGTTATTGGATCTTCAACATGAGAATATCGTGAGGTAAAGTCAGACTTTCAATGCACCTTCCTTAGATAATTATTGACCCACTATAACCTTGTTCTTTTATGTTACATTTTGTCATCTTTTCAAATAGTTAACAATATTTTTGTGTGAGTGTTTGTATTGTTTCAGTTCAGTTAGTTCTGGGACATTTAACCAAGATAGGGAACTGCTGCTACTGCTCTGTGTGTGTGTGTAGATGATTACCACATCCTTGTTCCTTAAGCTTTAAATGTTTTGACTCTTTTGGGGTAGGCGTCTAACTGTTAACTATATGAAGTGTGTCAATCATAGAGAAGCAACTTGAAAATTCAATTTTGTGTTTCAGGGTTATTGGTCAAAACATAAATGATCACTAATTTCCAGTTACAGTTGTTGAACTATTTTAATTTTGGTGTTGGGTGATAGGTTGGACTGTGTTTTTGTTGCTAAGGACTCCGTTTATATGGCTTTTGGAGTACCTCCCGATGACTTGAGTGTTCATTTGGCATGGCATTTTGATAAGTACCCAACTTTAGCCAGGGTGAGTATAATTCTATCATTTTGAATTTAATAGTCTTTAAGATTATTGGTGGCACTAATAAAGTGAACGAATTTAGAACCTAGCTTTGACCTAAGGATGCTGTCATTGGTTCTTGTATATTTGACATGCAATTTTATGAACTTGTTGAGGTATATTTTTCTGAAGCTCACCTACATGAACCATCTAAACTTGATTTGTTGTTTTTATCTTTTATCTTTCTAGGATTTTTTTTTTTTACCATATATGCTATGTTTTAACAAGAAATGGAAGAGGATCACTCCTGAACTTAGTTGAAATTTCGAACCACAATTCTAAAACTATAGACATGCAGTAGTTTTTAATCTGAAATAATGTCTTCTCCTGATACTTGTATGTTGTTGGATGGATTGTTCAAAATTATTAACGTTAGCATTGTTATTTGTATGCATACTGTGAATGTCATTCGACATTTTCACGCATCACCATATATAACTCAAGTGAAATTACATACAAAAATTTCTCAAGCAGATTCTTTCTGGGGTGTCTTACTGCCACTCCCATGGAGTTTGGCACAGAGACTTGAAGCCTCAAAATGTGCTGATAGATAAGAGAAATGAAACAATCAAAATTTGTGACTTTGGGCTTGCTAGGGGCTTTGTTAGCCCTAGTCTCGTCCTTAGTCCTGAGGTATATGTTGATTTACGACAATTGTATTTTAACTTTGTCTTTAAATTTTTCATTGACTTTTACCATGCTCTTTAGGTAGTACACTTGGCTACCGTGCTCCTAAAGTCCTAATGGGTTCCAGTCAGTACTCGAGTTCTATTGATATGTGGTCAGTGGGCTACATATTTGCTGAGATGCTGAATAAGGAACCCTTGTTTGATGGGACTTCTGAAATTGAGGTTTTGCACGAAATTTTTAGGTATTGTTGTGCGTTTACTGCTTTAATACTTATTATTGGTCCTTTATTCCATTTTTGAGATGTCTCATAGTATTGTCATCTTTCAAAAATGAAAGAAGAAAGAATTTTAGATTCCCCAAGCTAACCCTCTTATGTGGTTATTAAATATGTTTATAGACAATAAAAGGGAATGCTTTGAAATTTGAGGTTAATTACATTACTTGCATGTTCATTTGAAAAGTTGGAACTTTCTAAAGGGACTAACAAAATGGGATATGCGGCGTAGAAACGTAGACCGCATAGATGACAATACTATGAGACATCTCAAAATATGCAGCCCAATGACCACATATCAATCCAGTTCAAAAAAAAAATGACCACATATCAATAGAACTCGAGTACTGACTGGAACCCATTAGGACTTCAGGAGCACGGTAACCAAGTGTTACTACCTAAAAAGCATAATAAAAGTCAATGAAAAATTTAAAGACAGTTAAAATACAATTGTCGTAAATCAACATATACCTCAGGACTAAGGGCGAGATTAGGGCTAACAAAGCCCTAGCAAGCCCAAAGTCACAAATCTTGATTGTTTCATTTCTCGTATCTACCATCACATTTTGAGGCTTCAAGTCTCTGAGCCAAACTCCATGGGAGTGGCAGTAAGACGCCCCAGAAAGAATCTGCTTGAGAAATTTCTGCTTATAATTTCACTTGAGTTATATATGGTGATGCGTGAAAATGTTGAATGACATTCACAGTATGCATACAAATAACAATGCCAACGTTAATAATTTTGAACAATCCATCCAATAGCATGCAAGTATCAGGATAAGACATTATTTTAGATTAAAAACTACTGCATGTCTACAGTTTTAGAATTGTGGTTTGAAATTTCAACTAAGTTCAGGAGTGATCCTCTTTCATTTCTTGTTAAAACATAGCATAAATGGTATAAAAAAAATCCTAGAAAGAATAAAAGATAAAAACAACAAATCAAGTTTAGGTGGTTTCAGCAAGTTCATAAAATTGCATGTTAAATATACAAGAACCAATGACAGCATCCTTAGGTCAAAGCTAGGTTCTAAATTCACTCACTTTATTAGTGCAACCAATAATCTTAAGGACTATTAAATTCAAAATGATAGAATTATACTCACCCTGGCTAAAGCTGGGTACTTATCAAAATGCCATGCCAAATGAAAACTCAAGTCCATCGGGAGGTACTCCAAAGCCTTGTAAATGGAGTCCTCATCAACACACACACGATCCAACCTATCACCCAGCACCAAAACCCTGAAACCCAAAATTGAATTTTCAAGTTGCTTCTTTATGATTGACGCACTTCATATAGTTAACAGTTAGACGCCTACCCCAAAAGAATCAAAACAGTTAAAGCATAAGGAACAAGGATGTGGTAATCATCTACACACACACAGAGCAGTAGTTCCATATCCTGGTTAAATGTCCCAGAACTAGCTGAACTGAAACAATACAGACACTCACTCAAAAATATTGTTAACTATTTGAAAAGATGACAAAATTTACTGATAAAAGAACAAGGTTATAGTGGGTCAATAATTATCAAAGGAAGGTGCATTGAAAGTCTAACTTTACCTCACGATATTCTCATGTTGAAGATCCAATAACAATGAGGCTTCTCGAATTACATTCCTTGGAATTTCCCCCTCCTCGGCCAAAACAATCTTCTTCAAAACCATAGTCTTTGTAGTCGAGTTGTCTATGGTCAGATAAACTGTGGCTTGGGATCCCGGTGGGAGTTGAAAAAGATAAGAATACTGCCAATAGATTTTAAAAAGATAAGAAAGTTGTCCAAATGAATGGGTCAAAAAACAATGAACAAGGAGAATAGGGGTACCCTTTCCATCTTCAGGAAAAAATGATTGAAACACAAGAACCAAAAATCATAAAGAAGCAGAATCTGCAATTGAAAAGGCAACCAAACATAGGCTCAAATATAACAGACCATCCACAAAACATCCACAAAACTAAAGTAGCAAGATCTTAAGGCCAATCTCCTTTCCTACGTTTCACCTTTTGTTCCTATGAATGATTCTGAGCCCGCAAAGGAGATTGTACCACAGAGGTGGAAAGTGGACGAGCTCTATGTGTTATTCGTTTCTATGGGAACCAAAGCAGGCCTATGACTTGCTCATAAAAGAAAAGGTCAGTTCACATACAGAATTAATTGTGTCTTGACTCCTGTCTATGCTACAATACTTGCTTGCATGAGTCAACGTTTTGTGAAAATAGTCCTTATATGGGGCTTGTCTTTGAACTTATTTTAGCCGGACACTAGTTTATGATGTGAGATTAGCAACATGATGGTGTTGCAAAGAACTAAGTTGTGTACCACCAGAATTGGGTATTTATATTTAGGTTTCATTCAATATAAATTTATGTGCTCATTTGATTTTCTGATAGTTATACAGTAGTATTGAACTTCTAGAAGAATACAACCTTCCTCTACTGTACCACATTCCCCAATTCATGTACCAATTAGGCAATTACTCTCTCTCTCTCTCTCTCTCTCTCTCTCTCTCTCTCTCTCTCTCTCTCTCTCTCTCTCTCTCTCTCTCTCTCTCTCTCTCTCTCTCTCTCTCTCTCTCCCCTTATGCAGAAAATCTTACTGGTGTTTGCGGTGATAGAGAGGTTTCAAATATTGCTTAGCAGGATCAAGGATCATGACTTTCTTCTCCCTCTTTTTTTTTTACTCTGCATTCAAACATTTATGCCCTACATTTGCATTTGCACTCTATTATCTTGACAGACTTTAATAAATACCAACTGAATTCGTGATAAATTTCAAGAAGAAGCAAGATCAAGTTCCACTTGCCAAACACCTCTGTCTGAATTTTTTCATTCAAGACACCCTTGTACACCAGTATAACAACTGTTTACTGTTACCATCTAGGAAAGGAAAATGGCCAAAAAAAATCTTGGAATGTATGATCTTACAGTGATTCGTTGTATTCCGTTTGATCACCTTTTCCGACCTGAGACATTCTTCTTCACGGCTCCAACCGAGACTAAAAACTGCTTATGGCACGCGCTAGCCTACATATTGGATTGGCATGTGTTGAAATTAACTCAAAGCACATTTGGTAGCTGAATGGAATTGGATCTTTCTTTTTCTTTTTTTATCGGCAAATGGAATTTGATTATTAATCGGAGGACCCATTATCAAACATTTGGATTGAGTTCGTAAAATAGATTGCTGGAGATCAAAATGCTTTAAATTTAAATTCGGTAAGAATTTGTGATTGAAAGAGGGAGACAAAAGGAGTATGTGTGTGTTAAAGAGAGGACTCTGAATTTTGTATCTCTAATGCTCAAATTTTGTCCCCAAATAAGGCCATCTTCCCCAAATTCAACATTTACCATGCCTCCTAGTTTCCTAGTTTACAACATGTAATATAAGCAACTTTGCTATTCATCCCCACCACCGGCAAATCAAAGACTCTTTAGAATTAAGTTAATATATTTTGACAAACATTTCAATAGACACACCTTATCAATTTAAAACTCGAAGATCAAGTTATTTTGGAGTGGTTTATATTGACGAAATTTGTGTTAAATGTTGCGTGAGCGAAACCGTCCCCATATATATGTATATGTACGTATATTATGCATGGCGAAGGGTAGCTGCATATAGGTGTGGTGAGGTTGTGGGTACAATTCTTCTTGGGAGGGAAGTTGATACACTTGTTGATGGGTTGGGACGTATGTTTAAAAAAAAAAGTTACACTAATTTTAGGAAAATACTTTGTACCCTGTAACTATCCCGAAAGTGAAATCAATGATTTAGATAAACATCCAAGTGAATTTGAACCACTGATTTCACTTTCGGGATACCTTTTCCTAATTTTAACATTAAAACTCTCAATGAGGACTAAAAATTTGGTAACCAAAGAAATAGGACAGGAAAGTGTTTGGTACCAGAAAAGAATCCCATAAAATGCATCCAACGGGTGAAATCCACCTGGTACACTGTTTGAATAGTGAACCGGATCAACTTCACCCGTTTGATGCATTTTCTGGGTGATTTTATGAGATTCTTTTCTGGTACTGTACCAGACCTCTTTTTCTTTTTGGTAACCTGATCGATTGGTAGCCCTTGTACCAACTAAGCTACAGAGAAATCTCATTTAGATTACCTCCACCTCATTTAGTTTTACAGAATTCGTAATATTATGAATTGACAATACAAATTCAATAAATTTCTTAAAGCAAATGCTATAAATTCAAGGCCATTGAAGATCGCAACCCATTCACACACGAATAAAGGTGAGTATCGCTGCATTTTCTGAAGTTTTATTTTCATATCCTCTAACAAAATAGTGGAAGTGCACTCACAAAGTAACGGGTAGTCTATGGGCAAAAATTGAGAAACGTTTGTTTTGTAATCGTGTGATAAATGTTGGCAAAGCAACGAAGGGTTCACGTGCATTGAACGATTCAAAACATATTTATAGGGACCTGTGCACATAAGTCTTTTCGCATAGTGTGTCCTCGTTAACTAATTGGCATCCAAATAGCTAGCTAGATATACACAATCTTCATGTATTGTTACTTACCAGAAATAAAAATCTTTATGGATTGTCAAAATCAATTTTAATTATATTGCCTACATCACAAGTCCTTTAGCTATTTATATATGAAGGCAATTGGTGCAATAAATTAAAATTACAACATTGCATCCAAACCTTCAAGTGATACATACGATGAGTCACATTTTGCTTCTGTTTTTCAGCATAATAGCATTTTCCTTTGTTTCTAGTACCTTGTCTCTGCAAAAACCAAATGGTTTCACTGAAAAAGTTCAAATGCATGTAGCCAGAGATTCCTTGCAAAAACCAAATGGTTTCACCAAAAGAGTTCAAATGCATATAATAAGCGGCGTCCCTAACGATCCACAACCATTACTGCTTCATTGCATGTCTGCAGATGATGATATCGGAACGCATGCGCTCAAAACTGGTGAGGAATTGGATTGGCATTTTAAACGCGATTTCTTCGGAACAACTCTCTTCCACTGCCACTTCAATTGGGACTCCAAGGACAAGTCGATTGTTGTATTCAAGAAGAATTCCTCCGAGTCATGCTATTGGTTAGTGAAACCTGATGGTTTCTATTTCAGTATTGATCGCTCAAACTGGGAGAAAAGATATGATTGGGTCTGACTTCTGTTTCTGTAACATCATCATCAACTGGTTGATGCTCCAATAAAGAAATTCGATCCAAATAAAAATAGACTTTTCCTGATCACATATTGATTTCTATCTTACATTGTTTCTTCTTCTTCTTTTTTTAAATTTGAGTTACATCATTTTACTAACAAAAATGATATATACACTCCCCCACAGTCACTCCCAACCACACCCTCTCTCACATGGGGTGTGGTCCCCACATGTGGGCCCCATGTGGGCCCCACACCCCATGTGAGAGAGAGTGTGGTTGGGAGTGGCTGGGGAGGGAGTGTATGTATCGCTATTGTTTTACTAATTGCCAATTTTCTAGGCAAACCATGAATCTGATTACACCTTGAGTAACTAATTATTGCAAGTTGCAGGTTGCAGGTCAAGGGTCATAAATAATAATAGCGAACATAAGTTTGGGGTCTAAAGTTATTTTTAAAAGCACGTAGTCAACCTTATTTTGGGAATCAACCTTCAAAACACATTTATATGATTGATCATTCAATCTAGATGCCACACGAACGATCCCTCTTGCACTCTCCCACCTTGTCTCACTCTATGTTAAGGTTACATCATGTATTGTTGGGGATATTTGCACAAATGAAACTTAATGCATTGTTGATCCCAAGAGGTTGGCCTAGTGGTCAAGGCGAAAGACTTAATGGTTTACTCCCTTCAAATGACTCATGTTTGAAATTTTCAAGTGATATCGATTCCTTTAGGGCCAATTTTTATGAGCCATCAATACGTCTCTAGAGAGAGAGAGCGAGAGCGAGAGAGAACTAACTGTTGTTCCACATTATCTCTCCAAAATTTTGGATATGCATGACAATTTTGCAACAATATCTAACCATCCATGATCCTTAGATTGAATGCCATTCATTGCACTAGGCCTGTCAATGGACCAGATTGGATCTAGATCTGATTAGCTCAAATAAGTTATGTAATCACAAGGGCAATGCTAACCCAGTTTCATGTTGTGCTGCTCTCTTATTATGCACTGAACATCTAGAAAATGAAGGTGAAAATCTACAGTGGGTGCACCAGAAAGTACAACATGCTCTCATTTATTCCATTCAATACAAGTAGCATGTAGGAACAAATAATTCACTATCTCACAAGGATTCAAGACAAAGGAAGAGAGAGTAAGATGCTCAACCATTTTGGGATTCATAAACACTTACTGTTTACGACATAACAAGCATACAGATAATACCAAAATAGCATCATCTACTAAAGCTACTAGCATAATTCTTTTTCTCTAAACAAGTAGAAAGTTCTCTTTTCTCTTCAATTCTATCATTTTTCTCATCAAACGCCTCAATCCCACGCTAAACGCAGCCTCCTGAAGCAACAGTATCCGGATCTCTGATCCGAACTGTATCCGGATTTCCGGATTCGGATTATCGGATCTGAAATATCGGATTCGGATCTTTCGGATCGGATCCGAATCAAATCCGATACGTTGGCAAGCTTACATTGCACTAAAATGTGTGTTGGAGCCACTCCTCCTTCCTCGTAATCTAGCTATTGATTGTCCACGTACTTTAAAAAGAACTTTTGATTCTAAATTTATGTTTTGAATTATCCTCAGACAAAAGCTAGTTAATTAATACTCCCTCTACCCATAGTTTTTGTTGTGCTCGGAATTCCATGTCGTTTAAACGAGGCTTACATAGGGAGTCCAAGTGGACGATGGGATATATTAATCCCTCAAGATTAGTCAAGAAGAGCATAAGTGGTCCGAAAATCTTAGTTGTACAAACATGTAATTCTTCATTTGGATGCTACATAAAACCGCGCTTGAATATTGTTACAATAATGTCATGCGTATCCAAAATTGTGGCAAATAGAGTGCAACAACGCGCTCTCTCTCTCTCACACAGACACACGGAGAAGGGAAAAGGGTCTCTCTCTCCAACCATATATATGTTATTTATATTATCAAACACACTGTACGTTTTTTGAATTTTCAATAACTTCCCTCTTACTACTCCTAAAACCACCCTCTAAAACCCCTTTCCAAACCAAGTTGGACAGTTTGACCTTGCTCATTGTTTTGAACTGAAGCAATGAGATGTCAAAGATACAAGTGATATAAGCTAATCCAATCTCAATGAGCAAACAAATGCCAAAATTTTTGTAACCATGAATTATGCTTCTTGCTTATTACTTATCAATCCAGTCAATTATGAAGAATGCAGCCGCCAATCGTTAAACCACATCACTATAAACCCCTGCGACATCCGAGCGGTGGCCAACTTTTACGCAGCCCAGCTCCAACTATGCTGCCCACACACCCCCACCTCCTACCCCCAAGCCCGTCGCGTCCATGCCCACATGATCACTTCTGGGTTCAAGCCCCGTGGCCACATCCTCAATCGCCTCATCGACATCTACTGCAAATCCTCAAACCTCGTTTACGCCCACCACTTGTTCAACCGAATTCCCGAACCAGACGTCATCACAAGAACCACAATGCTCGTCGCATACTCTAATTCTAGCAAACCAAACATGGCTCTGGAGATATTTAACACAACCCCGGTTAGTATTCGAGATACTGTTTTCTACAATGCCATGATCACGGCACACTGCCATAACGACGACGGTCATGCAGCTGTTAAGCTCTTTCGCGAAATGAGGCGGGATGATTTTACCCCTGATAACTTCACTTTTACTAGCGTGCTTTCTGCGTTGGCAAGCGTTGGCACTTATAGCAGATCGAAAAACGCATTGCCAGCAATTGCATTGTGCAGTTGTGAAGTCAGGAACTGGGTTGGTTACTTCAGTGGTGAATGCCCTCATATCAGCTTACGTGAAATGTGGCTCTTCACCGTTAGTGTGTTCGTCATCATTGATGGGTGCAGCTAGGAAGCTTTTTGATGAGATGCCCGTGAGGGATGAACTTACATGGACTACAATTATAACAGGCTATGTGAGGAACAATGATCTTGATACAGCTCGTCGAGTTTTTGAAGGGATGGATGAGAAGTTAGTGGTTGCTTGGAATGCTATGATTTCGGGTTATGTGCACGATGGGTATGTGAGTGAAGCTTTGGAAATGTTTCGAATGATGAATTTATCTAGAGTAAAGCTCGATGAATTTACATACACTAGCGTTCTTAGTGCTTGCGCTAGTGCTGGATTGTTCCTCCTTGGAAAGCAAGTGCACGCTTACATGCTACGAACAGAAGATAACCTTTCGCATGACTTTTTGTTGTCTGTTAATAATGCGATGATTACCTTGTACTGGAAGTGTGGCAATGTTGATGAAGCACATATGATTTTTAGTAACATGCCTGTGAGAGACCTTGTTTCATGGAACGCTATTTTATCAACTTACGTGAATGTTGGGCGAATTAATGAAGCTCTGTCTTTTTTCAATGAGATGCCAGAGTGGAACCTTTTGACATGGACAGTTATGATAGCGGGAATGGCCCAGAATGGGTTTGGGGAAGAAGGTCTGAAGCTGTTTAACCAGATGAAGTCAGAGGGATTAAAGCCCTGCGACTATGCATTTGCAGGAGCTATTTCTTCTTGTGTTGTGCTTGCAACGTTGGAGCATGGACGTCAGCTCCATGCTCAGCTTGTCCAATTATGGTTTGATTCAAGTCTCTCAGCCGGCAATGCTTTGATAACTATGTACGCTAGATGTGGTGTTGTTGAGGCTGCGCACTGTTTGTTTATGACAATGCCTTTCGTGGATTCTGTTTCTTGGAATGCCATGATTGCTGCATTAGGGCAACATGGTCATGGTGCTCAAGCTCTAGAGCTTTTTGAACAGATGTTGGAGGAATACATACTACCAGATCGAATAACCTTCCTCACTGTCCTCTCTGCTTGTAGCCATGCGGGTTTAGTGAACCAAGGATGTAGTAATTTTGATGCCATGTATGGATCATATGGTATACGCCCAGATGAAGACCATTATGCCCGCCTGATTGATTTGTTGTGTCGAGCTGGAAAATTCTCTGAAGCGCAAGACGCGATCCAAAGAATGCCTTTCGAGCCAGGTGTACCTATTTGGGAGGCTCTCCTTGGTGGTTGTCGGATTCATGGGAACGTGGATTTAGGGGTTGAGGCGGCGGAACGATTATTTGAGTTGAGGCCACAACATGATGGAACATACATGCTTTTGTCGAACATGTTTGCTAATGTGGGTCGGTGGGATGACGTGGCAAAAGTAAGAAAGTTGATGAGGGACAGAGGGGTGAAGAAGGAGCCTGGTTGTAGTTGGGTTGAGGTTGAAAACAAGGTAAATGTGTTCTTGGTGGATGACACAGCACATCCTGAGATCCAAGCAGTGTACAACTATCTGGAAGAGCTGGGACTGAAGATGAGGAAATTAGGGTATGTTCCTGACACCAAGTATGCGTTGCATGATGTGGGGTCCGATCAAAAAGAACTTGGTTTATCAACTCACACTGAGAAGCTTGCAGTTGCATTTGGTCTCCTGAAGCTTCCTCATGGAGCCACAGTTAGGGTTTTCAAGAACCTGAGGATCTATGGGGATTGCCATAATGCGTTCAAGTACATGTCAAAGGTGGTAGAAAGAGACATTGTTGTGAGAGATGGAAAGAGGTTTCATCATTTCAGGAATGGTGAATGCTCTTGTGGCAATTACTGGTGACCTGGTTTTTGTGATAATTAATCATCTACGTGGAGCAGTTAAGGCAGAAATCCCTAAAGGTCCTATTGAAGAGGAGACATGCCATCATTATTCCTCCTTCTTAAACATAGGCATGTCCTATGAAAGAACAATGGAGAAGAGGCTGAGCTTTTCGTAGAAGAGAAAGAAGCTTGAGAGTGAACACCAGCAGTTATAAGCTCCTAGAAGTTGGCTTGTTGCACGATAAGAATGTTTCGTTCTTCTCAATGGATCTCAGCACCCGAAGAACTTGAAAGGCTTAACGGGATATCCAATTTAGCTTCTCATACTTGTAAGAGCCTCTGTTATGCGTATAGTTTGGAAGCTGATGAAAACAGAAATTCACGGTTGTTTCCTATCAGCACTTCATTCGAAGGGTGAATCATGTCTTCCAGAAACGCATTACTTCCCCATCAAAGTTCATATCCATTTTGAAATAAAAATTGACTGGAAAATTGCTTGATATTCGTTGTGGATCGAAACACGTCAGTGGGGTGGACCAATAATTAGTGCAGCTACCATGATACCAATCTACATCAGACATCTTGTGGTTATGCTAGGTGGAACTTCTCGTTGAAAAGGTAATGGAACTGATGTACAACTTGTATGATACACACATCATAATGATTGGCTTTTTACACTATGGAATGCCCTTTTTGTCTCTCTTCTTTTTCCTTTCCATTTCCTTTGAGCATCTTGTCTTATTCATTGTGTTCTAAGTTGGTTTTCTTTGATCTTATGCTTTGGCCAATGTTTGGAAACAGGCAGAGTATTTAGATATGCATGCTCCAGAAAGCAGGTAGACGAGGAACAAGCCAAAGAAGTCAATCTTTCAGTTGCCAATGGCATTAGTTGTGAGTAGTTCTTTCCATCCTTGTTTTTCTTTCTTTCTTTGCTAAAATTGCTTTACCACACCAAGAGGAGCAAGAGATGGGAAATAGAACAGTGAAACACAAAAGGAGACACAAGAGACAGTAAGCAGCAAATGTAAACATCAAGTCCATTGAATTTCGATTTGTGGAACTTCCAACTTATTGAAGGAACGAACTTTGTGTAGTAATTCTAGCATCTCAAATGATACAGCGTAAAATCCAATACGCCAATGTTATAAAGATTGAACAAGATGTCTTCGTCTTATTGTAACAGAATCCCCAACCAATGCTATTGCATGACATCTTGAAGAAGGACAAAAACAGAGAGTCTGGTCTGCAGAGGAACAACATACTATCTTATCTGAAACGAAAAAATGCATCATAGACAGTAAATAAGAAAGACAGCAGATGTCGTTGATTTCCTCAGTTTTGAAATGAACTAACTAAATAAATCCTACTCCACATTTGGGCGGTAACTAGTTTTTAGGGTAGAATTTGAGTTTAATTCAGTGGTCTTGATTTGAATCAGCGGAGCCAATTAACTCAATGAACTCAACAGCAACAGTAAGAGCATTAATAGCAGCCAAAGAACTTAGGCTACTTGATGATAATAGTCCGGATGCCAATTTCTCCCCTGCTGCTGCCCCAGCCAAATCCGACACCCCACGAAACACAATGCATGACACTCCATTTGTAATAGATGTCTGCATATGTAATAGAACACCAAAACCATAGATGTAAAGATTTAACAAAAAATATCATATCAATGCCGTTATTAGTAAGAAACAGAAAATTACCTAATTATTCCCAGTTTAACGTGGTTCGGATTAGAAATTGGGTGAGTGAAAAGGACAAAAGTAATATAAAAAAATTAGAAATTGGATTGGATCATGTATTATTATGAATTTAGGCTAATTATTCCCACCTTAATGTTGTTTGGATCAGAGCCTAGGCTACTTGATGACAGTAAGATTAGATTTGGATAAAATATATGTTTGGAAGTGGTGGACTGTATATCAATTAAAAACTCCTATAAAGATTAACGTTATCCAAACGTAGCCTAAAAGCACCAACCATTAAAATTGCGAAACTTTCTTCATCCACAGTTGAAACGTTGAATTTGCTGAAAAGAAACTTTCTGTATGCTGCATTGTCAACGAATATATCAGCAGTGGAAGCTCTCAATCCATACACCACTTTTGGTGTTTCAGGCAAGCAATATGTCTCGTTAACGCATTGTTGCAGCTCCAAATCCTGTTCAAATTTCCTCTCTTTCTCAAAAAAGGGACCAACATATTTATGCATTTGGAAAGTAGAGGACAATATATCTTTGTTTACGTACCACCAGTTGAGAAGAGACATTGAACCATTTCGGTTCAACTGGAAGCCAAAAAACCTCCTCCATTGGTTTTCCATTGGAGTAGTATACTTCTTCTGGTGTGAACTCTATTTTTGCTAACAAATTATCTCCCCCTGGTGGGAAATTGTAGGCCCCAAACTTGAGCTCTGTCAATTCCCCCTCCACTGAATCAAACTCCTGCATCACACAACCAAAATGGAAGAAAACATCAATCTGTGATTGATCTGACAATTAACCGCGACCAGCAGCAAGATATTATCTGGTGTCAACGAATATCTCCCATGTTTTCAGTAGCAATGAGGGCAGGGTTGACGACGACCAACTACAAGTATGAGGTTAAGATTGATGATATGATGTTCATTTCTAAAACCACATCCATGAGCGGACTGATGGTTCTACGAAATCCGTTGGACTGGCAGATTCACATCTCTTACAACCGACACAATCCTCTATTCTTGGAGCAGAAGCAATTTGCTTAGCTTTACACCTGTCCCAAGGTATCATTTCTAATACATCTGTGGGGCAGGCTCGGACACGTTGAGTACACCCTATACATGTATCATAAATTTTTACTACCTCAAGACTCTTTTTTTCGAAATTTCCTTTTGTATACAGGGTGTTGTTTAGACCTTCAGGTCCTCATTCCTTGTTGCTTACATATATGTTTTGTTAGGCCTATGAACCATGTAATTTGTACAAGATTTTATCGATATAAACTACTCATATTTCCCAGTTCCCACCAATGATTTTTTGTGCTGACTCCTAGTAGAGCACACAATAAATTACTACAACAGTGTTTGGTTGAACTATAAATATAAACAGTTACATACCTATATAAAGTATGTGCATATATTTTACCTCCCAGTACCAAGAGCCAGTGAATGCAACATATTTTGGCACACTAACATCCCCAAAGGACAATGAGTCATTAGCACTCCCAGCAGTCCCATAGTGAACAACTCCCTTAATATCAAAAACATCAAGTAGAAGTTGCACAGTGATTCCTGCATTTAACTTAATTTTCGTATACACCAGAAAATGGAAAAATCAGGGCAGTCAATAGTTGAATATATAGAGAAAATAGATGATTAGTAGATGAGGAATAGGAGAAAGAAAAAAAAAATGTACCATTTGTTCACCAGTCATTACATAAATTACATCTACACCCTTAATCTTGCCAATGTTGAATCTCCTTCCTGAATTGGAACTGAATCATCAGAGGGGAAGAAAAGCCAACAGAAAACAGAGGAAATGAAAATGAAGTAATTTATACTGTTAACCCAGCATTTCTAAGATTGGCATTTGTTCATTGTGTGTTAAAGACTTAAAGTTTACCGCAGATCATATAGCTCGAAACAATGCTACGGTGACCACATTTTTAACTAGCTAGTATCTGATGTGGCCACCCGACGTGAACCAATCACCTTTGTCTCAAGTCTCTCGTAACACACTTGATTGGTTACTCTCGCTGTTGTTTTTCGTTTTTTTTTTTCTTATCTCGGTGTACCCTTTGTCGGGATTCTTTTGTTTTGAATAATATTGCCGATCAAAGAGAGAGAGAGAGAGAGAGAGAGGTACCGGCCAAATCAACCCAAGGGATGTTGGAACTGGGAACAAAGAGACCACAGTCGAGGAGTACAGTCTCTTCAGTAGGATAAGCCATTAGGAGGCCAATGTAAGGCCCTCCTTCCTCGTTTATCCTCTCCACCACGCCGTGTAATGGGTGACTTGACTTCAGCTGAATCGAAAGCTTCACATTCATCAAAACTCCCACAATGATTACTCCCTTTATTGCTTCGATTATCGTCCACCTCTTCGCCACCGCCATTTTCCCATTAACCTCTGCTTTCAGTAGCAGAGACCCTTTTCCTGTTCTTCTCCGATTGTTTTGGACGACTGTCGGTTGAAGGTGGAATTTGAAGTAGTAATGGATTGGTGGGTAACTGGTGCTATAAGATCTGCCACGTG
This sequence comes from Vaccinium myrtillus, assembly GCA_016920895.1. NCBI lineage: Eukaryota > Viridiplantae > Streptophyta > Magnoliopsida > Ericales > Ericaceae > Vaccinium > Vaccinium myrtillus. The sequence continues at coordinate 30,209,276 of CM029280.1, read as the reverse complement.
AAAAATGATTGGTGAGGAAAAATGATTGGTGAGGAAAAATGACTTGCTTTGAAAGCGTGAAAACGGACTTGGGGTCCCGAATCCCGAGCCAAGTCACTACATTCCTGTAGTTATCTCAATTGTGGGCCCTTCTAAAAAAATTTATTTGGGATCGAAACAATTTATTTTTTTCAGAAATGTTGAGCTTATTACGGGTACAAAAAATTATGATTATTGGAGATCGGTAGACATGCAATTGAGATAAATTTGTCTTACAGTGTATTCTCCAAGTTAAATTGGTCATCCATATAAATGGTCTGAACTTATAGCTACCAATATCCAATTAATTTGATTTTTTAAACTAATGATCTACTCAACATTTCTGATAAATTATACGGTTCCGATTCCAAATGAAGATTTCAGAGAGCTCACAATTGAGGTCACTACGGGAATATAGTGACTTGGGTCACTATAGGTACCCTAAATCCGCGTGAAAGCTAGTGAAAATACCGATAATATCAAAAATACCAAAAATATCTTAAAGAAAACTCAGCCTTAGGATTTTTTTATTTTTTTGAAAATGTCAACTGTATTAGAAAAACTAAGACAAATCCTTGACCAAAATGGAAACCAATCAAAGCCCGTGGTACCATTAGTATCCGATAGATGTGTGGGGTTCACTCCGGGTCTCAAGCAAATGCTTCGAGCTAGTTATTAAATTTAAAATAATTTTTTGAGGTGATGAAAATTCAACTTAATTAAGCGAATAACTGTAAGTGATTGATCCAATTGTCTAGCTTTTCTTCAAAATTCAGAATCGAGAATTTGAATATAAAAATTAATTATTGGATCAATATCTTACAACTATCCAATTGATTTGGTTTTTTCAAAAACAGAAACTCAAAATATTATTTCAAAACTAATGAACGGAACAGACTATTCATATGAGACTCGGAGCCCCACATGCACATCCGTGTACCCATAGGAAACATTTGACTATTTTCATCCCATTGGAGAGGGATGTAAGCGGTTTAGTTCTCCCGGTTTTTTATGAAAAACAACAAACCGAATCGATTTAATCAATTTTTAGTTATTGTGTACCGAAACCGACCGATACTACCAACAAACCGCAGCGGACTGCATTATGTGTACATGATTGGTTTGGATTTTATATAATTGGGTCAACTCATTAAACAAAACTAGCAAATTCAAAAACCAATTATGTGCACATGATTGATTACGTGCTGGGGAAAGAAAAAAAAACTTCTACACTATAGAATAGATTATACTCCATGCATTCTAAATTGTTGGTCCTATTCGAATTTCAATGTAATTTTTAAACTATTCATATCTGCCGATATAACATATTTTAAGTGCAATATAGATCTTATTCCATAGATCTGTTATACAAAATTTTTAAAATCTCTAAAAATATTATAGATTGAAATATATGAACAGTTTAAAAAATTGAATTCGAATCTGAGCAAGACCAAAAATTTAGAACAGAGGGAGTATTTTACAAGTGACGCCAAACGTAATAAATATAATCGCGAATACAATATAGATCTCTCTTACACATTGACATAATTCGATGTTGAACGCCTGAACCGATTTGGTTTTGGTTTTCCCATAATCCAAACCGCCTAATCCAATCAAAGCTAAAATAAACAGATTAAAATCCTCAAGTATTGTTCGGGGTAAGGTGATTTGAGAGGTTTAATAATAGAGTAGTATTTCTTACATCCCTATTTTTTTTTTTTTTTTTTTTTTTGATCGGGAAAAAGTGTGGGAGGGGGCGACCAGCGTTGCAGACTCCCTTGGGCGTGACCATACGGGCTCCCGACCCGCCTGTGGAATGTCCGGTTCGAGCCATAGCTACTGTCCGGGAGAACAGGCCGTCACCACAGGCACCACCGTGTGAACAGGATGGCAGAGGGCCCTCCACGGCACAGGGAGAGCTATGTCCTGCACCAACTGTCCCTATTGTTCCCATGTTTTAGCGTATATTCGGACACGTGCACAATAGGAAAACTTAATATATATATATATATATATATATTAGTTTTGTCGAGCTTGTTAACAAGTCCGACTTTAGCTCAGTTGGTAGAGCGGAGGACTGTAGTAGGCGAAAAGCTCACAGCTAATCCTTAGGTCGCTGGTTCGAATCCGGCAAGTCGGATTATTTTTACTGATTTTAAGTTTTGGCAGCCAGTGCTCATCAGTTGCATTTTAACCGCAATTTTTGAACTCCCATATGATTCGAACTTATTGGACATAGAAGGATGCATTAACAAATTGAATTTTTTCGATAAAAATGGAAGGTTTTAAATTTGAAATTATGTTTATTCCATGCATTTTGTAGAAAAAATACAATTTTTATCTTTTTGTATGGGTTTATTTGGGGTATGGATTATGCTCCATAAATGTGGGTTTACGAAGAAGTAGATGTTGATGGATAGCTTAGTGGTTTAGCTCCCTCTCCTTGGAGCACCTCCACGACTCCCGGATCCTCCACTTAGGATGTAGATAATTGCCTTGTCTAAAAATAAAAAAGTCTGAGGCAGTACTCGGTGTGTGCAAGTCAAAACGGGGCATGCTTTTGAGTGCAATTTAGGCTCATATCGGGCTTGTTTACTTGATCGGAACTGTTAACATTTGCTTGGCTTGGCTTTCTTGAAAAAAGTAAGATGGGTCTAACAAAGAAAAAAAAGATGGGAAACGTTTTTAGCGAAAAATTAAGAAAATTGATATTGACACTCTCATTTTGATATTGGAATCCTTTTTCTTTTTCTTTTTCTTTTTCTTTTTCTTTTTCTTTTTCTTTTTCTTTTTCTTTTTCTTTTTCTTTTTCTTTTTCTTTTTCTTTTTCTTTTTCTTTTTCTTTTTATCTCTATTGGGTGAAATTACTAAACCACTCTTGTACTTTATAAGTACATTTTTCTCTTGCTTTCATAATTGCAAGGGTAGTTTGTAACTTCAACTAATGGAGACAAATAAGGGAGTGCCAATATTAATTTTCTACTTTCGAGTATGATCCCCTATTTTCTATCATTATTCTTTTTTTCCTTTTTATTCTATTTACTCAACATAAAAGGAAATTTTTTTCATTATCTCTATTACGAGAAGAGGTTCAAATAACTACTCCGTCTATCAAGGACGTTGAGCTCGAGAGGGGGCAGAGACAAAAGTTTTAGAGAGAGAGAGAGAAGGGGGAAGGGGTATGGGAGAAGCTTCTCCCTAGGGCTCTCCCTTGCGGCCGTCGCCCCTCCCCCACCGCAACCCTTCCACCTCCTTCCTCATTCCTCTCCTCTCCTCTATTACTTCCCCCATGGTTTCCGGCAACCCCCATGGTGTTCGAGCTTCTCTCCTCCTCTTATGGGCGGCTGAAACCCGATTTTTGGGACAGAGGGGGGGTGTTGTGCAGCCTTGTGCTACGCAGCGTGCTATGCAGCACTTGGCGCGACCTCGCCGGTGTCGGTCCGATGATCGGAGACGTCCATCGCGTAAAGCACGTCGAGTACTATAAGTGTACCAAAATTCAACTCGATCTAATATCATTAAGTGCGTCATCGGAATACAAATATCTTGAAAAAAATGAGTTCAATAGTTTCATCCCGTGTTTCCAGTCATTTGTGTTCCATTTTTTTTCAAGTTATATGTGTTCCAATCACGCATTTAATGATATCCGATCAAGTTGATTTTTGGTACACTTGTAGTACTCGACGTGCTCTACTCGATGAACGTCTTCGATCATCGGACCGATACTGGCATGGCCACACCGGAAGCCGCACAACACAATGCGCAGCACAAGGCTGCACAACACCTCCCCTCTGTCCCAATTTTTGGGCAAGGGGGAGTCGGATCTGGGGTTTCCAGATCCGGACTCTTGACATCAGCGGCGGCAACGGCGACGGCGGCGTGACAACTCTGGCTCCGGCGATCTTTCTTCTTGTATTTTTCTATCCCTTTTGTAGTTTTTTTGTATTTTCTTTTTTTTATTTGGGGTATGGATTGAGCTCCATAAATGAGGGTTTAGGAAGAAGTAGATGTTGATAGATAGCTTAGTGGTTTAGCTCCCTCTCCTTGGAGCACCTCCACGACTCCCGGATCCTCCACTTAGGATGTAGATAATTCCCTTGTCTAAAAATAAAAAAGTTTGAGGCAGTACTCGGTGTGTGCAAGCCAAAACAGGGCATGCTTTTGGGTGCAATTTAGGCTCATATCGGGTTTGTTTACTTGATCGGAACTATTAACATTTGCTTGGCTTAGCTTTCATGAAAAAAGTAAGATGGGTCTAACATAGAAAAAATGATGGGAAACATTATTAGTGAAAAATTAAGAAAATTGATATTGACACTTTCATTTTGATATTGGCATCCTTTTTCTTTCTTTTTTTTGTCTCTATTGGGTGAAATTACTAAACCACCATTGTACTTTATAAGTACATTTTTATCTTCCTTTCATAATTGTAAGGGTAGTTTAGTAACTTCAACTAATGGAGACAAATAAAAGAGTGCCAATATCAATTTTCTACTTTTCGAGTATGATCCCCTGTTTTCTATCATTATTTTTTTTTTCCTTTTTATTCTGTTTACCCAACATAAAAAGAAATTTTTTTATTATCTCTATTACATGAAGAAAGGCTCAAATAACCACTCCGTCTATCAAGGACGTTGAGCTCGAGAGGGGGCAGAGAGAAAAGTTTTAGAGAGAGAGAGAGAGAGAGAAGGGGAAAGGGGTATGGGAAAAGCTTCTCCCTAGGGCTCTCTCTTGGGCTGCCGCCCCTTCCCCCTCCCCCACTGCAACCCTTCCCGATTTTTGGGAAAGGGGGAGCCGGCTCTGGGGTTTCCAGATCCGTACTCCTGACATCGGCGGCGGCAACGGCGGCGTGACAACTCCAACTCCGGCGATCTTTCTTCTTGTATTTTTCTGTCCCTTTGTAGTTTTTTTGTATTTTTTTATATTTTTATTTTTTCGTTTTTTTGTAAGTTGTAACTCTGATTTGTTTGGTTGTTAATGGATTTTTCTCTTCTGGCCCCCAAAAAAAAAAAAAACGCAAAATAAAACTTTAAAAAGATGTATTTTTGTTTTAATCTTTTTTGTCACATATTTTAAAAATTCAATGATATCTATTAATTTTTCAAATATGATTTTTTTTCCCATAAAAGTGCACTCTTTTAGTCTTCATTTTGTAAAATATGATCACGCAAAATGCACGGCTCAAATCAAATCCAAGTAATGACTCTTACATGAGGTTAGATTTGATCTAAACTGTATATTTTAGCAACGACCGGTCGGATGAGTGCATAGCACGCTCCCCAAATCCACCAAGCAACCCTTCTTGTCTCCTGAGTATGTGGATTGTGGAATATGGAGGCCAGGAGGTGTTATATAGGAGTACTATAAAATATGCTCCCAACAAATCCGCTAAAACATTACGTGGGGGTCCACGGACTCTTTTATAACGGGCCATTGAGGGAAAAAAACCCAACCAAAAGTAATTGGGCCTATAGGGTGTTTACTTTTTCCCCGTCACTATCAAATTAGCGTGCGAGTAGGACAAAGAACTAAAAATCCAACCATCCAATATTAAAACGTGAAATTACTCTGAAAACCTTCTCACCCAAGAGACTCGACCAAAAAAAAAAAAAAAAATAGGGGCACTCTTGTAATTTTTACTATTAAGCTTGAGTAGGGCATCTTTATAGTCCAATAGAAAAAACAAAAAAGCCCAATTTAAAAAGGCTTAAACCAAAAAAAAAAAAAACTCATTCACCCTAAAGGTCCAAAATAAAACACATAGTAACAAATTAACTTTTACAATTGATCGATTATGCCTAAAGGTCCAATATAAGACTCACAATAAAATAAAAAGATAAGGCCCGATTTAGGAGTTTTTTGTGTACTTATACAATTATTATATTATTTTAGCTTTCTTGTATTATAATTGTTGCTCCAAAAATTATTAAGTGTTTACTCTAAAGAGCACAATTTTTAGATTAGGGTTTCGCCACTAAAAATCAGTGGCGGACGCAAGATTCTTGCTGCGGGGAACCACTCCATAGCAAATATACAGAAAAATTGAAAATGTACTAATAATGTACTAGTAGTAGTAAGAACCTTGGGGGGTTTGCTAAAAACCCTTGGGCATTAAAGACCCTTGGGTCGGGCCTGTACGTGAAGTGCAGTGGTCTCAGTACTTGCTTGCTGCTAAGTAAAATTGAACTTGAAACTATAGAAATGAGCGAACTCCTAAATCAAGACCACTTGATCAACCCCGGATTATTAATATCAATCGTATCCTTTCATTTGCATGACCGGATTTTTAATTTTAATAAACAGATAATCATTGACTGGTAGGTCCATTAGAGGAAAAGGTTGTTAATTTAATAAGAGAAATGATTTTCACACCACATTTTATCCCTAAATACTCCATTTTTGTCCCTATTCACTTTGAAAATATAAAAATTACTCTTATCTCGTGAGTCATTTTTCATATGAAGGACAATTTTATACTTTCAATTGAATAAAGACAAAAAAAAGTGGAAATTATTTCTCTTTAATAATATTATAATCCGTACGACCGCAATATTTTTATTTTTTTGAACTGCGTATGACCGCATTTTTTTTTTTACCGCATTTGCCGTCCGAGTTTCATTGCTGATAGGTCCATTAGACTATTAATATAATAATACTAATCCATTTGGAGTAATTTTGTTGGGTAACGGTATGAAATGGTCATTGAGATGATGTCATGTTAAGATAAAGAGTATTTGACCCGTTTTCTAGAGGCTCCGTTTAATAAATGAATTGCGTTGAACTCAAACTAACACTTCCTTAAATGAGCCGAGCTCAATCATTCAAAGTTTGACTATATTTGACACGTTTGCGTGTTATGAGATCCACTCTTATGAGAGTGGGTCTGGGCACATCTTAACTCCATTCTTGTTGATATAAGACATTTTCAATCCCTCTGTCTTTTTTTTTTCCCCCTAATCTTATTCTTCATTTTACTTGCCTATCTGTAAAGCTACCAAAAATCCCGAAATAATTCATTCGACGAGAGAAAATAATTAAAAAAAAGTACTAAAATATGCCCTCTTGAAAAATATTAAGGTAAGACAACGCGATAGACTAAAATGACAATTAAACTCATCTTTTGTCATAGTTATAATCTTTTAATTTTAGAGTATTAATTCACATAATTTAACGTAAATCTTAAACAAATTCAAAATAAAACGAATAAAAATATCGCCACTAGCTTTTAAAACTGCGAAGCTTCATCACTAACTATGCGAAGCACTCATAAACAACCATGTGTATATTAATCTCTATATCTATAATATCTTTGTTTTTTTTTATTTTCAAGGGCTGGGTATAAACACTGAGGAGTAATCTTTTGCTTTGTTTTTCATCAAAAAATTTAAGATCAATTATTTCGTTTCGACAAGAGAAATAACATATTTATAAAATAAAGATCGAAATTTTAAAAATTTAGCATGTGACGACATGAAAGACAAAGAAGACAAATGTCTCAAAACATGTTTTCACTATTCATTTTTTATAAACTTTAAGTCGTATTTTTTTAAAAATTAATTTCCTTAAAACAAATAATTAATTCATAAAAAGTAACATATATCTAATAAACATACACTATTAAAATTTTAGTGAAAAAATACAGACCGTTAAAACTCCGGAGATGCATCGTCAACGATGCAACGATAAAGCATTTATAGACGAATTTGGGAATCCAGTCATGCAGAATCACATTCGGTAATTCCTTCCGCACCGACGGCGTCGCCGACACCGTTGTGGGTCTCAACCGGGTGATCCGAGCCGTTCATCGTTCTCATAATCGAATTCCGAGTGGGCCTTACACGGGAATCGATGCAATCGAGCGGCTGTATGAGCTCGATCCAAAATCACCCCATTTCGAAACCCACAACGGCGTCGACGAAGCCGTCGGTACCCGTCGGTGCATTTGGGTCGGTGCAGGTAGAAGGGTTCAATCACATTACAAAATTATAGTGCGACATTCGACTCATTGATTACATTGATTACAGAGAGATTACAGAGAGAGGTTGGAATCGATTGATCCTTTTATAAACCACCCATGCGTTACAGGCGTGTAGTTTACATCTGCATCTACCTTTTTTTATTTTCGAGAGCAGGGTACATACAGAGGAGGTTGGTAAAAGGTTTTAACCTGCAAGACTTTTTCGGTAGGCTGACTCCAACGCCGACCAACATCGGAAGGTTCCTCGGCCCGAGTCTTGCGCCGTAATTAAAACCCAATTTCAACCTTTTTCCAACTTCAATTCCAAGGTACCCATTCGACGCTTTTTTCTGTTGTTCCGATCGTGAACTTTGAATTTGACGAAAATCGTAAGACTTTCTTTTGATCTGATCGTTTGTATTTCGTTCTCCTACTGATTATTATCTAGTATTTCAGAGTAATTCACGCCCACAGAAATCTGTTTGATTTTATTTTTTTTCAAGAGTCAATTTTGAGTTTGTCGCGTGGGTTTCTTGGTTTGTTGACAAATCTGTTGTTTTTTTCACTTGGGTTTTCCGTTGTGTTCTGTATGTAATTGAGGAACCCAGGGATTCGATCAGAGAGAGAGAGAGAGAGAGAATAGGGTTGATTTGACTTTTTATGAAATATATTTCTTCTCATGTGAAATCTGAAGTAGTTTCAGTTTACAATCATGGAGATTATGCTTCAAGGGTTGGCTTTGCCTGATTTGGGTTTTTCGTTCCATTGATTTCTAGGGTTTTGGAGATAATCCTCTATAATATCAGTTTTGGAGATTATGCATCAGTTGTTGAATTTTCCCTCATTTGCATTTGTCTTTTGATTGGCTTCTAGGATTCTGGTGGAAAGATTTGTGACTAATTGCGGGAGAGATTTTTTGTGTGTCAAAGATGAGTGACAATTTGATGGAGAAACTAAGTGCTTTCGGTGAGCGCTTGAAGATTGGTGGAGCTGAGGTTGGTCGGAAGATGAGTGCCGGGATGACCTCGATGAGTTTCAAGGTGAAAGAGCTCGTCCAAGGCCCGAATCAGGTTGATAAGATAGTTGAGGATGCAACCGCCGAAACACTGGACGAGCCTGATTGGGCCACCAACCTCGAACTTTGTGACATGGTCAATCACGACAGGATCAACAGTGTTGACTTGATCCGTGGAATAAAGAAAAGGATCATGTTGAAGAGCCCTAGGGTTCAGTACTTGGCTCTGGTATTACTTGAAACTCTAGTTAAGAATTGCGAGAAGGCATTCTCGGAGGTTGCGGCTGAGAGGGTGTTGGATGAGATGGTGAAGTTGATTGATGATCCCCAGACTGTCGTTAACAACAGGAACAAGGCTCTGACGCTGATTGAAGCTTGGGGGGAGTCTTCTAATGAGCTGCGGTATTTGCCTGTTTATGAAGAGACATACAAGGTACCCCACTGTTAAATTGGCTCAATTTATACTGAATGCACATCATCTATGAGTTACCCTTGCTTATCTCTTTTGCCGTTGCATAAAAAGTTGGTGATTAATTGAATGAATAAAAGTATATTGAAGTTTTAAAATCTATCTTAGTACACTGATAGAAAGGATTTCTTTGAGGTAGAATAAAGAATGCCTTTTGATACCTAGTTGAACGAATGTGTGGGTTGCTGTGTACTTTTACAAGTTTTAATTGTAATGGTTTTTATTTGTTTATACTTGGGCAGAAGTTATTGGATATGTTAAATTTAACCTTTGGTATTTATTACACTTGCATTTTAGAGCTTGAAATCAAGAGGCATACGGTTCCCTGGCCGTGATAACGAGAGTTTGGCTCCTATATTTACTCCTGCTCGTACAGTCTCGGCTTCAGAATCCACTCCTAATCTTGGTCAACAACTTCACCGTGATATTCCTGCACATACCTTTTCAGCTGAACAAACTAAGGAAGCATTTGATGTGGCTCGAAACAGTATTGAGCTTCTAACAACAGTTTTGTCCTCTTCTCCTCAACAAGATGCTCTTGAGGTATTTCATTTATCATGTTACTATTATGTGGATTTCATTTTACTGATGTGTCTAGTACTTCATTTTAGCCCAGAGTATCATCTGCGGGGTGTGATGTTTTTGAAAGGTATTATATGTGGAAGTGGTTTGTAAGATTTGGATTGATCAAGTCACTGATGTTATTCAGTCAGCATAATAGCCTAGGGTAATTACTTGATAAAACAAAATTTATGTGAGATCTATCTTCTTTTTGGGCACGTGATGCTTAGTTTACTAGGATTTATTCTCTTCTTGATTTCTCTTTCTTCAACTTTCTCAACTCTAAACTGAGAGGACGTACTCCCATTCTCAAATGTGATGATTTCTTTCCTGCCAATCTGCCATACACGACGGATCATGGCAGTCCAAGCAACTTTACTGAGTTTTTTTTTTTTTTGAAAGACTTGTCAATAAGATAGGAGGCTTCATAGCATTTGTGATGCTCTTAAGCTCTTTGTGATCCTTGTATTTGAATGGAATACTCTTTTAGACATTTCTATTATTTCTTCTAGAATACTTTGGATTACCACAAAATAAAAAATTGAAAACTTCAACCCAGTCCCTCTCTTGCGTTCGTCTTTAGTAGAGTTTTTCCTTCCTTTTCTTGTGATAAAATTCATGATGAAAGAGAGAATGCAAAATAAATGTGTGATTCTTGTTCGGTTATGTATATCGAAAAAGATGTGTTTGGCAACGCAAGTACCGAATGAGGTTTACATTCCTGCAGAATTTCATTTTACTCCTCATGGTTTTGGTGTAGATTTTTAGATCGACTAGAAATTGTCCAGTTTGAGCTGCTCCTGTCGTTTTTAGTCACGCCATTCGAATTTTATATTCAACCTATTGTCTGTCATATTTAGGCTCCTGTGTGTGAATGAGGATATTTACATTAAGTTGTTAGGAAACAATATTTGCTTGTCCAGCCCAAGGAACACAATTCCCTTTGGTTCCCATTGAAAAAGCTGAAATATTGTGTTGGTTTGACGCCTATACTGTGTTGGTTTGACGCCTATCACGAAAATCCAACATTTCGTGCAATCCCAAATCCTTTCGACGTGTTTATTATGTTGTGGCTATGTTTTTGAAACGTATACTTTTCCTAGTTAACAGACAACATATTGAAACGGAATTTTGATCCTTGGTCCAGCCAAGCTATGGGTGATCTGTTTCTGCTTCCTCTCTTACTTCTGCTGAATTCTGTTGGCAGGATGACTTGACAACCACACTTTTACATCAGTGTCGTCAGTCCCAATATACGGTCCAGAGAATCATCGAGACTTCAGGGGACAACGAAGCCTTACTTTTTGAAGCCTTGAACGTGAACGACGAAATCCAGAAAGTCATCTCGAGGTATGAAGATTTGAAGAAACCTTCCGTAGTTCATCGGGAGCCCGAACCTGCTATGATTCCTGTAGCTGTGGAGCCTGATGATTCACCCCATTTTGGGAAAGAAGATGCCTTGATCCGAAAATCAGCAACTTCTCGAGCTGGTGGGCCTGGAGGGCACAACGATGAGATGATGGACGATCTTGACGAGATGATTTTCGGCACGAAATCAGGTGGCACATCTGAAGCAGGACAGGACACCACGAAGAAACCGCCCGCAAAAGATGACCTGATCTCATTCTGAGCTTCTCCCTTTTATGGAAAACGCTTCTGTCGTTGGATTGGTTATCTCGATGATTTAGGTTGTGACTGGTTGAGTTTGGTGCTTGGAATTTCACAACCATCATAAACACAACTGGGGATATTCTCTTTTTCTCGTTCATACCTTTTCGTGCTTTCACTTGTATTGTGGACGTCGTTTTAGGGATTTGTGTCTGAATGTGGCTGGGTAAATTGCTTGGGGAGCTCTATACAGAAATGAATATTGGAATGTATTGTTTTCGTGATATTTCATCTGGGTTGTGCATGATTCTGGTTTGCACCCATTTTTTACAGTTAATTGGGACCGTGGTCTCCTAAATAGTTGGCTGGTGTCCATGAACTGATCTAGAATTCCAATTTGAGAGCGAGCTCTTATCCAGCGTTAGAGGCAGGGTAGGGCGGGCCTAATATGCTCCAATGCACAGCAGGCTGATGTGTCGCCTATACGGGTCTCGTTCCCAGTTCAAAAACATGATCCTTTCACTTTGGCAATTGTTTACATTTCAGAACCCGGGCCCGTTTCAAACCTGGATTATTAGCTTTTAGGTTTTTCATATTTTACGAAACAGGTCATTCTCATCACATATGTCAACTATAAAAACCTAAAAAGCCCAGTTATTGGGATGGGCCTAATTGACCATCTTTTAATGAGGGTCCGTTTTTGGGAAAGACATTGTAAAGGGGTCTTTACTTCAATAACGACATCAACTTTTCCCTTAATGCCAAGAGGACAAATCACATACACATTCCAAAAATGCCCCCACTAGCCAATGAAACTGCCTAAACCCCCAAACCTAACGAAAGTGCCTAAACCTCAGGGTACCCTATGAAAGTGCCTAAAACCCTAGGGTACCCTATGAAAGTGTCTAAACATAAACCCTAGGACACCCTAAAGAGCCTAAAATCCTAGGGTACCTACGAAAGTGCCCAAACCACTAAAACTCTATAATTGGAAAATGCACCCTAAACCTAAACTCTATGGTACCCTATGAAAGTGCCTAAAACACTAGGGTACCCTATGAAAGTGGTTAAACCACTAAAACCCTATAATTGGAAGGTGTACCCTAAGTGCCTAAACTTAAAATGCCTAAACCCACTATACCCTACCCCAAAGAGCCTAAACCCCCTAAAATTGAATCCAATCCCAAAATTAAAGAGGCAATTAATTTTGTCCCACTCACATGAGAGAAGGAGAGAGAGTGAGTGACGGGCATGAAACGCCACGACGCTTTCAAGGGTTTGTCCCACTCACATGTCGCTTTCAGGGGAGCTTTCAACCTGTCGGGCACATTGACCATTGGTTGGTCAACAACAGTAAATGGAAATGGTGCAATTGTTGCTTTCACGTGAGAGTGGCTCCGCACACCCCCCCTGACAGTAAATGGAAATGGTGCAATTGTTACTCTCTGTTTTTTTTCTTTTTCTTTTTTTTCTTTGTCTTCTTTTTTTTCTTTTTTGGTTTATTCAATTTTATTTATTTAATTACTCATTTAATTTGGTTTATTCAAAGTACATTTGCAAGTAAATTATTTTCATAAATTTGCATTTAAATTTCACTTTATATTTAGAAACTTTATATTATTTTAATTAGTTAATTAAGTTGTCTTAACAATGAATAATAAATAAAAAACTTCTAAAAGTGAATAATAATATTACAATCATACAATCACGTTTTAAAGTGAATAAATATTACAATCATTGATGGTCACCCTAATCAATATTGCTCCGGTGTGGTGGTATGTCCCAAGACGACACGATCAAGACTGGAACCACGAACCACGAATCAAATATATGTCTCATAAGCAACACGTGGTAAGGCATTGGGGGGCCAGGATCAAATATAGGTCTCATAAGCAACACGTGGTAAGACATTGGGGGGGCCAGGATCAAAGTAATCAAGTAAAAGAGAAATGAAGTAATTAAAAAATGAAGTAAATAAACAATATTTAATAAATAAAAGAGAGAAAAAAAAGATATTAGAGCATATTATAAAAATATATATAAAGAACGAGAAGATTTATTAGATATTAGAAAAACAAGATATTAAATAATTAAAAAAGAGAAATAACATATTAGAGATTTCTAAAAAGATAGAAGAGAAAAAATATATTAATAAAAGATATAAATAAATATTTAAATAAAAGAAATGAATTAAATAAAAAAACTACATAAAATAAAATAAATGAATTAAATAATTAAATGAATTAATATAAAGAAATGAGTTAACTAAATAAAAGAAATAAAGTAATAAATAAATATTAATAATAAAGCAATAGTAATTAAAGGAAGAGAGTAGGGGTAAAATTCTAATTACGCGGGGGGCAATTACTTGCAAATGTAATTTGAATAAATCAAATTAAATGACTAATTAAATAAATAAAGTTAAAATAGTAAATGAAATTAATAAAATTAGAAAAAAAAAAAAAAAAGAAAAAAAGGGAATCTGGGCCGGGGGGGGGGTGGGGGTGGGTGGGTGGGTGGGTGGGTGGGGGCGGTTTGGGGAGAGGGGGGGGGGGGGGGGGGTGTGCGGTGTCGGGGGAGGGGGACGGGACGAGTCATTTGCCTTTCACGTTAATTACCTTTTACTTTAGGCTTCAACCGTACAACAGCAAAAAGGGTGACGCGCGTGGAAATGATTCATTGAGGGTATTTTGTCTAATGTTGTCTTTGAGCCCTCAAATATTTCCTATCAATGTATTGGAAGCATTAAAATAATTTAAGCTAGACTAAACGCCATTTAAAGCCCCAAACTTAGCCTTTAGACCAATTTTCTGTTTAATAAACCTTGAGGGCGTTTATTTCAGTTTATTCAACATGGTCATAATCTCTAAAAGAAAAAGTATATTGTGCGGTCATTTTGGCACTCCTTAAATTACTTACCACACTCCAAAAAGGGAGAGCTAAAAGTAAGTCCATACATGGATTGATTTTGTTGCTGGTGATTAATAATTTGGAGAGTGTCAAAATTAGTTTGTTTTTCGTATATAGAAGCCGTATAATTCTCAATCATTTGTTAAGAAAACTTATTATTCTCTAAAGTGGTAAACTGTTATGGATAATTTTCAACGGAGGATTCCCTTTTCAAGTAACTCTAGAAATCCATTTTTGAAAATGGAAAAACGTGACAAAGGAAATAACAAAAGCGATGTGTTAGAAGAAAATAGGGTGTGAAACACGTTCGCTTTTGTGAATTTTAGTAGTTTGAGATATTTTAGAAATAAGCTTTCATATGTAAGATTATGTGACTTGGATATTTTCTAAATTGGATAATGATTTTTGCTAGCTACTTTCTTATTAATACATGATAGAATCTGTCATTTAGTACTTAAAAGTACACACAACACATGCACTAAAAGATAAATTTTTCACTGCATTTATAAGAAAGTGGATTAAAAAAAACTCATTTTCCTTACAAATTAACAATTTACAACACGTAACATACTTGTACACACGTTAATTAGCAAATAAAAATACAATATGGATAATAACCCCAAAAGGGGAATTGATATTGACACTCCTCTTTTCTCTATTAACACTCCCTTTTTGTCTTTATTTACAAAGTGCATGAGTAATTTTTACCTAATAAAGACAAAAAAAAAGTGTCAATAGAGAAAAGGGGAGTGCCAATATCATCCCTAAAAATTAGTAAATGGATTACGGTAGTCAATTGTAGGATTTTATAGTCAAGGGTAATAATTTGGAGAAGTGAGATAGTTAAGGGGTTCATTACGTAATTAATCCCAACAATGATCGCAGATCGGTCTCTTGTTCACACTTCCGATTGAAGTAGACAGAATCATCTTCTCTCCCTCTCTCACTCTCTCTCAAATGGCCGGAAAACATCTCTCCGGCGTAACTCCCCGTACCAGATCTCGACTCCTCCTCTTCCTCCTCTCTCTCTTACCTATCTCTCTCCTCTTCTACGCCATCTCCGTCTTCTCATCTCCTTCCACTTCCCTCCCTATACACGCCTCCCAAATCGCTAACTCTAACGCCGACTACTCCTTCGTCGCCTCCCTCGAGAAATTCCTCGCCCAAACATCTCGTACCGTTTCCGATGATACCGTTACTTCAGTTCAAGAAAACGACGTGAAGAAGCTCGACGACGTGATGTGGAAAACAGAGACCACGAGGCTATACGGCTATTCGTTTTTTACGCCTCTTAGGGTTTACGTTTACGAAATGCCGTCGAAATTCACGTACGATCTATTGGTGTTGTTTCAGAGTACTTATAGAGAGACGTCGAATCTCACGTCTAATGGTAGCCCTGTCCACCGTTTGATCGAACAGGCATGATTGTTTTACATTTATTGAGTTTATTTGCTGGTGATTATTTCTTTATTGTTGTCTGTTTGATTAGGTTACTGTGGATTCAGTAATTCATTGAAATTTAAATCCGTGCATTTCGTGACACTAATGTGATTGAGTTGTTGGTTCGCTGTCAATTAGTTTTCTCTGGCTGGTAAGAAATTTCCTTGAACTATGAGATTTGAGAAATATCTTTAGTGCCTGCTCTATGTGACTATGTCGTTCCAAAATTTTGATTTTAACTATTTAGCCGGATGGTATGGTATAACAAGGCATGTCTCGAATTAATTAAGTTTACAGTCATGTTCCTTTTGTTGACTGTTTGGTTGGGTGCGGTAAAAAATTTCGTGGATTCAACTATGGATTGAAATCAAAATCCATGTGAATTTAGTTTCATTCGTGAGTTTAACACCTTCGAGTGCTTAGTTTGTTATCAATTTACTTTCTCGGGCTGGTAAGATTTTTCCTAGAAGAGATTTGAGAAATATCTAGGTCATTTAGTGCTTCCTAAATGTTGTCCCAGAAATTTGATTCTGAAATTCTTATGGAGTGTGGAGCCTGATAGTGTGGTATAGCAAGGCATGTCTCTTGAATCTAATGAAGGGTACAGTATTTTCTACCTAGCGATATACATTGTAGCGAGAGGAATGCATCTTCTTTTATCAAAGTGAAAATGCTGCAGCAACGGTATACGAAGCCTACATGGATGAACTCAACCCACATAAATCCATTGTTCCTTTAAGATTGGGTGACAGCCTGACAGGTTATCTAATGAAGGGTGCTTTTGTTATCTTTAGCTTCTGTATGCGCATATTCAACATTCGGTGATAGGTTCTGTGAACTCCTAACAACATGAAGTTGTGGTAGGATTGTTGATTTACCTCCGTACTGTGAGAAGCGTGAGTAACAGAACATGGGTCCTAGCTATCGGTTTAACTGCCCGAGCTGTGCCGTTTGGTCCTTTCCGATGCTACTTGTTGCCAGAGCCATGCTTTTTCTCCTCGTGCTTTGCCTATTCATATTTATGTATGTTGTATATGGAGTAGAGTAGTGTGCGAAAACAGAGTAAAGAGGAGATACCAGAGAGTATAGAGCGGGAGAGAGAAAGCTTCCTGGTCATTAAACTCAAAACTCCATTGTTTCCATTTTTATTAAAATATAGTGATTTCTGCTCGGAGCGAGCATTCCGGCCAAACCTAGATACATATCTGCTGCCTTGAAATCACCATTGTTAAGCTGACATTATAATGTACTTTGTTTTGAGCCATTCCTTTTTGTTCCAAATTTTTAGCTGAAATCATTTTGCAAAACTTAACCAAGCTTTCCTTTTGGCTAAATCTAGATTGTAGGCTTTGTTGCCTTTATATGAGTTGCTATGTTGATTAATCCGCGTATTGTGTCCATCTGAAATGGAGATCTTTTTATCATGTTCTTTATGCAGCATTCTATTGACTATTGGCTGTGGACTGACTTGATTGCACCGGAATCTGAAAGGCTTCTGAAAAATGTTGTAAGAGTTCATCGGCAGGAGGAGGCAGACCTCTTCTACATTCCGTTTTTTACAACCATCAGCTTTTTCTTGTTGGAGAAGCAGCAATGCAAGGCACTTTATAGGGTGTGAGTGAATTCCTGATGTTTACTTGAAGTATTGACATTGATGTGTTCGCTTCTGGTGCTTATATAGAAACAACAGAATAAGTAAAATGTTTTATTTTTTGGGTTCTAGTAGGTTTTTTTAAAATCTTTCTAGTTGTATTATTGGTAGACTGATAGAGCTGTAACGCTGGATGTAAACTTTAAATTCTCACTTGTTCTAAATACCTGATGTACTTTTCAATAATCTCATAGGAAGCTTTGAAGTGGGTGACAGATCAGCCTGCATGGAAGCGGTCAGAAGGAAGAGACCATATACTTCCAGTTCATCATCCCTGGTCTTTCAAGTCTGTTCGCAGATATGTGAAGAATGCAATTTGGCTGTTACCAGATATGGACTCCACAGGGAACTGGTTGTTATCTGAATCAAGTTGCAACGGCTATGTATAATATCAAGTAGTTTTTTGGGATACTGATGACTAATTCAAGTAAAATCTTTCAGGTACAAGCCTGGGCAAGTTTCACTGGAGAAAGACTTGATACTTCCATATGTCCCCAATGTTGATCTGTGTGATCCGAAATGCTTATCCGAAAGTGAAACCATGAGAAAGACACTGCTATTTTTCCGAGGGAGGCTTAAAAGAAATGCTGTAAGAGTTTTGGTCTAAGAAGTGAAATGCCATTTGTTTAGTTTTATTCATTTAAGTTTGCAGTGAATAGATGTTACCTTATTATCATTAAGCATAATAGTGAGCATGCTAACAAGATTGCTAGTGGGATGTGGCCTTTGTGAGATCCTTGTTAGAGAATCCAAAGAATGCTGGATCTATCATTCGGTGAGCCTGAGCTATGCCACACCATTATAGGTGGTCTTTGTGAAGTTTGTACACTCATCATTAGGAATATTTTTCAGTGCAGTCAAAATAAGATTGGGCTGATCATTTTCTCATATCTATTTCTCTTTCATCACTTTGAATGGAGGAATATGAAATTGAAAAAGAAAAAAAACGTGAGGACGAAATAAGATTTTACAATTTGAGTAGTTTAAGTTAACCATAAAAGCCATAGTTTGAGGAGATCCGTATTCAGTGATTTGTCCTTTTGGTTCATTATGTGGGCATAGAAAGTATGATTGTGTAATTTGAGTACTTATGAAAGTAGAGCCAGCAATGTCAAGAGATCATAGCAGTGATTTGATTAAGGGCAAAAGAAACCTCATATTTGGCTTATTTTCATCAATTGTTGTGACAGTTCTGCCATATGATTGGCCTGTGCTTATTTTTTGTGTCCTTTTGTTTCTGTGGTTCTTAACTTATCTTCTTTCACTTTCAGGGAGGAAAAATACGCTCCAAAATTGGGGCTGAGCTAAGTGGCGCTGAGGGTGTCCACATAGAAGAAGGGACGGCTGGAGAAGCAGGCAAAGAAGCAGCTCAGGATGGCATGCGCAAGTAATTTACGAAATGTGTTATGAATTCTGTTTCAGACTGTAGGTTTGCTGTTGCACTTTTAAGTAACTTGACTTTTGTATCAGGTCCGTCTTTTGCCTAAGTCCAGCTGGCGATACTCCATCATCGGCTAGATTGTTTGACGCTATTGTCAGTGGGTGCATCCCTGTTATAGTTAGTGATGAGCTAGAGCTTCCTTTTGAAGGAATACTTGATTATCGGAAGGTCGGTATCTTTTCGTGAAGATTTTGCATTAGCATCTTCGTTCAATGCTTCTCTTGAGATCATGATCCTATGGAAAAGTATAAGGAAAAGCTAGTGATGATAATGTTTGACATCCTTTTGTAGATGTAGAGAAAATATGTTTATAATGGAATGACAGAATCTGCTTTAGTTGATGCTTTAAGAATGTCTAATTCTTACATGTTTGGTAAAATGGGTTTAGGTTGTGCTTCACGATTGTTGGAATGGGCCAGAGCAATAATCGTAACTTTCCAATTTACGATGTGAGCCCTTGGTTTTAATTAGTTTTGGTTTGCTTGTTAATGCAGATAGCTCTGTTTGTTTCCTCCAGTGATGCTGTGCAGCCAGGCTGGCTTTTAACATTCCTCAGGAGTATTAGTCCTTCTCAGATCAGAGAAATGAGAATGAATCTAGCTAAGGTTTGTGCTCTTTCGAATTGAAATGATTGCCATGGTTCATGTGTTGTGATCATATAATAGTGTTAGTAATGTGCAGCAATAACTTTATAAAGTTCCAGCCAAATACTTATTTCGTATAACTGCATAGTCCATACCGTTTGATTTAATTTACTATCATTGTGTTTGGAAACTGTTTTTGTGTTCCCTGGTGCACCATTTGTCACCGATCTTACATGAATGGTTTGTTTAGGATTCTTTGTGATGTGCACACCATTAGAGGACTGATTTTTTTTAATTTTTTTTTTCAATTATTTTCTCCTTTCTCAGTACTCAGGACATTTCTTGTACTCCCATCCAGCTCAACCTTTGGGTCCTGAAGATTTGGTTTGGCGAATGGTTTGCTTCTCTCCCCTCTGTGCAATAATCTCAAGTTTGATTCTTTATGATGTTCTAACTTCTAAGAAGTTCTATTGATTAAGTGAACCTGGTTTGACCATCACTGGCTTCTAGTTTCTTGATTGGATGTTATATATATAAACTTATATTTTATTTCTTTGCACTTTTTAAACTCATTACAAACCTCTTGGGAAGGCCTTCGTTCTGGAATAGGCAAGGGCTTTTGCATTGTCCTTTAAGAAGAAAATTAGATAGACCAAAACTACATGTATTCTGCAGACAAACTTTACATCTTATTAAAAAATCAAACGACAGAGAAGTCTTCTTTTATTTGTTTTTTCTCTGGGCAACAACAGCTGGAGGCTTGGAGAGAAGCTGGCAGTTGACACAGGTTCACTTCTCCATTTGATGCCTCTGTGACCATGCAATCAAAACACATTTTTTGGATTCTTGGATTTAACTTTGTACAAGTATTGTCGGATGGGCTAAATTGTGCGAATGTTGTTTCTGTTTGGTTGTGATGGTGACACATATTAGGCCTTTCCCCACATGACCTCTGCTCTGGTGGGCAGGGCAATTGCAAATTCTGTTAACTTGGTGCAGTTCCGATACCTCTGATGTGGCCAATAATTGGATTTGTAATGCTGATTTCTTCTATTCTTTTAGTAGAAATTTGACAGCGATGCAACCAAATGTTAATGGCATAATATTCTGGGGAACTAACGTAATCTATCCACCTTTATCTATTTAGTCATGTGCCATATTTGTGTGCGAGTAATACTCTATATTTGAGTTGCTTTTTACAGGACCATTGTTATGGTAATTGTCCTAAAGTTTAATTGGTGGTCCGTTTTCTGTCTTTACTACAGTCACAGTGCAAATGTAACAATGAACCTTATGCTTGTCGATAACTTCTTCTTCTTTTTTGTTGGTGTTTTTATATGCATATTGTAGTCTGATTTACCTCTGTTTGCTGGCGTGAACAGATGGCCGGTAAGTTGGTGAACATCAAGCTTCACACTCGGAGATCACAGCGTGTGGTGAAAGAATCTAGAAGCCTGTGCACTTGTGATTGCAGGCGTGCCAACTTCACTAGCCCAGGTTCCCTGTATTGATTGTTGAGGAAGAAATGTTTTTGGTTACGCTTCTCTCACGTCAGGGTATCATGTTGTTCTTGTAAATCTATGGCTCCAATGCCTGAATAGGAGTTACTTGGCATTCTTTCGCATTGTAATTTATTTGAATCGCTTAGTTAGGGCTATATACGTGCATTCGATTAAACGTCCTTCTCTGAGTTCTCTCATGCTTGAGCTAGCCAAGTTAATTGGATGGTTGATATGTTGAAATCTTTGGTTCAATTGGTAAACACTTGGAGTTCCTCTCTTTATACTTGGATTGAAGCCTTGGTATTTGCTTATTGGTTAAACACTCTCTCTACCGCTCGAAATGCATGGTCAGATTTTAACTCCGGTTCCAAAATAGGTGTGGTGAGTTCCTCGCAAATTACTACAGCTAATGTTAGTGCCAATCCTTTATCCTACATTTCTACCGCGGCTAACAGTGAAATGGGTGACTATATTTCTCTGTTTTCTTTATCAGTTGATTTTCATTTGTTGTACTTCTACTTGTTTCATTTTGCGTTTTTGCACATAAGTTGATAATTGTTAGTTATCGTTAGTGAGGTTTGGACCCAAGTTTTGTGCAAATAGAGGTGCATCGCCTTCTTGGATCTTGGCGGATCTGTTTGAGCCAATCTCCAGAAGATGGAACGCCCCCTCGGTTCGTTCTCTGTTCCCTGAGAATTTATTGGCAATCAAATTCCGACTATTCCGACTTCCTGGACTAATTGTGAAGATGCAGCGATCTCTGTTCGATCAGGTTGTAGATTATCTCTCTGTATGTTGCATGCAAATTCTGTTTCTGAACCGAGCTCGTCCTTTTCTTTATCTGAGAATATGTGGACGAAGTTATTGAACATCCCATGTCACCCTAAATTTAGAAGGTGCGCTCGCAGTCGTTTATGTCCTCATTGTAATGAGTTACCTCGTTACAGGGCCCCAAATCCCATTGTAATCGGCAGATTGAAACGATTGATCATATTCTATTTCCATGCGAGTGGACTGCTCGAATATGATGGTCAATATGGAAATGTAGGAATAATTTTGTATTTTCTGGTTCTTTCCCGTGCCTATTCCCTATTTGAATGTTTGTTTTGGGTTTCATGACCAGTTTTTTTTTTTTTCAATCATTACTCACATTTCTCTTCGATAAGTATCCCTATTTTTAATTATTATTCTTATTTCTCTAAAAAAATGATAAAGGTACAACAATATATCTCCAACATGACTCTAACACATTGTGTGTGGGCTCCACACGCCACGTGAATGTGTTGAAATCATGTTAGAGACTAATTGTTGTACACTTAGTTTTTTTTTTCCTTCTTATATATCTCTCTCTAATCATTACCCCATATTTTTCATTATTACCCTCTTTTATCCTCCAATCATTATCCAAAAATCAAATCAAACAAGATTTGAGTTCCTAGCTCTACCGGGACATGGAGCATTTTTGTCGAAGGATAAGCAGCTTTTGGAGTTCTCGCCAGGCAGTGGGAAAAGAAGAGTTTCTTATACTCCGTATTAATCTATTTCGACGACTTTTTTTGGGCTGTTATGACTTGTCTTGTTGAGTGAATTATTTGGACAAAATAAAAAAGACACCGTCAAGAAATCACGCCGCGAGAACAGAGGAGGAATTCTTTTGTTTATTCTACTCCGTCAAAATAATTACAATAAATAAGTTTTTTTTTCGCGAGCCGTCCATTCGAGCAACAGAAGGTCCGGATGCAGGGCTGGCCCTGAGCTAAGGCGCATGAGGCGAGCGCTTTAAGCTCCCAAATTTTTGCTCAAATTAGAGCCCCAAATAGGTATAGCCAGCTATGTAATATATATTTAATATACATTTATACAACAAATGAATTAGCTAGCCCAGCGGGAATGCTTAGTTTTGCTATCCAATAGGTACACAGTTCAAGTCCTTAGACCTCTCTTTTTCCTCTCCAATACGAATATGTTTTTTCCTTCACAAATTCATCTTAAGCCCCGAGAATCTCAGAGTCGGCCTTGTCCGGATGTGTACAACAGCAATCCCAAATCCTAATTTATTACATGAGAGAGGGGGAATGAGAATCGATTCTGAAATACAGTATGGAGACATCTAAGAGCTCCACCGCATCAGCTAACCATCACTTTCCTAATGTTTCTTATTGGTGGAGTATTATTTACCCAAATACTTGACGTGGAGCAAATGGTGGTGGACAGCACATGCTTTACTTCCCGTCCCGCGAATAACGCGCCACACGGTGGGGCCCACTTGACCCACATGATCGACCGTAAGCCTCGCTTGCTTCTGGGCCCACAAGCTGCAATTATCTTCCTCGGACGTGCGAAGCACAAAACCGAGTTGCATTTTTGTTGTGAGTTGTATGTGTCACGTGCGGGGAGGGATGGTGCATGACTGCATGTATATGTAGACTAGCATCGTGTCCGGTTCGTGTCATGTCGGATATGTGTTACGGAGTAAAATTTTCTTAATGCTACTCCGTTTCGATTCGGTTTATTTTTTTGTGTTTAGCGTGTCTTCTCATTTGGTATCCGTATCCGATTCGTATTGTGTTACCGTGTCATGACAAAAGACTTTAAAACTAATCCCTTAAAAAACTTTTATCCGTATCCAAAAAAAAAAGAGAGAATTTCGATATATAAACAATCAATTACATGATAGGATACAAGTACAACACAACAATTTAGAACAAGAAGCTACAAAAAAACACTTGAAGTGCCAAGCTAGCATAGTTGGCAACTTCATTCGCCTCCCTCAGTGAAGGTGAGGTTTCGAGCCCCACGAGGGGTGCGACCGGGGTTTAGGGCTATGGATAGTCTCTAGACCTCTAGTGGACTAACTCCCTAACTGCACTAACTCCCCGAATCCCGCTAATGTATGCCGTTTGGAATTTTTTTGGCCGAAGCTGTCCTCCATCTCCTGTATCTGGTTGATGCTGAAATGAAATGAAGGGTTGCTTAACTAGGAAATGAGCTCACTACACATCTTTATGCGAAACCTTAAAGATTTTACAAAAAGTCAGGTTGGAAGAGTTAAAATTCACCAACCTAATCCCTTTAAAAACCTTTAATAGCGGTATTTTTCTTTATTGGAAAGGCGATACTTTTCAGTTTTCTCCTACTAAAAAGAGCAACTGAAATAATCACAATAACTCAAATCTTGAAATTCTTTTTTTCTTTTCACATGAAATTTTCAATTAGCAGAAAGATTGTCACAGATCACTTTCATTTGCTTAACAAAATTACAATTGCAACGGTTAACACCCAGCCTCTTTATTATCATGTTATTAACCGTAAACCACAATTTCGTATCGGATATTCGTGTCAAAAATTCCCAGCCGTCGGTGCATGTCCATTGCCCTGATTCCGCGCTATCATTTTCAATTTGGAATTTTAGGCAAATGACGACGACTATATATAAACAAAATTAAGCATACATTATCACCTAGATCATCGGACATTAACAAATCAACAAAGGCCTGTGGCTTTCTTTTTCACCCTATTGTTAGTAATTGTTTTTCTGGTTGTGAGTATCTGCAAATTTTTTATTATTCAAATGAAGTTCTCGTCTTTTCCCATACATAAATAAAAAATTGCCGAATTTTGGGAATTTTTTATGTCCTGGATTTCGTTTTCACCCGATTGTTACGCAGTTGCTTTTTGTTTTTTTATAACTCATAATACTAAGAATTTTAGGTGCAAATTGGATTACCCAAGGCATTATTCACCTGTCAATAAATTTGTGCAGGAAGTATATTTCTCAAAATATAATAATTAAGCGAAGTAAAGAAAAGCGAAAGAATTTTCTTTTATGTGTTTATTTTGATATAGAAAAACTAGTGTAGAAACAAGAATATTTTTGCAAAATATTGTGTTATTTGAGCTCTAAAAAGTGAATGGTTTAGATTATGTCTTCGAGCTCAGGACGGAACACGAATAGAAAGCACAACAGCTTGTTGTGTCCCTAGGCCTTGTATCCGCAAGAAAGTTCAACATTCACGTACTTTATTTTCCTCTTCCAATAACTGAACGGCTCCATAGTCACTCAATAACTGATAGGAGTATCATGAAATGTAATAGGGCCCTCAATCTAAATTCTTAGCATCTTTAATTGAATAAGACTTTAAAACGTGAGAAAAAAAAAATCAAAATCATGTCAATTTTTCACTCAAATATCTCATAAAATACTTTTTTTTTTAAGAAATATCTCATAAAATACTTGAACTTCACTAAATATTTAATGAAACTAAATACGCATTCTCTACTTTCTTAAACTTTATTAAATATTTAATTTGTGCAGGAAGTATATTTCTAAAAAAATCATAATTAAGCGAAGTAAAGGAAAGTGAAAGAATTTTCATTATGTGTTTATTTTGATAAATAAAAACTAGTGTAGAAACAAGAATATTCTTGCAAAATATTGTGTTATTTGAGCTCTAAAGAGTGAATGATTTAGATTATGTTTTTGTGCTCAGGACGGAACACGAATAGAGAGCACAACAACCTGTTGTGTTCCAGGACTCGCTCAATCAGTGATATCGTGAAATGTAAATAGGGCCCTCAATCTAAATTTTCAACATCTTTAATTGAATACGACTTTAAAACATGAGGGAAAAAAATCAAAATTATGCCAATTTTTCACTCAAATATCTCATAAAATACTTGAACTTCACTAAATATTTAATGAAACTAAATACGCATTGTCTCAACTTTCTTAAACTTTATTAAATTAGGTATTTAGGCACCAACTGTTTCAATTAGTCCAACTCATTAAATTCCATGACTAATTTGACGGATTGAGATATGGTAATTTAATTGAGATTCAGTAAAAGTTCGAGATCTATGTAATATTTGGGTGAAATTTGGAGATGATTTTATATTTTACCCTCAGAAAACACATTCCGAACCAAAATCAAACTAAACAGAGTGTTATGTCCTAATCAATCGGGGTCGGCTACAAGATTTTTTTTTTTTTTTTTCCATTGTCAGAAAACACATTCCGTGTAAGGAAAACTCGTATATATAGAGTTGGATTATAACTTAGTTGGTCGTGTTAGCATCAGTAGACTATAAGATTTAGTGATTGAAAAACCTAAATAAATTAAGAAAATAAGTATAAGGAAATACATACATTAATTAGGAAATATGAATAATAGCCTAAATAGAAAACATAATATTAAAAGTTCAAAAATAGGGCGAGTAAATAAGATAAAAGTTTTTTTTACAGAGTCCCTCTATTGTCAGCCCAATAATCGAGCAAAGAGACAAAAAAGAAAAAAGAAAAAAAAACACTTCATTGTACCTTTTGCACATTAGGGTGCTTGGGAGCCTACTTTTTAGCTTTTGATTTTTGACTTTTTGGTTTTTTGGTTTTTTGGCTTTTGGTCAGAACGAGTTTTGGATGTGAGAGGAGTGTTTGGGAGAAATGTGCAGAATGTGTTTTGGAAAGGGAAAATGAGAAGTAGAAATCAAAAAGGAGCTCCAAAGCTCTTTTTGATTTTCTGGCTTCTAAATGGAAAAATGGAAAAACGATTTTTGGAGAAGTAGTTTCTGGGTGTTGCTGCCAAACACCCAGAATGCAAAAAGGAGAAATCAATAAGTTGATAAAGAGGCGACCAAACGGCCTCAGTTTTCCGTTTGATTTTAGCAATTGTTGCTAAAATCAACCATGATTTTAGCAAATGAGTTCAGGTGCTAAAATCATAGGTATTTCAAATCATAAAATTAAGTGGTTCCGTTTATCGTTTTTCGATTTTTTTTTTCACACCGAATTAAAATACACGAGGAGTACTTTAATTTGGTGCGAAAAAAATCAAAAAACGATACATGGAACCATTTCATTTTTTGATTTCAAAATCATGATTTTAGCATCTGTTAAACTCATTTGTTAAAATCATGGAAATTACACGTTTGATACACCTTTTAAATCTTAACAACAGCCATGTGGACTAATTTTAGAATTTTCCTTCTTAATGTATAAGTCTAACACTCAGGAACCGAAACTTTTGGGTTCGAGTCAATGGATGATGGTAGTAAATTAACCACCTATTGTGATTCCAGATATGATTGTCTGCACCGGCGAATTTTTCGGCAAAATCCAATTTTCCGGTGACTTTTCTGGTGCCGCCGTGCCGGCAAACTTTTCCGGCGCCGACAGGCTTTTGCTGTGAGAATATATATGAGGATATATTTGTCTATCAAAAATGCAGAGTGAACCTTATACCTTATAAAATGTAAAAAAAGTGTATTAGAGGTGTTATAGAAGTATGAGGTGGACTAAACATGTTACAAAGAACAATAATAGACCTTTAGAGCAATTTTTTATAACTCTTAAATTGGGTCATTATATGTACAATAAACACAGAATAAGACACACACAAAAACGCACTTCAATTTAATTTTTACATATTATACGTATTTTAATACACTTTTTAAAACAACCATTGAACTGATTTTAGAATTTTTCACCTTACATATGCTATGGACCCGACTAGGGGTACATAATGTTAGGACCAGAAAATGTACCGAGCTGTTTGGGGGACCCACTTTTGGGTCCCAAATGAGCGATTCGAATCGTTCATTTCTTAAAACATTTTTCCGAGGGGTCCCCCAAAATTTGAGCTCAATTGGACAACTAGAAATGCTTAAACCAATGTCCCACCGTTTTACGCCAAAAAAAATTGATTGAAACGGTGGGACTTTGGTTTAAGCACTTCTAGCCGTACGATTGAGCTCAAATTTTTCGGGGCTTCTCGGAAAAATGTTATAAGAATAATGAACGGTTCAGATCGCTCGTGTGAGACCCATTTTTGGGTCCCTCAAGAAGCTCGGTACATTTTCGGTTCCTAACATTCTGTACCCGTAAGATTTTCCCATATGCTATTGCCACAAGGAAAAAAAAACACTGTGTTAAGAAAACGACGTGTGGTCAAAAAAAAGAACAGATACTCTCCAGACAGTGAGTCCTCGACTGTCAAAAGGAAGGGAAAGAAAAAAAAAGCCCACCCCCTTCCCCTGTTAAGCTCAACTTCGAAGGAAGGATCGCCGCCGATTCACCATTTATCGTGTTTCTATATTCTGTACGTATACTCCTCTCTCTCCCCACTACTCTCACTCCTCCCCTGCTATGAAGCTTCCATTCTTGTAGAGATCTCCTTTTCAAGCTCTTCGCATTACAAATATATACGTCTCCAAATCTGTCTGCAGCTTTCGTCTACGGCGTTTCAAAGCTCGTAGCTTTTCAAAGGATTCTCTCTCTTTATATATCTTTCTCTCTCTAGAGGAAGAAGAAGCGTTTTTGGAAGTTGGAAAAGTCCCCAAGCACCTTTTGGAAAGAAAAATGGAGATTCTTTCGGAGATCGGCAAAAGATCTGAAGATTTATAGAAAAGAGATTTTTTTTTTTTTGCATTTGCCCTAAACTTTAGGTGTGCGGTTGATCTGGTTCGGGAGTAGTTCGATCTATGTCCGCTTGATATCAGGTAATGTAATTTCAGTACTAATCAATGCTTAGTGGGTGAACGTCTTTTTCTGAGTGTTTTTGAAAAAAAAAAAAGCCTTTTAGCTTTAATTAGTCGAAGTGGTGACGTGATGTTTGTTCAAATGTGATTTGACCTAATTCGTTGTAATTCAAAGGATCTTCAATGTTGAGAAATTGATGCTAGAATTTCAGAGCAAATTTAGGACATTTTGGATTATGGTTTTTTTTTTTTTTTTTTGCCCCGTCAGGGACATCCGATAAAATTGGAACCATACAGAGAAGATTAGCATGCCCCTGTGCAAGGATGACACGCACAAATTAAAAATAAAAAAAAAAAGAAATTTGTTGAAATTCACCTAGTTTGACTTGTTTTCGATTGATTCAAATGTCTCCCCAACTGGTTTCAATTTTTGTAGGTTTTAGATCTATACTTAAAACTAGGCTAGTTGGTCAAAGTAAAGCTGTTCTATTTTTATTTTTGGTTTTGTTGGTAGATGGTTTAATTTTCCGAAAGTGAGTTAAGCTATTTTTTCTGCATAGTTTGACCGGATTTGGACTGTTTCAAATGTTCACAAACCACCGATCTAATGTCTTATTCAGTTGTTAAATCTTTTTGGATCGGAGGTTAGATCTGGTGAACTTAATGTAAAAAGGCAACAATGAAGCTGACTTGTTCATTCACAAAACCAAAAAGAATAAAGAAAGAAAAACTGATTTGTTGTTATTGGTGGAAATTTTAGGATTTGGAGATTCGGTTTTTAGTGGAGTTGCCACATGGCATCGAAATCCTTCAAGGCAAGCCGATTGTCTCTATCGACTAAGTCGGATGCTGAGGATGTGCAGCAAGGTAGGCCTCCGCTGCCGCCCAATGTGACATTTGCTCGGAGAACCTCATCGGGGCAGTATACTGGCTATTCAAGAGATGACAATGATAGTGACGTTGGGGGCAGTGGTTATTTGAACTACACTGTACATTTACCCCCAACACCTGACAACCAGCCGATGGATGCAATATCTCAGAAGGTTGAAGAGCAGTACGTGTCGAATTCCCTTTTCACCGGAGGATTCAATAGTATTACAAGAGCTCATCTCATGGACAAGGTGATTGAATCAGAAACAAATCATCCCCAAATGGCTGGTTCGAAAGGATCTTCGTGTGCGATTCCTGGTTGTGATGCTAAGGTGATGAGTGACGAAAGGGGTGTGGATATTCTCCCTTGCGAATGCGACTTCAAGATTTGTAGGGATTGTTATTTGGATGCGGTTAAAACTGGAGATGGCATTTGCCCGGGATGTAAGGACCCATATAAGTCCTTGGATTTGGATGAAGTTGTGGAAAACAGGCAGCCTCTTTCGCTTCCTCCACCGCCGGCTGAGATGTCAAGGATGCAGAGGAGGTTGTCTCTGATGAAATCTACCAAATCAGTGCTGGTGAGGAGCCAGACTGCAGACTTTGATCAGAACCGGTGGCTCTTTGAAACTAAAGGGACCTATGGGTATGGCAATGCTATATGGCCTAAGGGGGGAGGATTAGAGGCTGGAAAAGATGATGACGTAGTTGATCCTCAAGAATTAATGAACAAACCATGGAGGCCACTAACTCGAAAATTGAAGATTCCGGCTGCCATTATCAGCCCGTATCGGTATGTTTTCTGCTTTATGAACTCTCATCTTTTCTATCATCGTAGGGAACTTGTTATGGTTGTGATTGGTTTATGTGATCTACAGTGGAAAATCAAAGAACACGAGGTCTTACATTCCCAATCTCACCTAAAGGCGTGGTTTTGTTGGTTCTTGGAATCTATTATTTGCATGCGCTGTCCATACCTTTTTTCAGTAGATTTATGACACTGACAGAAGTTCTCCAGTGGGTCATATGTTTCTTGATTCTTCCAAACTCTTGCGATAATGATTCTGAGCATCAAATTAATAAATGTCCCCTGGGTAGCTCTATTGAGTAGCTATTTTTTCAGTTGAACACAGTATCATTGACTACTTGCGAATTGCAATTTTATTCACTGTTCATAGTTGTATGTGCTCCCTTTACCTGATCCATGCTAATGAGTATTTTGGATGTCTGTTGCATATGTGCTCTCAGGCTTCTAGTATTGATAAGATTTGTTGTTCTTGGGCTTTTCTTGGCCTGGAGGGTCAAACACCCAAACGAAGATGCAGTCTGGCTATGGGGGATGTCTGTAGTTTGCGAACTATGGTTTGCGTTCTCCTGGATTCTGGACCAACTTCCCAAGCTCTGCCCTGTGAATCGTGCTACAGATCTTAACGTCTTAAAAGAGAAGTTTGAAATGCCTAGCGTTAACAACCCAACTGGAAAATCTGATCTCCCAGGCATAGATATCTTTGTCTCTACTGCAGACCCAGAGAAAGAACCCCCTCTTGTCACAGCAAATACTATCTTGTCTATTCTAGCTACTGATTATCCAGTTGAAAAGCTTTCTTGCTATGTTTCTGACGATGGAGGTGCGCTTTTAACCTTTGAGGCCATGGCAGAAGCAGCAAGCTTTGCGAATCTATGGGTTCCATTTTGCCGTAAACATGACATTGAGCCCAGGAATCCAGAATCTTATTTCAACTTGAAGAAGGACCCTTATAAAAACAAGGTGAAGTCAGATTTTGTCAAGGATCGTAGACGGTTAAAACGCGAGTATGATGAGTTTAAGGTCCGCATCAACGGTCTTCCTGACTCGATCCGCCGTCGTTCGGATGCCTATCATGCTCGAGAGGAAATAAAGGCTATGAAGCTACAGAGACAGAAGACAGACGATGAACCTGTGGAGAGTGTGAAGATCCCTAAAGCCACTTGGATGGCTGATGGTACCCATTGGCCGGGCACTTGGATGAGTTCTTCAGCAGAGCACTCCAAAGGTGATCATGCTGGAATAATACAGGTACTGTTTGATTAATTCTTCGTCTGTCCATTTGTTTTTTTGATTGTCTTTCTAGTTTGGGATGTCCACTGAAGATTGTCTTCTATGAAAAGTCAAAAGAATGAAGTGGACAATGATCAAGCTTATTTACCCAAAAAAAAAAAAAAAGTGGACAATGAGGGAGTCTAGTCTAGTGGAGAAGTATTTCTGGACCGTAGTAGTAACAAGAAGTCACCGGAACTTTTTCTAGTAACTAACTAATAACTATTTATGTATTTGAGAAGGGTAACATGGATAAGTTTAAATTCCTGTGTCTAGATTTCATGTTCTTTTATGAAGTTTGGACTTCCAAACAAAACGGGGAAATTAGAGGCAACAAGCCTGATGAAACCCGATATCAGTAATGTGAGTATGCAAGCAGTAGGACCTAAAAGATGGAAACCGAACTGAACATGCCTGCTTAATGATGCAGGTGATGTTGAAACCACCTAGCGATGATCCACTACATGGCACAGCTGACGATGCCAGGTTAATTGACCTGAGTCAGATCGATATCCGTCTCCCAATGCTTGTATATGTTTCCCGTGAGAAGCGACCTGGCTATGATCACAACAAGAAAGCAGGAGCCATGAATGCCCTTGTCCGAGCTTCTGCAATCATGTCTAATGGGCCGTTTATTCTCAACCTCGATTGTGACCACTACATCTACAACTCCGAGGCTATGAGGGAAGGCATGTGTTTCATGATGGATAGAGGCGGGGACCGCATTTGCTATGTCCAGTTCCCTCAGAGGTTTGAGGGTATTGACCCTAACGATCGTTACGCCAATCACAACACTGTCTTCTTTGATGGAAACATGCGGGCCCTCGATGGGCTCCAGGGCCCAGTCTATGTTGGAACCGGATGCCTCTTTCGAAGGATTGCCCTTTACGGATTTGATCCACCTAGATCAAAAGAACAACCTGGTTGCTGCAGCTGCTGTTTCCCTGGTAGTAAAAAGCATTCCAAAGCTTTGGAAGAGAATCGGGCTCTTAGAATGGGTGATTCCGACGATGAAGGGATGAACCTCTCTTTGGCTCCTAAAAAATTCGGAAACTCAACTTTCCTCATTGATTCCATCCCTGTGGCAGAATTCCAAGGCCGTCCCTTAGCAGACCATCCAGCTGTAAAGAATGGGCGGCCACCAGGCGCTCTCACAATACCCAGAGAGCTTCTCGATGCATCAACTGTAGCAGAGGCAATCAGCGTCATCTCCTGCTGGTACGAGGATAAGACTGAGTGGGGAAATCGCCTCGGATGGATTTATGGGTCTGTTACTGAAGATGTGGTCACTGGGTATAGGATGCACAATAGGGGATGGAAATCGGTTTACTGTGTGACGAAGCGGGACGCCTTCCGTGGGACTGCCCCAATAAATCTCACAGATCGTCTCCATCAGGTCCTCCGCTGGGCCACTGGTTCAGTCGAAATATTCTTCTCCCGCAACAATGCCCTCTTGGGGAGCTCAAAAATGAAATTTTTACAGAAGATCGCGTATCTTAATGTTGGAATATACCCCTTTACTTCCATCTTCCTAATTGTCTATTGCTTTCTCCCAGCATTATCCCTCTTCTCTGG
Organism: Vaccinium myrtillus; assembly: GCA_016920895.1. Lineage (NCBI taxonomy): Eukaryota > Viridiplantae > Streptophyta > Magnoliopsida > Ericales > Ericaceae > Vaccinium > Vaccinium myrtillus. The sequence goes on along the minus strand of CM029280.1, from coordinate 30,176,125 downwards.
CCAGTTCATTGTCCAAACCCTAAACGTGACTTTCCTTGTCTACCTCCTTACGATCACTGTCACACTCTGTTTGCTTGCGGTACTTGAAATCAAGTGGTCCGGAGTTGAGCTAGAACAATGGTGGAGAAATGAACAGTTTTGGTTGATTGGAGGAACCAGTGCCCACCTGGCTGCAGTGCTGCAGGGTCTACTGAAAGTCGTTGCGGGTATTGAAATTTCTTTCACTTTGACTTCAAAATCTGGCGGTGACGACGAGAATGATGAATTTGCTGATCTTTATATTGTCAAATGGACATCCCTTATGATTCCGCCGCTCACAATTATGATGTTGAATTTGATTGCAATAGCTGTTGGGGTTAGTCGGACGATTTATAGCACGACTCCACAGTGGAGCAAGTTGCTGGGTGGTGTTTTCTTTAGTTTTTGGGTTTTGGCACATATGTACCCCTTCGCTAAAGGGCTTATGGGAAGAAGAGGAAGGACGCCTACCATTGTTTTTGTTTGGTCGGGACTTATTGCCATCATCATATCCCTCCTTTGGGTTGCCATCAATCCTCCGCAAGGCAGTACCCAGATTGGAGGCACATTCCAGTTCCCCTGATAAGTCATTGGTTTTAGCGAATCAATTCAGTAATCAGCAAGTTGATTCTGCAGCGAATGCAGTCGGGACTCAGGATAATCTCATTCCTTATACTCATTTTACTTTCAATCGTATGCGCAATTTTTCAGCAGCATTGTAGTTTTAACATGATTCTTTTTTTTCATTTTGATACTCCCAGTCTTACTTGATGAATTAGGATTTTCTCTTTGGTGTATTCTTTTTTGGGAATTTGAAAGAGTTGATCATGTGTAAAGTAGCTGAATCCTGACTTTTGCAGTTTATTTATCTCCTTCTATACCGCGAATTATCAGTCGAAATACTGATTTCCTAAGTTTCTTTTTTCTTCCTTCTCGAGTAACCGGTTTTCCATAATAGAAATTTTGACAGTACTGTTCTGTGGAAGTCATATGAGTACCCCAGAGGCAGATCTCTGACCAAGCTATCCACAATTGTGCTTTTCTGCTTGATTGGAACTAGGAGTGGGTGTCGCATCGTGTTGTGTCAGAATTCTCCTAACCCTAACCCGACCTGTTTAACTTTTCGTGTTATCGTGTCGTGTCATATTCGTATTCCGTGTCAGAAATGGCTGATCCTAACCCGCTAACTTCGTGTCAGTTTAGTGTCATGTTAGCATGTCCTTTTATAAATTCCCATCCCATGTCACGTCGTGTTCGTGATGTGTCATCTCGTGTTTGTGTCAGAGTTCCTCAAACCCTAACCCAACCCGTTTAGTTTTGCATGTTATCGTGTCGTGTAATATTCGTGTCATGTTAGCATGTCTTTTTATAAATTCCCACCCCATGTCGTGTCGTGTTCGTGATGTGTCGTCTCGTGTTCGTGTCAGAGTTCTCTCAACCCTAACCCGACCCGTTTAGTTTTGCGTGTTATCATGTCGTGTCATATTCGTGTTCCGTGTCAGAAATAGACGACCTTAACCCGTTAACTTCGTGTCGGTTCGGAAAATTTCCACCCCTAATTGGAAAGTGTCAGACATTAGGCTGCTTTTAGTTCTTTTCTGGATGTCCTGGTGCTAAATACTGGAAAGACTCCAGCCTCTGTTACTAAACTGGATGGTGGATTGTATGTGTCAAAGGATGTTGCATTTGACATGGTGAAGACAGACGTGATCTCGAAGCCTTCGATGTCGATCTTTCTTTTCGGTCACCTAGATCAATGGCAATAAGTGCAGGTTCGAGTCACGAGAATCCACTCTCCATAAAATACATATAAATTTATTCATCAAATTCCTCAGCTCTTTCTCGTTTCTAATTTATTTTTTCGATCATTGTATCTCAACCTACAAATTTCAATCGTGCCAAAGCGTGCACAGAAATTCTACGGCCATTCAAGTTTGAAGAACATAAAATTCCACTCACATCCAAAAATGTTAGTACTCAAATTCACGACTGGACTCTAGCGCAAACGCTAGTGTCAAAAAACGACGTCGTAGATTTTTTACTTCACCATTTTTTTTTTTTTTTTAGATTTCTTACTTCACCATTCGATCCCTTCTCCTTTGCATTTCGAGCACCTGGTGAAAATCCCAACAGGTACCGTTATTCCAACAGGAAAACCCGCGTTCTTGCTCAGGATTTCCAACAGTGGAATGAGGAGTTTTTACCTGAACAATGTCCGAATCGTTAGCCCTGATATATGCACCAAAGGGTCTTCCTTTAGGTGCCATGGCATAGATGGGGTGGTGCAAGCCACAATGGTGCCAGGGCACAACCACCCTCCTCTTCCTCCACCTAGTGGTTCTAATAGTTCAAGTCCTGTGGCGGCAGCTGCTCCTCCCGCCCTGCCACCTCTGCCACCACCATCACCACCACAGGTGGGTGGAGTTGGTCTGACTCCTTTAAATGGCCCACCACCACCATCTCCTTCTCCATCTGATCAGAATGGGGGGCCACTGAAATCAGGTTCTTCTCAATTGTTATTCATGATTACATGGCTAATATTCTCAAGACAAGAAGTTCTGATCTCTTTGGAGGATTACATTGGTTAAGTTAATTTCATGCTTATGAGTTCTCTAGGAACTGACTTTAATAGTACATGCTTTTTTGGCTTCACATATATCATGTATGTTCTTCTAATTCAATTCTGGGATTAGAATAGAAAATAAATAACTATGACTGATAATGGAAAATAGAGTAATTAGGAGGTGTTTGAAAGCGAATCATTTTTAAAATTTGAACTTAAATTGTGGCTACAATACACACCCCTTATTTGGGTGTGTATCATACACACATTTATAAAAGTTGCGAATTTTTTGTAAAAGTTACGAATTTTTTTATAAAAGTTACTAGACACACCAAAATGTTACGAATCATTGAAAATGTTACGAATCATATTGTTGAAAAGTTACGAAAACCTAAAAAATGTTACGATTGCTGATGAGGTGGCACAATCTAGACCTTACAATAGGTACATATGGTACACCCAAATAAGAGGTGTGTATTGTAGTCTTTTCCCTGTTTTTATATCATATCAAAATTTGTAAAATTGTTTGGAATGCATTGTAAATTTTTGCAGAAGCGTTCTCCCACAGGCCTCCTAAAAAATCCTTCCGACAAGAATGTTGTTTGAACATTGTTAAGACATGGAACCGTCTCGCTCTTGTAAACACTGATCGTAAGTGGCAAAAACCATAATAATGCATCATGGTAAAATAAATTATGTAATTGGCCGTCAAACACTTCAAACTGAAAATGCGAAATCCGCAATGTAATAATGCAAGTTCCAAACTCCCCATTATTATCGCGAATAACTTATTTAAAAAGAAATAAGTATCCGATATTATTTGCATGTTGGACATGTGAAGTATTTCATAATTAGAGATTTTACCTTCATTTTTTTATTGAATACAAAACATATACCTATAGTGTTAAATATAACGATTTACTGACCTGAGGCCTTATTATTATTTTCTTTTTACCAAACAAAAAAATATTAGCCCTTAGAGCATCTCTGGTCCTTACCCTTCTTTTTTAAATTCAAATTGAGTTAAAATTCGGATAAAAACTCAATTTAAATATAAGCATCTCCAATGGCAAAACCCAATTTTTACCCCAAAAAATGCTTCCAATGCCAACCAGGTAAATAAGAGGGGGATAAGATTGAGCTTTGAAAAAAAAAAGGGTAAATGAAATGGGTCAAGGCTTGGATTTTCACATAATGGGCCCCATTAAATGGGGTAAAAAAAATAAGCAAAACTCATTTTGGGTAGAGAAATGCAGTTAAGAAAAAAAGGTAGAGAAATGTGTATGTGAGACTTAGCCAAAAATTCAAAACATTTGACATTTTTAAAGGGAATGACAAGAACTTTTGCTATTGAACATAGAGACAAAATATTTGACATTTTTAAAGGGAAGGATAAGAAACTTTTTGCAATCGAACATAAAGACAAAAAAAAAAGTAGTAAAATGTCACTAATTTTTAAAAGTTATAATTTTGTACAGAAAATTCAAAAAAATCAACTCATGCCTTTGGGGCGACCACCACCCCACCTCCGGCTGACCATTTTCGGTAACCCAAAAAATTAGTGACATTTCACTAATTTTTAAAAGTTCTAATTCTCGTACAGAAAATTTCAAAAAATCAACTATTGCCTCCTGGCCGACAACCACCCTACCTCCGGCCAACCAATTTCGTCGACCCAAAAAATTAGTGACATTTCACTAATTTTTTAAAGTTCTTATTTTGTACAAAAAATTAAAAAAAAAAATCAACTTATACCTCCAGCGACCCAAATAATTAGTGACATTTCACTAATCATCAATGAAAGACTTCCAATCTATGCAAATCATGTGAGGGACAACGAGGATATGACAAAAACAAAGGAAAAAACAAAAAAACAAACAAGCTTGATTGAGTGAAACAAACAATGTAAAATTAATTGAGGTGAAAACATGTGAGCGTTGAGGCTGTCGGGCCGCTTTTCTACCAACTCTCCTAAAATTAATTGGTGGTAGGAAGGGCTTCAATTAAGTCTTTTATGGCATTCGACATCGCACCCACAAGTCTATTTTTAGAGTGGTCGCAGGGAGTGGCATTGTGTAACCAAATCCATGGGGGCACTCCGGGCCCAACAATCCCTCCATCACTATGACGCTCCCGCGACTCAACCATGACCTCATCCGAAAACCACTTTTACCAACTCTAAGCTTCAATCAAGTCTATTTTTTTGTGGACATTTAACATCCAACAACCCATCACGATGGTGGCTAGGTTTTCGAACCTAGAGCTTACCACTTGTCGGACCGCTTTTCTACCAACTCTCCGAAAACCAATTGGTGGTAGGAAGAGCTTCAATTAAGTCTTTTATGACATTTAACATCGCACCCGCAAGTCTGTTTTTAGAGCGGTCGCAGGGAGTGACATTGTGTAACCAAATCCATGGGGGCACTCCGGGCCCAACAGAGGCATTGAAAAATTACTTGGAGGAGAAGATTTTACCTGCTTTATATGACCGGCCATTCGTTGTGGTGTACGTCCACACCGGTGTTCAGAGGAGCGAGAATTTTTCTAGAATCTCGACCCTCCGACGTTGTTCCGATCGACATCAAAGATCGTAATGAGGCTGTTTACCTCCTGCACCCAGGCCTACAGTCGTCTCGTATTCAGCGGAGGGTAAACATCTCCTGTCTAGTTTTCATCCACTATAGTTCGTCCAATTTTGGGTTTGAGTTTTTTTTGCCCTTTTATTAAATCAATATTAAAAACAATGTCTTTATATTTGATTGCAAAAGTTCCTTGTCATTCCTTTCAAAAAGATAAAATATAAATGTATTTATGGCTAATTTTTCGGTGTATGTCATTAGAGCATCTCTAGTCCTCACCTTTTTTTTTATATCCAAATTTGAGTAAGAAAAATTGTCTAAATCCCCCATTTGGGGAGGTTGATCTCCGATGGAAAAAACCCATTTTCATCCCAAATTTCTTTTTTAAAATTACAACTGGCATATATCTAAATAAGTGAGATGATAGCATCAACTCCAGCGAAGGTCTGGTGACTCTCTAACAGCTCTGGCGAAGCTTCTGCCTCAAATCGAAAGAGCCAACGAAGATCTGGCATCAAATTGAAAGATTTTGCGACATTCCGTCATCATTCAAGACGGCCGACGAAGCCCCGGCAAAGATCCAACATCATACTGAGATGGTCGGCGGTCGGCAAAGCTCCGACGAATTAAGTTAGACATCAAAAAAATTGGTAAAAGGTGCCCAAAATGGGGAAAGAAATTATTAAAACTCCAAAATGGGTAAGGGTTAGAGTAAAGATTGAAGATGAATTTTTAATGATTTTACTCACAAAATCACCGAGTTGATTTTATAGATTTTTCATAAAATCTTATGGCAAACACAGCAAGTGAATGAATTTAAGTTTTCTTTTTGAAGAAAAAAAAGAAGAAGAGTAAAACTGTATTAAAAAAAAAAAAGCTTCAGCCGCCTCAAACCGCCAGTGTGGAGGGAAAGAAAGAGAAAAACCCTACAAAAACCCTGAACCTTCTCCCCTCTGTATGTCTTGCCCTTCAAGACATCACCTTTTATCTCCTCTGACCTTCTCTCACACTTCCTACAATCCAGAATTCTCCGATCAATTTTAGGGGTTTTTTTTTATATCTAAAGAAAAATGGCAAGAGTTTCTGGCGCTGGGATTATTTCAGCCCTAGCCTCAGCTGCATTAGGCGCGGATTATGCCTATGCCGATGGTCCTTTCAATTTCTCTCCCTTCTCTTCACCGTCTCCTCAAGCTTCTACCGTATCTCCGGCGGCAGCGGCGGCTCAACCGCCGGCGGAGAATGCGGAGCCGCCGCGGGTCCGGAATGATAACCCGCGAACGACGGCGTCTGGGTTTGATCCCGAGGCGCTTGAGAGGGGCGCCAAGGCCTTGAGAGAGATTGACACTTCTCCCCATGGCAAAAAGGTATTGAATTTTGAGCTGTTTTTTAGTTCTTGTTGATGGGTCATGTTTGATTGGCAAGATTAAGTGAGTGGACATATATAACCTTATCGAATGAGTAATCCTACCAGAGCTGTGGTGGAAGTATTTTGGGTTGTTTTTGTGCTTTTTACCATTTTTGTTTATGATTTCATTGGCCATGTGTTTATGTGGACTAACATAAAATTTAATTGGACATTGAGATTAGCTATACAAATTTCATATTTTAAGTTCCTCCAGTTATTGCATTCAAATGTCCTCCTGCATGTTTTGTAATCCACCAGATGTTGCATTCCAACGCTGGAGATGACCTCCTACTGGATTTGTATGTAATCCGTGTCTAATCCAGTCAGCCACACAGGCCCTTTGTGCTTTGATGTTTCGTGGACAAATAAAAGTGGCTGGTTCGATGTCCAGGAATTTTGTGTCTGATGGGGGGTTGTTGGTTTCTTGTCAAAAGGGGAGAAAGATTTAGGGTTTTTATGTATAGTTCTTTTCCTTGAGGACTTCCACATTTAAGTCATTGGCAGGTAATTAATCCTGTGTTTATTGCTGGTTTAGGTGTTCGACGTATTGAAAAAGCAAGAGGAGACGAGGCAGACAAAGAACACTGCAAAAGCAGCAGAGTTTAAAGCAATGCAAGCTCAGGCTGAAACTGTATGACTCAAATTTCTGCATCAGTTTCTTATGTTGTACTTGTTTTTTTAAATTAGTTGATTTATTGGGAATAGAAGGGGAAAAGAAAAAGAAGCAAAACGTGTGAAGCTCTTTGATGTGCATTTTTTATTTTTTTTTATCTTGACTAGTAGAGGTAAAAAAAAAAATGATCCAGATTAGATTAATATTAGGTGAGATCAATGTTATGGTATTTGAGTTTCATTGTGCTTCTCTTGAATAGTCCCTTGTTAAGAAAAAGAAAAACTGGAGTAAAAAATAATGCAAGTTCTGAATCTCTATTTCAATTTTGTTACTGTCCCTTGTTATGGAATTTGTTTTTCCATGTTTACACTTGATCCCATATGTTTAGATATGAGCTAACATAGTTTGAATGGATGCTGTCTATTTTTTACAGGAGAGACAAAAGGTAATTTACGAGGAACAGAAAAAGCTTTCTCAGCAACAGGCACAAATAAAATCCCAGATGGCCCGTTACGAGGATGAATTGGCAAGGAAGAGGATGCAGGTAAATATAACTTCATGTCATACTTTAGATTTTCATTTACACTCAAGGTTGTAGATCCCGTACCGCTAGTACCGGTACTGCCCGTTTTGGTGAAAAAACGGTACCATCGAGCATCGACCACTGATTCCATCCCAGCCAACTTTCCGACAAGTACTGCTGGATTCGGGCCTCACCAGTCTCTTTCGGTGGTAAAATGCAACAAAAAGGAAAAAAAGAAGAAAGAGAGAATGGAGGTGAGTTCCCAGCGAGGATCTCGATTTCTCGGTGACTACTGAACGTTAAACCAAGAAAGTGTGCTTCAGATCACAGAAAATTGAAGAGACATTGTTGTCTGGGACTCTGGGTCGATTTGGCTTGAGAAGATTCAGACTTCCCACTTGCACACAGAGAGAGAGAGACCGCCCACAGGAAAAGAGAAGAAGACCTAGTGGTATTTGGGTTGGTGAATAAGACTGCCACGCGGGTAGTAAAAAAATGGAAACCTGGAGTTAATGAGCTGAATTTATTGGTCTTAATTACGTTTCGTACAAGTAACAAAAATGGTATCACGTCCAGTAACCTTGCTTGGAATATTTGTTTGTTAGTTTGAAGTCCATTTTATGATTAATAGGGAAAAAAATTGATTTTTATATATATGTAGTACCGCTAAATCACAAACGGTATCCAATACCGGCCGGTACCATACCATACCAGTAGAAAAAAACTGGTACCCAAGCCGGTACGGGAATCAGAACCTTGTTTCACTAAATATGGCAATTTGGTGCAAGGATATAACTGTCTCTTGTAAAACTCTTTAGGCTGAGAATGAGCATCATAGAGCAAGAAATCAAGAGCTTGTAAAAATGCAAGAAGAATCATCAATTAGGCAAGAGCAAGCCAGACGAGCAACTGAAGAACAGATTCAAGCGCAGCGTCGGCAAACAGAAAGGGAGAAGGCTAATATTGAACGTGAAACGATAAGGGTGAAGGCTATGGCAGAAGCAGAAGGGAGGGCACATGAAGCAAAGCTCGGTGAAGAGGTTAACAGGCGCATTCTTATAGAGCGTGCAAATGCTGAGAGAGAGAAATGGCTCGCTGCCATAAACACAACATTTGATCATATTGGAGGTATTTCATTTTAATGTACTGGTGACTGACAAAAGAAATTCGAATGCCAATTTTGGATCCTAACGTTGCAAGCTCCTTGATGATCTTTTTGATTCATGCGATAAGCAAATGTAAGATCTCTTTGAGTCACAACCGTAATTGTTGGAACTTGTACCATAGCATCTAATGTTAAGTTGTGGACTAGCCACTAGGTAACTTATTCGTCATATTTTCCCCTAGCATTTACAATAGTAGTCTAAAACCACTTATGGAATCAATCTTCTCCTCGTTCTTGAACAATGTGATCTGTTGTTGCACATGCATTAGTGGGAACTACTGTTTAGGCCTTGAGCACTGTATTTGGTTGGTATTGCTGCTTCTTGTCCCTTTTTCCTTATTGGTTGTAGTTTATTGGAATCCTTCAATGTTTTGCAGGTGGATTGTGGGCCATATTAACTGATCAAAATAAGATGGTCGTAGCTGTGGGGGGAGTGACAGCCCTCGCAGCAGGGATCTACACGACAAGGTATTGAGGTCTTAGATGCAGATTGAATTTGCAATTTTTGCTTATAAATCCACTGGAGGAAGTTATTTTTTCTCCTCTGTGATATTACTTCCTATCCTATTATTCAGCTGCATTATTTTCTTGAACCCAGATGTAATGTACTGGCGTACTGCTATTAGAGGTCTAATTGTGTCTGTAACAATAATATAGCTCATACAAGTTTTTCATATGCCTTGCAGAGAAGGTGCACGAGTTATATGGAGCTATGTGGACAGAATATTAGGACAACCATCTTTGATCAGAGACTCCTCCAGAGGAAAATACCCATGGTCTGGATTGTTTTCTCGTGCCATGAGTACTCTATCTCCCAACACTTCTAAAGCATCTGCTTCGAATAACGGTAACGGATTTGGGGACGTTATCTTAAACCCAAGTCTTCAGAAACGAATTCAGCAACTGGCTAGCGCAACTGCCAATACAAAGTCCCATCAAGCACCATTTAGGAACATGCTCTTTTATGGTCCTCCTGGAACTGGGAAAACAATGGCTGCTAGAGCGCTGGCACAGAAATCTGTATGCTCTCTCTCTCTCTCTCTCTCTCTCTCTCTCTCTCTCTCTCTCTCTCTCTCTCTCTCTCTCTCTCTGAAAGTGGTAACACATTAAGAACACCTTGGTGAATCCCTGTAAATTGTTTGATATACTCCCAGGGGCTAGACTATGCGCTAATGACTGGCGGAGATGTTGCACCACTGGGTGCACAGGCTGTTACGAAGATACATCAACTGTTTGATTGGGGCAAGAAGTCGAAGAAGGGTTTATTACTTTTCATTGATGAAGCAGACGCATTTTTGTGCGAGTAAGTGATATTTTCCAATACAGTCCAAAAAAAAAAAAAGTGATATTTTCCTTTTTGACTTTCTACTAATATTCCATATAGAGGCGTATCTCATCAATAATTTGGCAACAGGATTGAAATTGAATATTTCAAAGAATATGGTTATGGAAATTACGTAATTCGCTCCAGGGAGCATTATGAACTCCTTTCTCATTCCTTTTTTTCCCTCTGAAATGTTGCCAAAAAATTCATGGATCAGATATGCAGGACCTATTTTGTCCTCCCAAGGTCTTGGCAATCTTACTTTTGATTTGACTAGTATAGGTGATCTAAAGTCGTCACTTGGTTTTCTAACTGAAATGTACCAGGCGAAACAAAATCCACATGAGTGAAGCTCAAAGAAGTGCACTCAATGCCCTGCTTTTCCGAACAGGCGATCAGTCCAAGGACATAGTCCTTGCTCTTGCTACAAACCGCCCGGGTGATCTTGATTCAGCTGTGGCAGATCGAATCGACGAAGTTCTAGAGTTCCCTTTGCCTGGTGAAGATGAACGCTTCAAACTTCTGAAACTTTATTTGGACAAGTACATAGCTATGGCGGGGGCAAGAAAACCTGGTTTGTTTTCCCAGCTGTTCCGGAAACAACAGCAGAAGATAGAGATCAAGGATTTGGCGGATGAAATTCTGAGGGAAGCTGCAGCCAAGACTGAAGGATTTTCAGGACGAGAGATAGCAAAGATGATGGCGGGCGTTCAAGCTGCTGTTTATGGGAGCGAGAACTGTGTTCTTGATCCAAACTTGTTCCGTGAAGTAGTGGATTGTAAGGTTGCAGAGCATCAACAGAGAAGGAAAATGGCTGCTAATGATGATGAAGGTAGCTCTTGATGGGAGTATTTTTTGAAGTTCTATCCCATCTGGGTATTTTTTCTCGTTTTTTGACAGTTGAGAGCAGGTGAGCATCTGCTGGTCTTGGGCCAATTTTTTGCTTTTCGCTGACATGTTTTCATTGCAATTTGTCCCTTGTATTGGGGAGTTTTTCAATTGACCTGACTGCCGATTGTAGTCATGAAGTATTTATAGGTTTATGTATTCTACATTTGTTTGCACTCTTTGCTCCATTTGTGCTCCTTTTTTTTTCCGGGTTAATGTCAATTATATACCAAAAAACTAAGGCTACACAAGGGATACTTCCGTTTATAAGAAACAAAACAGCAACAATATCAAAAAGGCCTTAGCCTTCAACGCCTAAAACAAAGCTAGACAACTACACCTATCCACAAGAAAAGAATTACACATAATCATACAGTTAACTACTGAAGACCTTAGGAGAAGCATTCCAGATACGACACAACCTGGTATTGGAATTGCACTTCTTAATCTTCCGCCAAGAACTAGCCTTGCCCCTAACATCATCCATAATAGCAGAGCAAATGGCATTCTGGTCTTTGCTTGCCTCTTGAAAATCCCAGCATTTCTTTCCATCCATAAATTGTTAACAGAGACCCAGCCAGAACTAATAGGACCCATAGTCCCTCCCTTCATGTTTTGCATTGCCCAAGCAAGCTCCATACTCCATCCATTTGTGCTCCTTTGGGTCCTCCCTTGGATGATTCTCTTTTAGTGAAATGGTTACACAGACCTGACCAGAACTAATTTGAATAACACTGGACCCATAGTCCCTCCCTTTATGTTTTGCATTGTCCAAGCAAGCTCCATACTCCATCCATTTGTGCTCCTTTGGGTCCTCCCCTCTCTCTCTCTCTCTCTCTCTCACACACACACACACACTGATTATGGGCATATCATAGTTTGTTACTGATATGGCTGGTGTAAGAATATGAATTTTTACTTTCCATAACTTTCTGGTGGTTCAATGAAATACAATAGGAGCATCAAGCAAGGTACCTTGTTTAAACGCAGTCAGAACATGAACTAAAATTAGGGCAGGAACAATACTGCAGTATCTGAAATTAATTTTGCAGTTTCCTGTAATAGAGCAACACACTGGTAAAGTGGTATAAATCTAGGTCCGTTTACCAATGCGAACATCTGTATTACATAGTTATTCGAAGCATGCAAACATTCTCAATACATAGACTTATTCAAATTACTGCCCCCCATAAACACAGTTATGGTTGATCATCCATCTGCGGACTCCTAGTGATGATGGCCATGGTTTTGAAGATAACGTAAACCGCAATACTTGCAAACAGCAGGCTGATCCAGGTCAAGGCAAATGAACTCGATTGGATGCCCTAGGGCAGGACTGTTGTCTGCAAAGTTATAGATGGTAGTGAGCTCCACTGCATGAGAAAAATAGAAACATGGACAAAACCGACTAGGTTACTCATTACTGCCTTGGTAAATGAGAAGGCATACTAACCCCCTTCACAAGCAACAATTCTGCCCTCAACCTTGATCGGTGGAACTTCATTGATCAACTCCATTGGAGATTTCTTGCTCATATCCTACCAACATTTGCAACAAAATCAACATTTATATGTTCTTTCTCTGAGTAATGCATGAATGTCATTTGAACATCTCCTAAGAGAGAAGCAAGAAAAATGGAACACCCAAAAATGGAACACCCAGGTTTCTTATGGCTTATAGTAGTTTTATCCAACAGAATATAGCCCCAAAGGTAAGCTTGCTTTGTTTTCAGTCTTCCCCACCCATAGCCCCATCGATTGGGGGTTTACATGAGTATTGTTCTTGTTAGGTGTAAGAAAAAGAGTTTTTTTCGAAAACATCCCTCAAACCATGCAGAGATTGTTTACTTTGTCCTCAAACTTTCAATTTTGTTTACTTCCTCCTCCATCTATCAGATTCCTACCTACTTAGTCAAATTGATAACGGGGATAAAGAAACAGACGGAAAAAGATCACGTGAGCAGCACAGCCCATGCCATCACTTCCACCCAATCTAAGGGCACAAAAGTTATTTCACCGGAATTCTTGACACAAAGCGTATACACAAACGAAAGGGGGGTTCAAAGTTGAATAAGATTCCGGTGAGCTCACTTTTACTGCAGCAAAAAAAAATCAATGCCGAGGATTGAGGAATAATGGAAAGGTAGACGGTAGACCACAGAATAACTTTTAGTAGTTCGGAATTTTTGGAAGACGCTTTCATGCTCGCGCTCAAGCACGCTCATGCATACGCGCATTACGTGACTTAACTTGTAACCTAGGTTAGGTTAACTTAACTTATCCTCCGGTCTCCGCTGTCATTCTCAATCATCGCTCTACGTTTCTGCTCTCGGGTTGCCAACGCTAACGCTAACGCATTTGTGACTTAGCTTCTAAAACAAAATAACAAAGCGAAAAACATCTCGATTTGGATTCTTCATCCTTCCATGTCAGGCAATAATAAAAGAGGGAAACTAAATCTAAAAACCTAATACAGAAGAACCCTATCACACACTGGCCCAAAAAAATGGAAATTGCTCTCATGATAAACAATTTGAGAGTCTAAGAAATTTTCCACATTGACGATATGAATGACTGAAAATAACTTGTAAGTGTTGGGTGAAAGATACCTGCATCCATTTGGCAGTGTGGGAGGTGATGACTTCAGCGTTGACAACCCCGCTGAGACTTCTCGAGTTGGAAGCGAAATTGGACGATCGCGCTAGGGTTTTGACCAGATTCGACGCCATTGGATACCCCAGTTTTCTTCCGCATGCCGCCATTGACGCCAAAAAAGGGTAGATTACAGAGTGCCAGAGAGGTATGGAAGATCGAAGGCCGAAGGGGAATGGAAGAGGATCATAAGACAAATCTACATGAGCTTGTAAAACGTCCATACAAAAGTGCCAAGTTAGTTAAATTCAGGGTAAAATTCAGAAAAACCCCTCTACTTTGATATCAATGTCTCATCAAAATTATCAATTGCAATTACACTTCTGAACTATTATTTTGTTATCAATTACACTTTTACCGTCTTAATCTGTTATTTTGCTAACGGAAGACGCTGAGGTGGACACTAACTATTTCTTTCATTTCCTCTACAACCTTAGCAAAACAGAGCACCACTTCTCCATTTTCTCTATCTCTTCCCTCCATCGGACTAGGTATGATCGACGACGTCGTTTGAGTCGGCGTTGAGCATGGAGGTCATGCTCTGGACCCACCTAGTAGATAAGATAGGCAGAGACGAAGCCAGAAATTTCACTGCACATGAGCGAACATGTATTCGAGACAATGGATGAACCTATATAGTATAAGACCCTTTTTTCCCCTGCGACCGCCTTTATTGGCCCCTCCACAGTCCCATCCCATGCAGACGAGTTGTAGTTAAGGAAGAATGGATGACATAATAATGTTTCTTTTTTTATAATTGATTTTCTAAAATAAATGACAATTAACGGATGGTGACATTGTTTTGGAAAATGCATTGTTACTTGGAAAGTGAAACCAATGTGCCACACACTAAAAAGTCTATTTCGAAAAATTACCCTCTAACATTTTATCCCTCTGTTAGTATCCACCTCAGCATCTCCCGTTAGCAAAGTAATAGATCGAGACGGTACGAGTGTAATTGATAACGGAACAATAGTTCAGGAGTTCAATTGATAATTTTTGAAAGTTTGGGAGGTGATGAGACATTGATGTCAAAGTATCCTTCCTTTAGTGTCCACCTCAGCGTCTTCAGTTAGCAAAATAACAGATTGAGACGGTAGGAGTGTAATTGATAACGGATTAATAGTTCAGAAGTGCAATTGGGAATTTTGAAAGTTTGGGGGCAATGAGACGTTGACATCAAAGTACAGGGTTTTTTTTAATTTCTCCTTTAAATTCGAAACGAATGATACTACGTTGTTTCACTTGTTATAATCCTAGCGTCTTTTGTGGAGACGTTAGTTGTTTCGCTAGCGTCTATTTATATAGTGTTACTTGCTATTGACTTTAGATATCTTGATTGCAAGAAACGCGTTTTCTATATGAGCTTTTAGTCTAGCGTTCTTACAAAGTGCGTTCTACGACTGTTATATTTGGGCACAGGCTCTGTATGGAACTTAAGAAAAGAAAGAGAAAAGAAGAAAAAATAATTAAGAATAAAAATAGAGGGACATTGAAGAGAAAAATAGGAATTTTAATATTTTCCTCCCTCTTTTTTATACCAAATAAAGAAAGGAAAAATTTTAAAAAATTATCTTTCATTTCTCCTCTTTCCCTAACATCAAAGCAGAGCCTTAAAAAAATGAAATTACAGTAGTAGTAGTGTAGTACTGGTATTATTTTAGGCGGAAAACGGAAGCCAAGCTTCAATTTCGAGCTAATAATGTCAGGCGGCGGCGGCGGCAGTGCTTCGAATCAGTCAGGTGGTGGCGGTGGCGGTGCGTCATCACATCTACCCCCGCCGCCGCCTCCTAAGATCCTATTGGCTAAGCCGAGCCTTGTCACCGCCTCCGGTAAGTTCATTCGTGGCGGAGGCGCAGCCGACGACGAATCCGCGTCTCTCCGCTCTCGTGTACCCTCCGTTGGATCTCTTAACCTCCTCTCCGATTCCTGGGACTTCTCCACCGACCGCTTTCTCCCGGTAATCTCTCTTTCTCTCTCTCTCTCTCTCTCTCTCTCTCATAATCCCCGCTTACTCCTTTCTCCACTCAAACTTCAATTTCTGTAAAGTATTTTGAAAACTCGCTCCAATAGTTGATTCAAGATTAAGATCAATTGAATTTGAATTCGGATCGTTAGTCTAATTGAAGAGGCTCGACTATTCACACAATTTTTATTAAACTTTTGCTTAAGACTTGAGTTTATCAGTTTAGGGTGCTGAACTAAGTCAGATAACACATAATGCGCGTGTGAGCACGAGCGTAAAAGCGTCTTTTAAAAAAATTCTAACTTCTAAATTCGCATGTAAAGATTGAGAGCGCAGGGAGAGCGGGATGCTGCATAACCAAATGAAGTTTATGTTTACATTCTTATTCAAATTCTGGTAACAATGTAACAGTTTGAGTAAAGCCGGAGATGGTCTTAAGTGGCTGGTGAGGTTAAAAGAAACTAGAATTACAGATTACTGAGTCTGTCTTCAGTTTTAAGCTGTTATGTTTTCGATTAATCTATCAATCTGATGCAAATCTGAGTAATTTGCTATTGATTGCAGTTTTTGACTGATAACACTGATTTTACGGTGGTTGGGGTGATCGGTCCTCCTGGGGTCGGGAAATCAACAATAATGAACGAGCTATACGGCTTTGATGGAACCTCACCTGGTAACTATTACACGCTCTCACTCTTTGGTATTTGATTTGTTATTTGGGCAAGTACAAGGGAATTTCAAATTGTGGGAAGAACAGTAGAACTTTGAAGTGTGAAGGCGGGTTTGATGGAAATTGTGTTGGGTTTCCAAATAGATGATTAGCACTGACTTGTCAAACATGCAGGAATGTTGCCACCTTTTGCCATACAGTCCGAGGAGACCAGAGCAATGGCTAGGCACTGTACGGTGGGCATTGAGCCTCGCATCTCCGCTGAGCGTATTATACTTCTTGATACACAGGTTTCCTACTTGTAACCGACTCTTCTTTTTTGGCCTTTTTTTCCGGTGGACCTGCTTCTTTGTTGTTGGACAAGTCTTGTTCAAATCATGTTGTATAACACCAATTATGATCGGTGGAGTAAATTTAGCATTATAAATGAATGTATCTGGTATAAATACCATTTCAGTGCCAACACTATATTGCTACATTTCCCTTTTATCCCTGAAGTTTTACTGGTAGCCACTTAATTGCAAAGAGAGAAAGCTTACTGAGGCCTAGATGGTCCTTGTCTTCTTTAGGTGTGAATTTGATCCTACTATTCTTTTTTTTTTTTTTTTTTTTTTTGCTCGGCAAAAGTCAATGTCATTAGTTGTACTTTGTATTTGAACCCCAGTCAAATGCATGAGAGTATATGGTGCCTACCACTGGACTACCACTCCACTTGCAATTTGATCTTACTGTTGGGAAATTATGGATGTTACCGAGAATGTGTGGGCATATAATAGCTTTTCCATGTGGGGCCTATATATGTTGAGGAGGAGGAGAAGATTGATGCTACCCTACACCAGTTTATGATATATAAATTATTGGAGACGGCATTAAGAGAATGCCACCTGTGTACAAACGGGATATAATGATGGACCAGTTATATCTATCCTGATTATTTAAATCTGTCATATGACTCATATGTATGCCAAACCACCAGAGTACTAGGACTTATCTGATTCTGGAAATTCTTTTATCTGGACCTGAATCGTGTTTTTGCTATATAGAGAAGTACAAGATAAAATTTGAGGTACTTCTTGGCATCAGAAAGTTATGAATACTTCTTCTGTTTAAGTTTTTTCATTTGCTACTTTGATTTGTTAAATTGTGAATATTCTTGTTTTTTGATTGTTTATTACTATACACTTCTTCTGTTTAAGTTCCTTCATATCATGCAGCCAGTGTTTAGTCCTTCTGTTTTAGCTGAGATAATAAGACCCGATGGCTCGTCGACCATCTCAGTATTGAGTGGTGAATCTCTATCTGCTGAGCTGGCTTATGAATTGATGAGTATCCAGGTAACTTCCAGGATCTTAGTAGTTTATCAGGTTCTTTTTTTATTTGGTGATGCTAAAGCACATTTCTAACAGTTCTCAAAATGTAACCTTCTAATGAAAATTTATTTTTTCCTGGATGCTGCAAGGGATCCTTCTAGCTTGGTGTTTTCTTGGCTTCTGTTTGCCATATAGTACTGGTGGTATCCGAGGGAGTTCATGATATTAACTTGTGGCGTTTGATGTTGACGGTACTCTTTTCTTCCATTGCTGCCTTTTGATTGGATTTGGTATCTTGATGCATTAAAAAGCTTTTGGTATAATGTTGAACACTTGAACTAGCTTCTTTTTTTTTTTGGTAGTCAAACTGGCTTCTTAGCTTGTGAAGCTCGAAAACATTTATTAGGAAATATGTTATATACCGAAATTTGGTTATTTCCACCTTTTTTAGCCAATGTTCTACACTTCTATGCTATTGAGTAATGGTGTAATAATCACTTCGAATATGATTATTGAGTAACTTGTATCATACTGATGGTTCAGATTCTTAAATCCCCACAGTTGACATTGTGTCCAACTACTTTTTTTTTAAATAAAAGTTTGCTTTCCTTTTGCTTTCCCTTGGCCTGCTGCTTCTTGCACCATGTGCTCGTCCTTGTGCCTAAAAAATGGTCAATGTCTCCTCCTCACGATGCTATAGCATGCACCCCAGCACCAGGATACTTTTTGCCTTACAACTGAACTGCTTGTTAACGGCCAATATTTTGACAGCGATAAACAAAAGGCATGTCCCTGTTGTGTGAAACTGGATTGGCAATTATCTACATGGAGGTTCACGGCTGTCTACTGAGTGTATATTATCCTAACTTTTGGGTCCACAGAATTTGTTTGAGATCTGGTTACTCGTGTATAGCAATGAGCACACCATTACGAAACCTTTAAGCTGGGTTATGCAAACCAAGGACATTGGCTTAGACAGTGAAACAGTCAACATCCATCGTGCCCGCCCCCTTCCCCCTTTCTTGTTCTATTTTTTGACAATTTGATTTCTTTTACTGTGTTTTTGTAGGCTATTTCTTTTACTGTGTTTTTGTAGGCACTTCTACTATGAACTGCCAGTACCTGTCTGAAAGATTAGGTTGAAATCCAAGATTCCATTCTTGAGAATTCCTTTGTCATCTTATTAAATTGGAATTCCGCTCTCTTTTTTCTCTTTTAGGAGTGGCACTTTGAACATCTGTATGGTGTTTTTGCATTTTGTGCAGGTGGACTTGTTGAAACATGGTTTACCTGACCCATCTTCTCCCACTATCCCCCCTTCACAAACTCCTAGCCTGGGTTCCGAAAAAGAAAACAGAGATAAAATTCAGGAGGCTGGACACGAGTATACGGCAGCACACGTTTTTGTACATTCAAAGTGAGTTATCTTTTCGCCACCAGTGTCAATGTTAAGTCAGTGTGCCACTAATTTAGCAAGGGATAAAATACATTTTCAATAGGATTAAAAGTTTGGGGGTGAATGATTGGATAGAATTACCAAATATACCCAAGCTGAAAACAACGTAATTAATGTTATGGATTCCTCTTCTCTTTTGATTTGTTACTATGCATGAAGAAGGTTTGAGCTGAAGGAAAGCTACTAAGGTATGTTTCTCTTGTTTGTAGACTGCGGGACCAAGATCTTACTCCTCACAACTCTGGGAAACTAAAGAAGGCGCTTACACAATACTTCAGCTCCTCTTCTTTCATCACGACGAAAAACGAAAATGCAGCCAAAGATCATCAGTTTTCTTCTGTCTCTCTCATTAACCAGGGCAAAAATAAGGACCCCCTGCCGCCGGATTTATTTCTAATCCCATATAAGAGTAAAGATGACTTCCCAAGGGCAGAGCATGAAAGTTATATCTCTGCGTTATGGAAATTACGGGATCAGGTATCTCACTCACTCTGCTCTCCTCTTAATGTGCCTTTGTTTCTCTGTCTATTAACTCGTTTTAGTTAATAGCAGCACTTGTTAAGTTCAACATTAGAGGAAGTTGATTGCATGTATACTTCGTCATTCCCTCATTTCACAAACAT
The DNA here is from genome assembly GCA_016920895.1 of Vaccinium myrtillus. NCBI lineage: Eukaryota > Viridiplantae > Streptophyta > Magnoliopsida > Ericales > Ericaceae > Vaccinium > Vaccinium myrtillus. Next base: position 30,156,371 of record CM029280.1, on the reverse strand, counting down.
ATGACTCCAAGATTGTACTTGTTTATTAGAAGAGATTTCAGGGTGGGAACGGTATTCAGGGATGGGATTACAAAACCATACCTGCCCCGTACCCGACCCACTTGTATTGGAGGAAAAATCGGTGAAACCTCACCTCCATATGGTCTGGTGGGGCGGGTGTCTGTTGGGTATGGGGCATTCGCCATTCCAAAGCAATAGTAAGAAATTGAATCTCCCTTTCTGTTTATAGGTTTTATCCATGAGTAGCCCATCCTTCGCAAGGACGGTATCTGAACGTGACTGGCTGAAGAATTCTGCTAAGATATGGGATATGGTGAAAAACTCTTCAATAATTGCAGAGTATGCAAAAATACTGCAGGGTTCTGGCATGTTCAGGCGTTAGCTGTGAAGTCTTCTCACGTTTGCCGTTGAAAAGAGCCTTGTTTGTTTTAGTTCAAATTGACGAAACTAGAAAGCTGGCAGTAGATGTTTCGACCCTACGAAGGAGTTTTTCTTTTTCCTTGGTGTTAATTTCATTTGTAATCAACTAGGATCAAATCCATGAGACTCGAAACTAGAATATCTTTAAACTTCTCTTACATTATCAAATGAGCAGTTTCTATGCATGGCCGATATGGAGAGTCGAACGGATGCCCCATTCTGTTGCTTACAAGTTGAGGTTTCTTTCATGTGCAATATAGTCTCAAGTGTACATTCCGCGATACCTGCCCTGGGTTTCGACCTGGTTTTTAACCTACATACGAATGACTAGATGATGATCAATTGGGCGAGACGATTTCTTTTCCTATGCCTGCCTCGCTCGAGGGAAGGAATTGTCCTCTGGCTGACATGGTAATTGAAATTGCTCTTTGTAATTTCCTTCACACTGCGATACACCAAAGATGGTATTACTTCCACCAAGAAGAACATCCTTGATAAACTATGGACATCTGAAGGGCAATGCTGGTGTAAACTTGATATCAATATAACCACCAAGCTAGCCTAACAGATTAAAGTTAACAATGGACCAATCCGTAAACCTGGAGTTTGTATTCCAACTCCCATTGGCAGTGCCTTTAACTTACTCCTCAAAGGTTCCAAAATGACTGGGACCCGGGGGTCCTGTAGGGCGGCACCCTGCAGGACACATCCGGACCGTCCATCTCCGCAATTGATAGTTCATATCACAAACGTATTGTTACCTGTAAGAATATACTTTTACCGGTCAAAGAACAAAACAAATCTGAACCATCAATAATAGAGATGACGGTCTAGCTGCACCCTACAGGACCGCCTTGCAGAATCCCCTTTCTGAATGGCTTTGTCATACCTTGCTTAAATGTCAAAAGCCAAAAAAGGGTCATCCACGGGTGGATATAGAAACTCCCATTCGCCATTACCACCTAGCAGAGCGTCGAACAACAATATTGGTGCCATTTTTGCACAATCTCAAATTCATACTATTGGATTAAAGCTGCACGAGCAAGACAAGTTCTTCTGAGTTCCAAGAAGTGGGAATTAGTCGAACCGAGAGTTCAAAAGGGACTTCTCAATTTTAGGCAACACTGTAAACTACTGTATGTATATGAATACATGATTTTCTATTTTCTTGCTCGGCAAGTATGGCAAGTATATGAATATATGTTGATTACATATCGCTTGAAACAATACAAGTACATAACATCGAAATACAAAATATGAACATCTCAAAGCAATAACTAACGCACGCCTACTGGAGGGTGACTTTGCACTAACAATTTGCCTAAAGGAGTTTGGCCTCAATCTCCTCCAGACTCAGACCCTTTGTCTCTGGCACTATGAAGTATATGAAAACAAGAGATATTACAGCTATTCCTGCGAAGATGAAAAACAAAACTCCAGAGCCCAGCAATGCCTGCCATTATCGCAAGTAATACGTTAGTAACAAATTTTCTCACTAAATGGGGAGATCATCGGTCACTAAATGGGGAGATCATCGGTAAAAATAAAAGTAAAGGTATGTTTGATGTTCGCCTATTTTTGAGAACCAAATCTACCAAAAGAACATTCGCAAATGACAGAATTTTATACATTCATTGGAAAAGACTACAGCAAAGTTATAATGGTTGAAGAGCTTAAGCACCTTCAGAGGAGAAAATGCGAACGTCACTATAGCGTTTGCGCCGAAATTTACAAGCACGGCTATACTCAATCCTCGACCCCTCAGGCGTAACGGGAAAATCTCAGAAATCATCAGCCAACCAATAGGACCAAATGACAACTGCAAAACCATTCTTCATTAATAGCAATTCAAAAAAGGAACAGTATCCAAACATACTTTACAGAAAACCAGAGAATAAGCTCAAGAAAAATCCTCACACAAGAACCATAGGAGTCCCATCTACACACTAAAAGAAGAACCACAGGATATATTCAATTCAGCGGCGGTACTATCGGAAAGAAGTTCAAGATCAAAAACTTTTAGATAGAAATCAGTTTATTTGGCACCCATTTATCGCATTAAACTAAAGATGGTATCTTGAAATGACATAAAGCCGTTATGTATACAGGTTCAAATGAAAAGCTTTTCACAATGCTCGTGCAAACACAATACTCCTTTTGGTCTGTTTAGGAAGGTTTCTTAGAAGGCAGCATCCTGGGAATCTGAGGTTCTCTGAGACATATTTCATTGGGAAGTTAAAGAGGCGTAAATATCGCGTAATGACACACAAGGGTACAAGTTGTGAGTCTGTGACATTCTAACATAAGGAACAGAAAGGAAATCCTATATACCTGATAGCAACTGACATACAATAGCAGTGCCAGTACAGCCATGACTGGTGCATTATCCAGAAAAGTGTAGTATGATCCCAAAAGGAATAATGAAATGACCTGCCACACATTGGATTATAGCTTGTCAAAACATTTTTCCATTGAGATAAATAAACAAACATCCCCAGAAAAAGAAAGAAAACATTACCATAACAGAGACACCTCCAAGTAATAAAGGTCTTCTCCCAACTCTATCAACAACTACAACTGCTACTCCAGTCATAATCAACTATGAAATAGAACATCAGACGTGTGAGGAAAATAAAAAAACAGAAATAAAACAAGGAAAGTAAGGACAGTCCACGTAATCCAATGACTGAATAATATAGCTTGCATGCTTGAGGAACAGAAGAGGACTGGGGTGCATAAAGCCAATTTTGGTGAAGAAAAGATAAGCAAAATAAAGAAAGAGAGAATTGATATCCACAGAGGGTGAGATATGAATGAAGTCAGGCAGGTTTCTAATTGAAACGGGATTCAATCCTGTCCCCAATAGTGCCACTCACACATTGACAATGCAATACTAACTTCTCCAAAAATGTACCAACCACCTTGTAAATAGTATGGAGACTTGATTAGTGCGTAATATAGACAATAAATAATGCATTGTCGATACTTGACTTGTATATACTCAATAAGATTTTCAATAACATTGCATTTAAGAGCGTGACCCAATCCATATATAAATGACCGAGTCCACCTATCATGACTGAAGGAAATTGTCATTTAAAACCATGTCTGCAATATACAATATATTTGGATGACTACAGTTCCTTTTAGTCTCTTATTGCATGTAATAATCATTGCATGCAGTAACAGAGTCGAGAAGACAAAGAACTACATTCAAAACAGAAAAGAAGAACAATTAACACGAAAACAAGACTTCGGTCGCCTGAAAATGTATGAGCTGACGAGCAACAAAATCCTATCCACCAATTTGTACAAAAGCTTCTGAAAAATAAACTACAAGCTGGAACTTTGCAAATTGCGCTTGGTATTCCCAGCGAGCTTTTACTCAGTTCGCATCAAGGACATGTCAATCAAAGGTCAAATGTCAGACTCGTTGAGCATTCTTGAGGACTTAGGGGAAGTCCATTATTTATGTATGTTGAGCAAAAGCACCTCAAGTAAAAATTGCCATGAGGTCAAAAGTGGAAAACACATTTTTTAACGGCAGTTGAGGAAACCGCACCTTCAGTAACCCAAGAAGAATTGAGACTCTCGTTGCGTCAGATGCCGCAGAAAATCCTGCACTCTATGAAGATGTAAAAGATTAGCATGGAAACAAATGATCATATCACGGACAAAACAAGAATAATCAACAGTTGTACCTCAAGAATTGATGCAGCATAATATAGCACGCTAGGTTGCCCTGTTATCTGCAACAGCATTGAGTGACATACATAAGTGCAGATGTTGAGAATTAATACCTCATGATAGACAACTCCACTTCCTAGCTACAGAGGATACCTGCTGAAATAAGACTAATCCAGCACCAATAATAAGGGCCTTCCGACATTTCCCCTTGAACATCTCTGCTAATCCGGCTTCTTTTTCTTCACCAACATAAGAAAGCTCAGCCAGCATTTCATCCACTTGTTCAGGAGCTGAATCACCAATAGCTGCACCTCGGAGCCGGCACAAGCAGCATACAGCAGTCTCTCTTAATTCCTGCATATTGCCTCTACCCTGTATAGCACATAAAAGTAGCCATCGAGGCGACGCAGGTAGCCACCACGTTCCAATTCCCATAACTATGGCTATGGGTGTGCTAGCCCCGTACATGTAGCGCCAACCGGAAACTGTATCAACCAAAAGGCTGCCAATTGTATAACCTCCCTAGAAGAGATTCAAGGATTCTTATAGCAAGGAAATAAAGATATAGCCAAACAAATATGGGTAAACTATGGTAATAAAGAAGAAAAAGACAATTGCAAGCAGTTCTACTTCAGCCTACAGCTGAAATTCAAGATTCAATTCTTACTTCAACCTTTGACTAAAAAAATCTGATATAGAACAAAGACTGGAGTACTTACAACCATCCCAAGAACTATAAAGAACTCTTTGAGAGAAATTAGTTGACCACGTATCTGAGATGGAGCTGTCTCAGCAATGTACATTGGAGCAGCATGCATTGACTATATAGGGGCAAGGAAAAGAAACTAACATGTTATTTTGACAATCACTGATAAGGTACATAGAGAACTGAATCGGCATTAAATAGGTTAAAAAGTATATTACCAGTCCAATACCAATCCCGAACACAAAACGTCCAACCACCATAATGACAAAGTCAGGTGTCAGGGCTGTAACCAGTGCTCCAACAAGATAGAATACCGAAGCCACAATCAATTCTCTTCTTCTTCCTGATATTCATATTCGTGACGTGAGCTTCAACTATAAACCAAGAAATTGAGACAAACTTCTATCCCTCCATTTAGAAGACAAAACTAACCTAGAAGGTCAGCAACATTAAAAGCTAAGACAGAACCAATCAAAGCCCCATACAGTGAGCCACTAGTCTGCGAAGGGCAGCAACCAGAGAGCAAAATTAACATAACACCCCAACAGATTTTGGTTTCATTGGTTAGTTGAAGTGTAAAGCAAGGACATACTAAAAGCAGAACCTCAGGAAAATAAAACTTCAACCTGAGGAGCCTCCGGAAATATATAAGTGTCCAATTATTGAATACAAGTTTAACAAGCAACAAAGGGATGAAAACTTACTATGAGGCCGATGTCTACAGAAGATAAATCGTACCATGTAATCCCACTTAATGTGGCTGACTGCAAAGAAGAGTAAAATTTAGATGTTGTAGATGATATTTCTGTAGCGCACACGTCATAAAAAATTCAACTCAAAGAGAAATTGGTTGTTTAGAATGGTATCAAAACAACTGAATTTTTTTTTTACCACCTACCTCATTATTTTATGCAAGGTTTTGCCACTCATGAAAGTTTCAGCAAGGACGGGATATGGGTTTATGATAGGAATAGATCGGTTAAGTCCTTTCAATTGGTTAAGCACTACTGTCAAAGAAGACATGAATCTCTTGTTGGCTTGAACAATTAATTTTCAAGTACTAAAAAACTGCATCTGTAAAAGTTAAATGGTTACAGAATAAATGAAAACTATCGCCAGAACCATGAATATAAATTATTGCTCCTTCTAACTATCAACCAGTACCTAATACTAGCAATATTGTAACAATTCTTCTCAACAAAAAGCCTTGACCCGAGGATTTGAGGCTACACAAATCCTGCCGTGTAACGGTTGTTATATAATTGTCGAATTCAATGAAATTGTACCTCTACGGAGATTGTAGCGCAGGACGTTGCACCAATATCATAGCCATACAGAAATCCTCCAAGAGCTGGGAAAAGAAATCTGAAATGATCGAGTCCATCAACAAAGAAATGAGATGCTACTTCATGGGATCGGACAATAGGTAAATGACATGAAAAAGCTTCTTTCTAGAAGAATTTCAGGCATGGACAAGTTGAATCTCTAGGCACCATTCACAAAAGCTCATTTCTAGAATTTATCACGCATATATACATGTGTACGTGTGACTCTTTGTAGATAAGTTCTCCACTTTGTTCAGCGTAAGAAGGTTGAACTCGCACATATGCGCAAACATGATTACTAACCTATAGACCAGATACTATGTGGAAACAGTAAAATGTTTCTGAATGAAGATTTGATAGGTGTCCAAAACAGTTTACATGACATAGAAGAACTTACCCCATTCAAGTGCTTGAAGTAATTCCATTGTCTGCTAAACCCAATTCACATTGACCTCAAAAAAATGCTTCTAATGTCTAGCACTGTGACCAAAATTTCATGTGCTTGATTGAAGCTCGTAATTTTATGAAAAACTGATCCAACCTCGACATAAAGAACTACAATGTCTCTAACACGTCAAATAACCCTCCAAAGGCACTAGATTCGAGCAGGAAACTAGAAATTTAGACGGAAACGATTAGCTAAAAACCAACTCCAGTGCAATTGTAGAATATCTAATATACCTATTCTATTTTATTATTTTTTTCAAAAGAAATATTAAAAACACACAAAAATCCACCTTGCCGCTAATATTCATTTCCTGTTAGTTTTCTCACTCAACAAGAGAAACAAAAACTTTCAAACTTCCCCTCGGCGTTTTCCCGTCGGGTTCAAACTTCAAACCTACTTTCTTCATAAAATTTCAACTTTTAATGTTAAATCATAAATTGATGAGAGATCAGTATGATTAACCATAAAATAATTATTTCCGTGCTCTCCTGCATAGCAATGGTATCGCGCATGTATAGCAGCTATATGTGTGAGTACTTACGGGAGGACCGCCGAGAGAACGGAGTAGCTGTCGTAATGGCGTTCCCCATTGATAAGAGGCTCTTGAGCACTATCTATCTCTCCCGAGGATTTCCCGACCTAATTAACCCCAACAACAGTAACATAATCAATTTTGTACAGAACACACGCACACAAAAACACGATTAGCAGATTAATCAAGGAACCTTTCCGAGGGAAGAAAGAGTGGGTTGCTCGGGATCCGAGGCCATTTCTGCTGCACTGCGTGACGAAGTGAGAGAGAAAGGGCCAAGTTAGGGAAACCAAATGGGAAATTGATTAGGACACAGAGCGGGGCATAAATATGCTCAGAGCCTTCGAAGGAGGTTGTTAGGTGACGAAGTGGTGGGTAATGGATTTCAGAGAAGGGGGGTTGGAGATATACGGATATATTATTTATACGGGCGGTTTCATAGACGCAACGAATAACATAACAGTTGACACAATAATAATCGGAGTCTCACGCTTACAATCAGACCCGCTCAAGTTGTTTAAAATATGTTTTTAATACTACTTGTAAAAAATCAACTCATTTGGATATCGGTAAAGGCTTGATCGGTTCATTCAAATTTATTATGTATGAATCAATTAAATGAACTGATGAAGAAGCTTACCGATATTCAAATGAGTTGTTTTTTTTACAAGTAATCTTTAAAACATATTTTAAATAAATTGAAGGGCTCCGATCATTCGCGTGGGGTTTACACAAAAAAATTGTGTCAACTGTTGTGTTATTCGTTGTGTTAACGAACCCCCTCGTATGTATATATATATATATATATATATATATATATATAGAGAGAGAGAGAGAGAGAGAGAGAGAGAGAGAGAGAGAGCACTAGGGAGAAGATGGAAAGAGCGGCGAAGAAGGTAGATACGTTGGACAAGTTGTAGACGGAGGGAGAAGAAAGGCTGAAGAAATTTGGGGATGGGAACAAATTAATTGTCCCCACCTGTATTTAGTGCATTGTTTCCTTTTTTTTAGATCGTAAATAAAATACTATTCCCAAATAAGGGAATTGATATTGACACTCATATTTTCTCTATTAGCACTTTTTTTGTCTTTATACATAAAATGCAATAGTAAGTTTACCTAGTAAAAAAAAAAAAAAAAGAGTGTCAATAATGAAAATGGGAGTGTCAATAACACTTCACTAAAATAAAAAAAGCTTATATATATAGGTAGGTGGCAGAACATGGGTCCATGTCGATTTTGAGACAAAAGTATGCGTGATCTTGGGACACCACCACGTGATAAGCATTTTTCACGAGGGTAAGCAGAGTTAGAGTAATTTCTATGTGGCAGTACTCCAACACTTCTTTCCACCACACTTTCTTGTCTATACAAATACTTGAGCTCTTGCTATGTGGTGAATACTGAATAGAAGTGTTGGGATACCACGTGGTGTCCCCGAATCACTGGGAAAAAAAATTCTATTATAGAAGTGTTGGGAACTTGGGATACTATGTCATGTCGCAAGACAAATGAATAAATTTTCTACGGCTCTTTAGAATGTGGTATGGTGGCATCTTATATATATTTGTTTACCAATAATTAATTGTATAATTAATTTACAATTAATCCACTTTTATGCAGCGAAAAGTGTGGGGGCTGAAGTGTATGGTTACTCTTGCGTGTTCGAGAAAAATGAGTAGGGTGTCTTTTATTTTACATAGTAAATGATCCAGTGTGTAGAACGTGGTTTACAGGCATAATATTGGATCATTAGTTATTGTGAAATATAGTAATTATGGTTCACGGTCTTGTGTGGAATTTGACACATTATCAGTGGGATTGTAGCACAATATTTTAGTAAGTCTGTCTTGACCACGAAAAATGGTCACGTTCCAACTCATTGTGTCAGTACGCTTTTGCATGTACTGAACAATACCGCATTGAGAGTAATTTTCTTTTACTAACATTATAAGTCAATTAGAACCTCGTGGTTATTATAAATACTTATGTTCTTAATCTAAAGATAATTAATAGATATATACATTTAACATTGTTGATTTTTATTCATTAAAGAATGTGATTCTCTTTGTGAGTTAATAGTTTTGCCAGGTTGTGTCACGCCCCCGCCCCGCAAACGGCACCCGTGTGGGCCCGTGTCGGCGCGGCCACGTGGCATTCCAACACAAAACCAAACAACACCTGCTCAAAAACCTCAGAATAAAAACACAGCGGAAGACTTCTAACATATATACACAAGTGTATAATTCAAACCACAAACTTAAACATCAAACAACCGACAACTTAATTACATAACATGTAGTTCAAGTTCTCAAAGTTTTATTAACATAACTCAAAACAGACCACTACTGGCCCAACCATGAGCAAACCAACTTGGCTAGCTACGTCACTCGAGGCCAGCCCAAAAAGAGACTCCAACACGACCACCGGTAGTGGACCCACCCAAAAACACCTGTTATCTGGCAATCAAAAGAAAACCAGAGTGTGTGAGATATAGAATAAATTCAATAAAACATAGCTGAAGTACTCAATCAATCAACTACAAGTATATCATCACAACACATGCAGTGACACGTCTGTCACATCCTATGTACCCTAGGTCACCGTGGGAGCACACCCCGCTCGTTGTCACCGGTAATTAGGCGGCACAACGTACTCGCGGTGTAACCCAATCCACAGCCCATTCACAGCTACCATCTTTCACACAAAACATGCATATCAAAAGCTAAATTTTCAATTAGCATGATACACAAACACCACCACAACCATATCTCATTGAAGTTAAACATATCAAACACACTCACCTGAGAATCGACCGAAGTATGCCAAACTATGGTTTTGGCACCTCCCGAATGACCGGCTCTTTACCTTTAATTAAGTTTTTCCCTAATTTTTCCCCTTCTTCTTCTTCCTATTTCTTCTTCTTCCTCCCCCTTCTCCTTTCTCCCCTCTCTCCAACGTACTCTCTCTCTCTTTCTGATGTTATGGATCAGAACAAGGGAAAGATAAGAAATATCTTGGTAAAATTACACTCCACGCCCTCCAAATTTGGTCTCTATTAGCCTAAAGCCCAAAACTCATAATCACTCGAAAATGCCAATTAAACACTATTTATCCGTGACGGGTATTACAGGTTGGGTCACGGTATTATATGTATGATAAGTATTAATTATTAATAGAATCCACGTCCCTGTATGGATTGATGATGCGTTATTGCATAAGATTATAAGTTTTGGCTATGTCAAACTATACAGGTGAATATCTATATATGACATATCGAATAAGTTAATTCGTAGTGAACCAAATCAGCGTAGTGACAGTGTTAAGGGAGTTGAGATAAACCCTAATTCTGCCTCGTAGGGTTTTAAATTTTCATTGTATGACCTGTATGCATCATCATTGGGGCATGGGGATTTGATTTCCAACACTATTAGGTCTCATCGATGACCACATGAGTTTTGCTTCAACTTAAAATTTGGATTTGTGATAGCAGACGATGAAATTGGTCACCAACAATAAGCAGAAATACACGTAATTATCAAAAAATGAGTTATTGGACTCACGTATCCAAAAAAAAATTATAAGTTTCTTATTTGTGATTGGCTAATTCCGTGACGTTTTCATGCAATTGAAATCCTTTGTAAATGCTAGTTAGTTGTTTGAGCGGTAAGTTGGAGTCTAGGTAGTAATCAGCGCCTCAGTTGAAGTTAGTATTCAACGCCTCAGCCATTGAATCGAAGATTCGTAATGCACATGAAATCCGGATACAGCAAGGTTAAATAGGTCGCTTGAGCCACCTGAAGAGATCGCTTGAGCGAACTAGAAGATATAATACGTAAAGGGAATTCAGACGATACAACAATGTTTAATCTGTCGCTTGAGCCACCTGGAGAGTCTGCTCGAGCAAGCCATGCCAGGTTAGAAAAAGTCTATATAAAGCATGCGTTTCATTATTTTCAGTAACCCTAACGGCAGCAATGTTTTCATCGCTCAAGCCACCTAGAGAGACCACTTGAGCGAGCTATGATGGGTCAGAAAAGTCTATATAAAGCGGCTATTCATTCTGATCACTCACCCTAACAACCACATCATTTATAGAGAGAGAAAAAGTTCGTGAGAGCAAACAAAACGCTGGTGGGTTATTTCATTAAGAGATTTGATGAGTTCTTAAGACCTATATGCTGACAGAATATCTCTCAAGGTAGATTGTTCATCTTCTACATCACTTGGAGTTCTTTGATGGAGTTCAAATGCGATTGGAGATTGGTCTAAAGGAGGAGTCCTGCTTAGATCAAGGATTTGAGGAGTTGAATACGAAAGAGCATCTATTAGAGCGGTTCATAAGGAGTTAGCAAAGAAGTTCTTAGCCAATATTAAAGGAGTAGCGTGGTTGTAAGAAACTCTGTTTCCGCGTTTTGCTTATAGTGCTCTCTTATTTCCCGTGATTTTTTCCCCGCCTTGGGGTTTTTCCACGTATATCTGTGTTATGCTTGCTGTTTAGTGTGTTGCATTTATTATCTTGCACAATCACGTAGATTAGGGTTTTATTATATTAATCGACAAAATTAATTTATTCTCCGTAATAGTAAATCAAGACGTGATTCGATTTCGATTTTTCAAGTGGTATCAGAGCTGGTCAATCAAAGTTTTTTAAAAAATTATTTTCAAAAACTTGATCATTGATTTACCATGATGGAGATGACTGTTTCCACTCCTCGTCCGCCCATGCTTAATGGTGATAATTTTGACTATTGGGAAGCTATGATGAGAGATTTCTTGATGGTGAAGTTTGGAATACTTGTCTCACGGGTTATACGGGTTATACTCTATCCATGTTATAGCTGAAGAGAGACAAGTCCCTAAATCTCTGTCTTCATATACTACTGCTGAAAGGGCTGCTCGTTCAACTAATGATAGAGTGATTAATGCCATATTTGCTGTTGTTGATCTTAATGAATTTTCCCATATTTGTAATTGTGAAATTGCTAAAGAGGCTTGGGATATTTTGGTTACTACTCATGAGGGTACTGACACTGTTAAGCAATTAAAGATAGTTTGACCTGGTAGTAATTAAAGATATGAGATTTTTGGATTTGTGATAGCGGACGATGAAATTGGTCACCAACAACAAGCATAAGTACACGTAATTATAAAAAAATGAGTTTCTGGACTTGCGCATCCAAATAAATTGAAAGAGGCACAATTTGAATTTATACAACACTCGCAGATCCATTCATGACATTATATAATTTTTAGAGGATGAGGGGAGAGATTGACCCAGTAGTAATTAAAGATATAGATTTTTGAATTTGTGATAGCAGACGGTTAAATTGGTCACCAACCATAAGCAGAAGTACACGTAATTATCAAAAAATGAGTTATTGGACTCGCGCATCCAAATAAATTGAAATAGCCACAATGTGAATTTCTACAACAATCGCGAGATCCATTCACGACATCGTATAATTTTTAGAGGATAAGGGGAGAGACTGACATGGTAGTAAAGATATGAGGTTTTCGGATTTGATCCCTTTTAATGTTTCACATTCGATGTCTCTCATCGATGACCACATAGAGTTTTGCTTCAACTTAAAATTGATTTTGCGATAACGGTCGATGAAATTGGTCACCAACGACAAGTAGATGTACACGTAAATATATATTAAAAAAATAGTTATTGGACTCGCGCATCCAAATAAATTAAAATAGCCACAATGTGAATTTCTACAACACTCACGAGATCCATTCATGACATTGCATAATTTTTTATAGGACGAGTGGATAGATTGACCTGGAAGTAAAGACACGAGATTTTCAGATTTGTTAAGTTTCACATTCGATGGTTACTACGACCTATCAACTACTCTACGGTCCAACCCTAATTGATTTTCTGCTAGGTAACTGTGAAATTGGTCTTAAAGAAATAATCAAAATATGCGTAAATAGTCCAAACACTTTAAAATAGTAGTGAAAACATAAAGTAAACCACAAAAGGTGGTAACCTAGATGAATAAGGTGTGAGAGTGAAAATCTCCCCCTCCGACATCGTCTCGTCGCAAGTTCGAAACCCACTTGCGGGTAGTAGTCCAATGAACTAGATGTTGTGTGGAGGGCCCTTGGTTCTCTCTAGCACCTATAATTGGTGGGGTTGCGGTGATAGGATCGCCTTCTCATGTAATATCATGGCTCAAATCGGACATTTTACAGTAGATGAAAAATCCAGTGGTCACTTCCACGGGGATCGCCACGATAGTCGCTCCTTTCCATCATTTTAGTTAGATAAGACAATAATAATAATTTTTAAAAAAAAAGAGAAAAACAAAAAACTGAAAGTAAGTGCATGGGACCCCGAGAGTTGCCAAACGTAACCTCTTATACCACTAGTGTTTGTCGTTATGTTTCCGTTGCACCCAAAAAAAAAACAAGTGTTTGTCGCTGCTCCTTAATTACTTATAGTATGTGCTTACAAGATACGATAGAATTCCTTGTGGACCTGTGGTTATTAAAGTTGCTCCAGTCCCAATCCAAATTTAGAGTCATTTTTTTTGTCACTGCTCCATTGAATTGGTCGACTCATCCGGAACCACTGCTGTCAATTTATTAGGTTAACAATGCTGAATTGGGGAACGGGGTGCTGTCCTTTTAAAGAGACAACTCCCAATTTGGGTCGTCCGTGCTTGACAATGGACAACTCGAATTTATTTGGTAGCGGACGGTTCGGATGTGTGTAGATAAGATGTGATCCGAGCCGTCCATTGCCGAGCACAGACGGCCCAAATCGGACAATATTTGGGAATAGCATGCACCCCGTGTCAAAATGCTTGCCCCTCGTCCCCGTGTTTCCAGATTGATCTGGGTTTTCCACTTCACTCATCTCATGCAGTATTTTAAAACCCAGACCGGATCTGCCGATTCAACCTTTCGAGTATACATTTACTCCTTCCATCCCTAAATTCATTTTGGGGTTGAGTGTTATTTTCAACGGTTTATATCTTTTAATGTGAATCTAAAAAATATGAATTTTGGATCTTGTTTGATAAATCTTACTTATTATACAAAATTTTCAAATCATAAAAACTATTATTAATGGAACCTCAAAAAATATGAATTATAGACCTTGTTTGATTGGGCTTAATTAACTCTATTATACAAAATTTTCAAAATAAAAAAAACTATTATAAATTAAAAGACATAAACCGTTGAAAATGACACGTAGTTCCAAAATGGACACTTATTTTAGAACGGAGAGAATATTTTTTTACATGCCTAGTTTTAGTGATTATATATTTTTAATATAATTATGGTATCACGGTTGGATTCCAGTCCGACCGCAATTGAATTGTTGACCTATTCACCCGGCCACTTCTCCGGTTCACTCAGCATTCACCGGTCCGGTTTCTAAAACATTGATCTCATGTTCGGAGACGCGTGGGCTAAAAAATGTCCGCCGGCCACATTGATCTCATGTTCCGAGCCGCGTGGGCTAAGTAATGTCCGTCGGCCTTAATGGGCCGTAAGTCTGTTAAAAATGGGCCAAGGACATAGCCATACGAGGAAGCTGATATAACCTTCAACGGAAATCTAGGGGGAGAGGGAGAGAGAGAGAGAGAGAGAGAGAGCGCTTCGAACAGGATACAAATTCTGCGTACATTACCAAAATCAATCGTCGATTTACAAATCTAGGGTTTAGTTTATTGTTAATTTGTTATTATCCCCTCCAATTCGATCCCATTCACGGTACGTTTCGTTTCCAATTCGACTTGAATTTCCATTCACATTACGCTTTTAAGTTTTGAATTTAGTTATTTACGGTGAAATTGATCTCATACCCATGAATTTACTTTCTTTTGGTGTTGAATTTTGGATACGTATTTTTTTCGTACGCTTTAGAATTTTAATATAATTCCATGAGCATCACCACCACGGGTGGTAGCCTAGTGATTCATGGCTGACTCCCAAGTGATTTGGGGATCAAGAGGTCAAAGGTTTGAGTCTTGCGAACGGCGCCCCTTGAACTTCGGCCTCCTGGCTGTGTTCTACTAGCCCTTCGTGGGGCAGTAGAAGCTATGGCTTTTTTGGTTCTTTCTGCGGCATGCCGCAGGAATGGAGTCCCTATGGTCACGCCCATGGAGGGCGAAGAAAATGCACAAAAATTCACCTCAACCGATAATATCACATGGACACTTGTTATTTCTATCTAAAAATTATGTGTTCTGTTGGTTTTCGTCTTATAATACTTCTGTTCATGAAACACAGGTTGAACGTACTTGTGTTGTTTGTGGTGACTTGATTGATTGTCTGGAACAGTTTGGTGATACGGTGTGTAGAGCAACATGATGAGGCTACAAACATATGGGGGACTTAGTTTGGTGGCTACACTAGTGGTTATTTATCATGCTTTTTATAGTAGAGGCCAGTTCTACCCTGCAATGGTTCATTTATCGACATCCAAGATCAGTTTGGTGATTCTTCTCAACATGGGTCTCGTCTTCATGTGCATATTGTGGCAAATAACCAAATGGGTATTCCTTGGATCGCTTCGAGAGGCGGAGGTCGAGAGGTTGAATGAGCAGTCGTGGCGGGAAATCATGGAAATACTTTTGCCATCACCATTTTCCGGCAGGACTTTTCACTCACTGTTCTTGCTACGGTGACCACTCTTTTGCTAATCAAGTCTCTCCATTGGTTGGCTCAGAAAAGGGTCGAGTACATTGAAACGACCCCTTCGGTTCGTATGGTGGCTCATATCCGAATCGTTTCTTTCATGGGATTCCTTCTTCTGTTGGACAGTCTGTTTTTGTACAGTTCTGTGAAAATTTTGATACAAACCCGTCAGGCTTCAGTTTCCTTCTTCTTTTCATTCGAGTAAGTGATTGCATTTATGCCATTGATGCTGCTGCTACTGCTGTTATTATTTCAATTACTTTTCTGTTGTAACTTACATTGTCGCAATCGAGACGCTGTGACTCGCAGGGTACATTCACAATGTTGTTGTCTGGTACTCAGTGGTCATGTATCGTATTGAATTGGCACTCACCATTCTTGATAGCCAGGATAAGTGATGATGACTCTAATGTGTAACATGTAATCTGTTTATCTCATTGACTTGATAATGCTTCATAGGAGACGGTGACATCATAACGTAAGTGGCTGAAAGATGTCTGAAGTTGGGGGTTTTGATTGCGGATAGTTATTCAATAAGGGACGTTTTTTACTCCTTTTTTTTGGGTCCATTTAGTGAAGTCCCACAAAAACCTATAGGCATTTTGGTAAAAAAAAAAGAAAAAGGAATGAACAATTATAAGAGTTTTTTTTTTTTTTGGTGGTGTTACCAATCGAAAAAGGAACATTCCTATATTAGCGTTTCAGTTTACCCTGCTCGAAAAACTGAACATGACATATTCTGGTGGAACATTCATTCACTCTATATGGGATTACATTTAAGATTTATTCCTTAAAAATGCTTGCAAGTAAATGTACAAAAACTTTTGACCACGTCATTGCTCTTGTTAATAATGGGACAATGACGGAGTAAAAAAGAAGTGATTGAGGGCATTTTAAAGCTACTTTAGTTAGCTATGTTCGTCTGGTGATTTATACAGATTCAGTTAACTGTTCTCCTATCGAGGTGTTGCGGAGATGCGGTATTGGACTGATAGATCATGGCATAATGTTATTTAACTATGTGATTGCACGCATGGTTGCATTTATGCTGACCATTTTCTATGCTCTGTGAGTTTGTTTTTATTCTCCTGGGGAGACTGTAGACTTTATACTTGCTACTATTGGGGTTTTTATCATTTATACAAGTGGTTAGTAGCGACCACTCATTTATGATAAAACTTTGTATGCGGCGTCCTTCCCCAATGATCAAATTAACTGCTGGCATGGGATCCCTGTTCCTATATATTTGGGTTCATCTGTTCCATTGTATTGATAAACGCGCAATATAGTGTGAATCGTGAAAGACTCGAATCTCAATACATGATCTTGCAGCTGTGAATTCTCTAAAAGAGATGAACATGAGTACATGACTATTCAGGGAAAGTGGATCCAGCGCTTGCAATTTATGTCATCGCTGGGGAAGGTTGACTGTGTGTGTGTTGGGACTCATTCGAAGCCTTATCACGATTGAGCAGTAGATACTAAATACTTGTGCAATGATCACAAAACCAACAAATACAACTTCAAAGACTGTATACTCCGGCATGAACCCTCATGAAATAAAGTCGAAGCCATAAATGAAATAATTTTTGCAGTGTTATAGTTAAGTAGTAACTCATTTCCGGAAGAGCATTGGTAACTCAAGACGTACAAATCTCCTGAAGAACAACCCTAGTTGCACGAAGCAGGAGTGGATGCGGGGACGGGAGCGGGAGCGGGTGAGGCGGAGCGGAGGCACCTAGGAGTTCCCAAGGTTGGGAGCGTTTAAGGAGCATATATAGATCATAGTTAAATATGTATATAAAATATCTTTAAATACTTAACCATCGAAGGAAAAGTGATACTTATCGAGAACTTTCCCTATCTTAAAGGGTAATTTTTTTGGAAGTTAGATATTTTCAATTTGCAAAACTTCTTGACTCGTATGATTTTCATATTCTTATTTCCAAACCCTTAAAAGTATGAGAATAATTGCTTTAATGCCCAATAAGCTCCCATCCTAGTTAGGAGCGAGCTCCGGTCAAGCTCCCATCCTAGTTAGGAGCGAGCTCCGGTCAAGCTCCCATCTTGGGAGCGCCGATTTGAGCTCCTGTCTTGGGAGCGCACCCGTTTTAGAAGGATCTTGCAACTAAAAGAACAACGGCAATTGACGTAGCTTCCAAATACCATTGACCACTTCTTGTTGGATGAATTAAAAGGGGTCCTGACTCATGATATGACTTGTTACTGATTAAATTGCGCAAAACTTCGACAAGAAAAATAATTGCTTGCTCATAGGAATGGCAATGGGGCGGGGCGGGCGGGTTTTTGGCATACCCGACCCGAAAATTATTACATAAACCCGACCCCGACCGGGTATTTTTTGGGTACCCCCGTTCCCGCCCCGATCGGGGGACATGTTTACCCGCCCCGCCCCGCTTCGTAAGAAATTTTAAAAATTTGTTAATCTAAAAACAAAATAAAAGTAAATACCTATAAATAAAGTGATATGTTAGTGTAATGGTTAAAATATTAAGGTAAGAATGAAAGTTTTTATAGTAGGATGATAATAAAATTAGGATAAAAATATAATATCTTTAGTATAATGATAATTAGATTAAAATAAAAGTATAATTTTATATATAAATATATTTCGGGGCGGGTAGCGTGGCGGGGTAATATAAACCCGAACCCGACCCGAACCCGGCCGGATTTTTATAATCCCCCCGGTACCCGAAAATTTGATATAAAAAAAACCCGCCCTAATCGGGGTGGGGCGGGGCATTTTGCCATCCCTGTTGCTCATAAATCACCTACCCACTGATGCATATGTACATGTGCGCACAACTTTGATGGTCCGGTGCATTTTTTTCAGTCTTCACTTTGACAGCATGGTTGCGCTGTTAATTTGACCATGATGCATATAACAAGGAAGCAATATGTACACCTTTTACCGGCTCTAAATCTTTACGTCAACATTTCCAATTTGTTGTAGGTCTATTTACGCAAGTTTATAATTTGGAGCCATGCTGCCTCAAACGGTTTTGTTATCTCTTAGTTCTACTTTCTTTTATTTCAGGTATATGATACTGGCGACAACAATAGTTTCGACATTTGTAAAGTATGTTTTCTTTGTGAGAGACATGCTTATGGAAGGACAATGGGAAAGAAAAGCAGTCTACACTTTTTACTTGGAACTTGTCCGGGACTTGCTGCACTTGTCTATGTATCTATGCTTCTTTCTTGTGATCTTCATGTAAGTTATTTATCTGACTTGGTTGTCTTGGTTGTCCTCAAGGCTAGGTCAGCATGTTTTTATGATTCCCGTACAGGTAGCTATGACATGGGCGTTGATTGCTTTGAATGTTTGTATCCATTTTTTGGTAGATACGTGTGCATGCTTACATGGGTATTTACAACTGATGTCTGTCTTCATGGGTCATGTAAATTAGAAAAGTGTGTTGGTTTGAAGTGTGTTCAATTCTTGAAATTTTGGCGAACAAGCTTCATTGGTAACATCGTACTCATCAATTTAGTTTGAGCTGAAGGATAATTGTTTGGCTTTATTAGTATGATACAAGGTAGTTAATCTGCTACATAAATAGGAGTGATATATGGTATGCTAGCATGATATCGTGAAGTGGTAAAAAGTTGCTTTCTTAGAATATGTTTGCGAGTTCTTTGTCTCACCTTTTGCATGGTAGATATCTGGCTGGTGGGTTGTCATTTATGTTGAAGTGAACTTTTGAATCGGGTAGGAAATTACCATTCTGTAAACCGAAAAAGCGGTTTCATCTTTGCTGGACTCTAATAAGCTAAGAAGCAAGAACACTTCCAATAGGTGGCAAGTCAGCTTTGGACACCCACACTCTTTGAACAATGCCTGTCACATGCCGGAAAGTTATCTGGACACGTCCTATCAGTCTAACTTTGGGAACATGACACACTTCATACTCTTGGGGACATGTTTGTCCATTAGTTAGGCATACCGCGTTGCAATATGAGTTTCACACATTTTTTTTCCCAAATCAGTAGAACATGCCGATTATTCGTTTCTATTTTTGATATGGTAGAAAACTATATTTATTGACTTGCCATGAACCTATCGTTTCCCTTTTTTGTTTTTGAAAATGGCTTCTCCACGTGTCAGTGTCGCGTTGGATCTACATTTGCATGCATGCTTTATGCTTAGCTAGAATTTTCCAAACATTTGACAATTTTTTTTTAAACATTCAGTTGTACATTTGAAAATGGTAAAAGTATGGCCGACGTGCTTGTATGCCTCTTTTCTCTCTTTTTGTTTTGTTGGTTCTCATTCTACAATTTTTGAACTTCCCTCTAACTAGTCCCCTATCTCCCCTGATTGTTTTGAGGAGTATCTTTATGGTGCTTTAATTCAGTGTTGTTTCTCTTTTACATGAACTGATGGGGTCACATCATAACTTGATTAGGTGGTGGTTATTTATATTTCATTTCAGTTATGGACCGGTAAGATCCAAGTTTATTGTGTTGTATCAGGAATTATGGTGTGCCTCTGCACTTGATTCGGGATCTTTATGAGACATTTCGCAACTTTAGGGTTCGCATTGCAGATTATATCCGTTATCGGCAGTTTACTTCTAATATGGATGACCGTTTTCCAGATGCAACACCTGAAGAGCTGAACACGTGAGTAGTCAAGCCTTTGGAAGTGTATGTTCTTATTAGTACCAATATCCCATTGCTTTAATGATTTGTTACTGATAATCGTTCAGGAGTGATGCAACCTGCATTATTTGTCGTGAGGAGATGACTACTGCAAAGAGACTACGTTGCGGGCATCTGTTCCATGTGCAGTGTCTTCGTTCGTGGTTAGAGCGGCAGCACACGTGTCCGACTTGTAGGGCCCCTGTTGCACCACCTGAAAATGGGACTAGTACTACTGGGTCATGGGCAGATGCTCATCAACAAGGTAATCATATGATTTTGTTCTTGGTATTGAGCAGCTCTTGATACATCCTCATTGTAATCAGCTCAAGTTTTTATTGAATTTGTGAAACCTGAATTTGACCTCTGGATGGTGACACATGCGGCAGATATCAAATGATTCTCCATTTATTGCTAGCAGAACTATCAATGTCATTAGATGGTGCAATCATATTCTGTGATATTAAATCTCTCTTTCTGGAAGTTATGTAAAAAGATTTATTCAATCAAAATGATTTGCAAACTTGGATGGTCTAGATATAATAACCTAATTTATCCCTTGGTGGTGTCTTTTAATTCTTTGGCTCGATTAGGAATTGTAGCCCCCTGATTGATCACTCTTTCCGCATGAGCAATTTTAGAAGTTAAATCATCTGATGGTTATGTAATGCATTGACGAGTCTTGCTTCATCCATGCTGTAAACATTGGCCAACTCTTTTGGCTGTGCACAGGAACAGCAACACCAAGTACACCTTCTCAGAGTTCAAATGGAGATGGTGAGGGAAATGACATTGTTAGGCAGCATCAGGCTAGACTACAAGCTGCTGCTGCGGCCGCCTCAATATATGGAAGATCTTTCGTTTATCCTTCTGTAAATACATTTATGGGGTATGCACTTCTTTTCCGTGACTTTTTTATGCCTTTTCTTTCCTGATGGCATGTAGACCTTAGCTACTCACACTGGCTCGTAATATTAGCAAAGGAGCTCCTGAGAGTGCACATAGAGAAAAAGAAAGATATCCACTTTGTTCACTTCACATTTCCAAAAAAATTTCCAAAAAGATTCCTTCCACATCTCTCATCTCTCCAATCATTAATCATATTTCTCTCTCTACTCATATCCTTTCATCCAATCATTATTTTCATTTTTCTCTCTATCTCTCTCCAATCTTTACACATCTCTCTAATTATTACTTTTTCCAAAAACTCATCCAAACACTATCTCAAAAAATTTCTCAAAAAATTTCTTCTCAAAACTCTCAATCAAACACAGCCATCATTTTCCATTATGTAGGGCTTTCACTCATAAAAGTTCAATGGCTCTGATATTATTTGTAGGGTCTTTTGAATCACGAAATTCTACCGAAAGCCCGGTCATTTCTAAGGACCCAAGAAAAACCATCTAAACCAGACTTCTAAGCTTAGTTCGGTCCTAAACTGCTCTTGTATATATGTTTTATTAACTTTTCATCATGGATTAAATCTATTGTCTTCATAAATGCACATCATAGGAGCTACTTTTTGTGTAACATAAAGTGTGAAGAGTTACTATTAGAATAAGGAGTGATGAGAGGACTTGCTTTCCCCTACCAATTCAGGAGTTGCTTTAGAAATGTACTTATCTCAACAACAACAATAGGGAACGGAGACTCTTTTCTCTCTCTAACTTCCCTCTCACTGCGCCTTCTCCACCCTTCTCCTCACCTCCTCCGGCCCCCTCTCACCCCATCTCCCATACCATACCTCTTTCTCTTCGATGTAGTCTGAGTTAGATCTGGTGGCCGCTGCTCACTCTGGTGATGAGGTTTGTCTGACAACTTTGGAGTCAATTTTGGCAGCAAAGTGGCATATCTACTGACACCGGCGCTTGATGGTGAAGACCGAATAAGGGCTTTTTTATTTTATTTTATGTTGTTTTGGTCTTCCCCTCCCTTTTTAGTGTGATTTTCTCCCTGTGTGGAGCTTTTACAACCCTATAGGGTTGTGTGCTTTCGTATCTTGATGGGTTTAATCTGGGGCCATTTTCATTGGTTTGGGCAGTGGCGACTTCAGGAGTTTGCATATATGGCGTCAATCACAGACTTGTGATCTAAGCTCTGATTATTGTAGTGGAAAGTCTTTTATACATCAATGAATCCTTCTAAAAATTCATATATGAGAACTTAAATCAAACTTCTCATCTAACATTTGTATTCGAAGAGGTACCATGATGTGCAAATATGGTTTTTAATCAGTGTAAATATGCAAATATTTTATGCAAATATGATGTACAACAGAGATTTTAGTGTGATGGATTAAGCAAATAGTAAAAATAAAGAATTTGCAATTCCATAGCTCTTTTCTTTTTTTTTTTTTTTTTTTTCTTTTTTTTTTCTTTTTTTTGAATAAATTAAGCCAAACAGACCTCAGAAAAAGAGAAGCTAAACAGACCTAGGGATCTAGTTTGCTTAATGGAAGATTTGTTCAGGACTTTACGTATGGCTGGGGTCTCTACATTTTCTAACTGTATCAACTCTTGGCAACCAAAAACTTATGCAATAGTGATGTATAGAACACAAATTCTCCATGGGGTCACCGACCGCGCCCACAACTCTATGAATGGCGTCGTCTATATGTTTGGGCTTCCCATTTGTTGGGTCTCAGCCTCCTCTTCCTTGACTAGCACTATTCCCAAATTATATTTTAGGATCTGCTTGCAGTATGTGCTACTTGAGTCTGTGCCTTTTAGACTGAAATGCTCATGTCTAGGTGTATACAGTTGTAGTTCTTTCCATGCTTTTGTGATGAAATCTCTTTGTAAGTGCCGTCTGGTATCTTGAATTAAATTTCCTATGTTCAGAAAAAGAAAAAAAAGAAAAAAAATAAAAACAGGAGGGAAAAAATCTAGCAAGTGCAGTCCATGTAATAGTTTTGGTTCGTGTATGAATCTATGATGTATCCTCTGTCTTACATTCGGCTGGAAGAAGTTCGACTCTGGTATTATTGTTCTGCGTGCGTATACGCAAGTAAAATTCATGCTGGAGGAGTACCTGATAAGAAGTTTCGTTCATTGAAGAAGTACTAAAGTTGTTTTAAATGTGGACTTACAGTCTTGACCCTCTGGTTAGGAG
This sequence comes from Vaccinium myrtillus, assembly GCA_016920895.1. Classification (NCBI taxonomy): domain Eukaryota; kingdom Viridiplantae; phylum Streptophyta; class Magnoliopsida; order Ericales; family Ericaceae; genus Vaccinium; species Vaccinium myrtillus. Next base: position 30,132,813 of record CM029280.1, on the reverse strand, counting down.
ACTAGGAACTTGGAATACACCAACCAACGAACCCAGATGTGAACTACAGTAGTCACTGTTCAGTTCTCGAGGAAAAACAAGGACCAGAACAAACCTAGGCCCCTATAAAAATTAAATATTTTTGCGATATTTGATGAAATATATTTTGCTTATGCATTTGCTTCTCTATTTTTCCTTCCCTGTGATATAGATGAACTTTTTTTTTTTTTTTTTTTTTTCCGGCAACAAAAACATTTGTTAAGGGACTTGATAGAGGTACATCAAGTATAGGGGAAAGGGGATTCCAACCAAGGTCGGAATAAACAACCAAATGGGACACAACCCATAACACCTGAAGGCCTACAAAGCCCTAATAAGACAATACAAGCATATAAACATAATGATTGGCTAAAAGAGGGACAAAAGTCCAAACCACCTTAGGGCCTAAAATGCCCGGATCAAACAATTAAAACCAGCTCAACACCAAGAAACCCAAAACCTAACCCTAGCTAAAATGCATAACAGTCACAGCCGCCGCCCACCGCCACTGCAAACAGTAAACCTCCAAACAAAGAAATGTCCGACGTTCAGGAGCTCCACCATGCCGCCAATGGCCACCCACCTGAGCGACGAACCAAACGCAAACCATCAAAACTGTTGCGGAAGCTCACCAAGCCGTTAAGCAAAGACCGGAACACCCAACAGTGTACACGGCAGGAGACCACGCCGGTCGAGCCACCCCCAACGCCATAGCCACTTAGCCTTTAGGCCAAAAACCAGAAAACCCAAGAGAAGACCTGGCGGTGGAACAAACGGGGGAGAAACTCAACCGAGAGAAAGTAGCGCCGGGAAAAGGACGGCCGAGATGGGTATGCAAGAAAGCTCTGGAAGGGGGTCGGAAAAAAGGAGAGGGGAGATGGAGAAGAAAGAGATACGTAGAACCATACCAGAGCCGATCTTGTTGGACTCCCGAAACCCCGACAAGGGCCGCCAAGAATGTGGAACAGGGGCCAATCTGGTCCCCATAAACGATCAGGTGTAAACAGGCGCTGAGATCCATGACACCAGTATCACCCGCCATAGCTCAAAAGTGCCCATAAAATCGAGTAAACTCGAAAATCCTTGTACAACCGCCAATCATTTTTGAAATAGGAAGAAGATGGGAAGATGCGGAGAGGAAAGAACATGGAAGGAAGGAGAGAGAGATAGAAAGAGAAGGAGGAGATGCCTGGGGGGGAGGGCGCCCCGATCATTTTTGAAATAGAAAGAAGATGGGAAGACACCAACCAACCAAGGGGGAGAAACGGCAGAAGATGCCTAACAGAAGCCCTAACTTTTGACATGGTTTTTGTATGTCGGACAAATACAAGCTGGAAGAAGGAAAATGAGAACTGATATATAAGCAATCTGAAATTCCTCTATCTGTTGCTTTGTTGAGACAGAGCTAGGCACTCATGGTTTTTTGACACTACTTTTTATGCATTGTTCTTGGTTGACATGAAATTCTTCTTGAGTGCAGGGCCCCTTCTAACTTTGGTGGACAATCTTTGGCTGGACAGTCGCAACAGCATCCATTTGTAATCCCAGATGGAGCTGCCAACTTGGGCAATACTCAATTTCCACATTGCAGTTTTGTCCCTTTCTTGGCTCCTGGATCAGATGTGAACGACCGTGAGAAATTTGGCAGCACTCTAAATATGCCAGATTTTCAGTTGGAGACCCAGAAACAATTTCTTCAAAATCAGATTGAGGTGTGCCGTACATCATCTCCTGGTCTTGTATCATTTATTCATTTGGCTTCTTTCACTACGCATGTGTTTGAATGAGTATTCTATATCCTTTGGAATTTAGCTGGTAAACAACTGAACGTCATGATTTATTCCAAAGTTCCTACTAGCATTTTTCACTTAAATGGTCAACCTTCGAAAGGAGAAGATTGTTTATGCCCTTGATATGATATTTAGGAATTAGGAGAATTGCTACTGTGTATACATACGTGCTTTCTAATGAGTATCCTTTCTTTATTTTGTAATCTAATTTAAAATTTGGCATCTGTTGCCTGTAAGGTGCTTCTAATTCTGTTTTACAGTTTAAGGCCATTATCATGTTCTGTTTCCATTTTCAAATGGAACAGTAGATTTCTTGTCATAGAAAATAATAATATTGAGGAACAAAGAAGTCACAAGAATTGATGCCTTAAACTAAAAAACAGTTGTTAACACTATGAAATTAGGCTGTTGGGGTTGGAATTACATGGTGCTTAAAACGTGAATCAATTTTTGCTTATTATGAGGATGGAATGAGATGTCTTTTTTAGAGCAGTTTCACTTGATTGGAAAAATACATATCCTTTTGCGCAATTATGCTTTGTTGATTGAACTTGCTCAATTATGCCAGCAAACTTAGGATTGTAAAAATTACTTGTTTTGTTTTGCTATTATGCTTGATTGTTCCCTCTCTGTATTTTATTTTATTTTTTCAACAGATTTTGCAAAACCAGCTCCACCTTCTACAGAAGTCGAAGAAGGCTGAGAAGGGAGTGAACACGACAAGTGTCCCATCATCTTCAGACTTCAAGGGAAAGGCAGTTGCATCATCGCCTTCATCTGTATCAGATTGCAGTCAACATCAGGAGACTGAAGAGCAAGACAAGCGGTGATAGACCTTGCAAATGTGGAACCATTACAAGGTGAGTCGGAGACTGAATACTGAGAAAAAACAGAGGCCTAAAGCGTCACCTTTTTTGGCAATAAGTTATGAAGTAGTTCTTGGAGTTCCAGAAATGTTGTAACCAAGTAACATCCTCTAGCACATGGTGCTATCATGTAGATTATTTAGGTTTTACAAAGAACGATGCCCGTTTGAAGAACAGTGTACATTGAAGACTTCTCCGTTTTCTTCTCTTGTTTTTCCGTTTATAGTTGGCAATTGGCATGACTTTGACAATATGCCATTTTCCTTTTAAGCAATGTTTTGTTCGAAGAACCGGGATATTTAGACCATGTTTGTTTATTGGGGAATGACTACTTGTTAAGTAAATTTCTGTTTCTCTTCTGAATTTCTAATATATCCAAAAGCATCCCTTACTGCGAGGTTAATTTATTTCTAAACTTTTTCTTAGGCCTTGTTCGGGACTTCATTTTCCAAAATCACTAATGGCTGCTAATACAGGTGTTCGGGACTTCATTTTCTACTATTTTTTTGGAGGAGACGCGATCTTTCGTTTTACTTGTACCATTTGTTTGTTTAATTCAGGAGTTATCTTCTGGAGTCGTGTTGTTACATGCGTTACTCTCTCATCCGTCATTAAAAAAAATACCACTTTTATGTTCGACTTGAATGTGTTAGGCATGGGAAGAAGCATGCTGCTAATATTGATGTTGAGCCATGATCTAACTCTATACGAGATTCATGTGTTGTGTTCGACTTGAATGTGTTAAGCATGCTGCCAATGGTTTTTTTTTTTCTCTTCTTCTTCTTCTTCTTCTTCTTTTTCTTTATCAATCAAACTCTATTTTTTGTTTTTGTTGTTCACGCCCAAAGCTGGTTTGGGGTTAGCTTTGTTTTGGTTTATGAGTTCCTGTTATTTAGGCCTCTTGATTTTTTACTTCTTTTTTTTTTTCGTCTTTATTCTTTTTTTTTTTTGTTAGTTTTGCGTTAAACTTTTTATGTTTCGACATTTGTCTCTCAACGAGAATACGAGATGAATCATAAATAAATAAAACTATGACCAAAAGTCAAATAAAGACAAAACCTTAAAAGTGCAAAAAGTACAAAATGTCACACTAATAACTATGTGAAACAACCCCTTGGTCTTTGGAATTTCCAAAACCTCTGACTTTGTACTTATTTCATTATTTCCTTATTCACAAGTAAAACGAGTTGACTTTAAACTAAAGTTGTTTGAGCTAGTCTAGTCAAACTAACAAGTTTCCACATGGTGAGTTTTCACGGGGATATTTTAGGTATTTTTGGACTATAATTTGTCAAATCATTTGATATTTTAGGTATTTTTGGACTACAAGTTGTTAAATTATTTGACGGTGTGAATAAAATGACTTGTTGATTTGACAACTTGTATTTCAAGAATATTGAAAATACCGAAAATACAATAGCGGTAACTTAACCAAATTCTATATTTGTTTTTTAGTAGTTCTTTGAAAAACAATAGAGGTAACAAAATAAACTTTGTTGGAAAACTCCACTCCTAGCTTGGGAATTGGGGATCCTTTAATGCAGAGCCGCACTACAAGGTTATAGTGTGACATCTAAGATGTTGATCCTGTAATCAATGGTTCAGATTTCATATTAGCATTTGCATGATCTGAGTCATCCATTGTCGAGATAAAATTTGAACCGTTGATTATCGAGATCAACGGCCCGGGTGTCGCATACAAGGTTGTAGTGTAGAGTCACACTGCAAGGTTGTAGTGTGACATCCAAGTCGTTGATACTGTAATCAATGCTCCAGATTTCATCTCGGCACTTGCATGATCCGAAACGACCATTGTTGAGATGAAATTTGAACCATTGATTTATGAGATCAACGGCTCAGATGTCACACTACATAATCTCTGGATTCGATGCCGCCACATAGTACCCAACCAAGGATCTAAGGATCATGTAGTGTAGAGCTGCACTACAACCTTGTAGTATGACATCATAGCCATTGATCTCGATAATCAACGTTTTGGTTTTCATTTTTCATATCGGATATTGACGGCTCGGATGTCGCACTATAGAATTCCTGGATTTGATGCCGCCACATGGTATCCAGCAGGGATCCATGGATCCTGTGATGCAGAGCTACACTACAAGGTGTAGTTCGACATCTAAACCATTGATCTTGGTAATCAACGGTTTGGATTTTATGTCGGCAATGGATGGCTCGGATACCGCACTATAGAATCGATATTGCCAAATGATACCCAGGCAGGGGTATGAGGATCTTGTAGTTCAACGCCACACTACCACCATGTTCGGAAAAGGTTTTTGAGAACTTGGTCTCACTTTTTCGGGGGTGGACCCCAATGGCAGAGTCTTGTTTTCTATTTCATCTCAATTTTTAGAAACTTTCCTCCAATTTGCGTTAGATGGGTTGTCACTTCAAAGACCGTCCATTAGTTCGCCCATTCTAAAATTATTCTTTGAGTCATCCAGAAAAAGAAAAAAAAAAAAAAACTGGTCAATCGTATAACTCTAAGTACTTGATCAAGTTGTCTAACTTTCTTTCAAACTTTTGTCAAAATTCAAGATCATAAATTGTGAATCACAATTAGATGATGGATCAAACACTTATAATTTTTCGAATGAGCTATTTTTTTTGGAGTGACTAAAAAATTAATTTTAGAATTAATGGACCGCTTAGATCATTTGTGTGAGTATTTGAAGTGGATCCCACGAACTCATCTCAGACAAAGTATGCACTAGAGGAAAGTTTATAAAAATTGAGATGAAATAGAAAACAAGACTCTGCCATTGGGGTCCATCCCCGAAAAAGTGAAACCAAGTTCTCAAAAACCGTTTCGAATATGGCCTACATCCTTATAATGCGGCATCCGAGTTGTTGATCTTGGTAATCAACGATTTGGATTTTATGTCGGCAATGAACGGCTCAAATAATTCTAGTGCCAAGACAAAATCTAATATTGACAATGATCAACGATCAGATATCGCACCACAACCCTTTAGTGCAGCTCTGCGCTATAGGATGTTGGCACCCAAAATTTCCTCCTTCAGCTCTGTAGGGTTTTTTTTTTTCCCCTAGGCAAGTACATCGCTTTTTATTTTTCGTCACTGGCTAAAAAGTACAGCTATGTTTTAGCTTCCTTATTTTAATAGTATTTTATTTTTTTGGTTTGAAGTTGAACAGCTATGTTAATGTTAGCTTGAAATTGAAGCAGAGAGCCAAACCGCCTCCAATCGTAATTTCTAGAGAGCGAAAGAGAGGCGCCACTCTCCCTCATCCCCCCAGAAACAACAATCGAAAACCTCCAGCCAGTCGTCTCCTTCTGTATCGCCCTTCTTTATTCGAGGGCCCCCTCTCTCTCTTCCCCCCCTTTTCACTCTCTCTCTCTAAAAGATTCATCACAGCGGGGCACACACCCCAGTCAGTCGACCGAACGACTTTACCCTTTTGTAGGTATCTCTTCAAAGACTGCACTATCTCACTGTACATAAAGAGGAGGGAATACCTCTCCCGTAGAAAACAAATTTCAAACTCTCTCTCTCTCTATGTATCGACTTGTGCTTCAGTTTGAAGCTGTGTCTTCTTTAACGGGAACAACTATATAACTGTCTGGGTTTTTGTGTGTGTGTGTGTGTGTGAAGTACTAGGGTTTTGTACTTGCGGGGTTTAGGGCTTTTTGAACTGGGTTTCTGTGTTGTGTTAGGATTTTTCCAGTTTTGATCTCTCCATGGCGGCGGAAAAACTTAGGGATTTGAGTCAGCCAATTGACGTCGGTTTGCTTGATGCAACTGTCGCTGCGTTTTATGGCACCGGATCTAAGGAAGAGGTGACATCATCTCTCTTACTTCTTTCTAATTTATATGTTATATGCATATATCACTCGCGTAAATGAGTTCATGACCTTTTTTGTTTTGTTTCTAGTAGTGGGGTCTTGTTCTGTTTAATTGCGGCAAAATGTAGGGAGAGAGGGAATAAGCTTTGCAATGGGGTATGGTTCACACTTGGACCCAGTTACCACGTCATCATTTAGGCATGTTATCATGAATGCGTGGTGATTCTCACTGTCGTAGTTGAATGTTGCGGGTTGGGTTTATGCACATCGAAAGTGGGGTTTCATCTCCACACGGTAAATTTGTTATTGATTGGAGATACTGCGTGTGCATAATGATGTGGTATAACCGTTGCATCGAATTCTTTACTGGTGTTTATGGAGTATATCGTGACTGGTGAGTTGGTGACATAATATACCTTGAGAAAGGTTGTTAATTTTCTACCACGGACATGTTAGTTGTGAAACTTGAGGGAAAGAATGTGGATTGAAACAATGAAAAAAGAGCTCATTGATACGACCGGCTATTGTTTGTCTCCAATGTTGAGCGGGGAAGAGCCGTGACGTCCATAGGTCCATGGTTTGATCTCCCTTAGCGGTCCTTGGAATGGGGAATTTCTTGTACTTTCTCAGTGTTCCCCAGTTTCACTGGGCAGCCGTTTATTTTGGTACAACTGCATATTAGTGTTCGCGATGATGACTTAAATGCTGTGGATGATGACTTAAATGCTGTGAACAAAAAGGATGAATGTCTAAAACATCATCCGGGTTGTTTCAATATATTGTGTTCTATTTTTGTTGTTCATATTGCTGTTACTGGAGTTGCATTGGCCACAAGCTTAATTATTAGTTCGTTCATCGAACATTGCAGAGGACCGCTGCAGACCATATTTTGCAGGAGTTGCAAACCAATCCAGACATGTGGCTTCAGGTGGTTCATGTTCTATCGAATACACAGAACTTGAACACCAAGTTTTTTGCTTTGCAGGTAAGTTGTAAAAGCAACTTTAGTTTATCACTTGGCCAGTATGGTATATTAATTTGCTTCAATTTCGTAAATCTTTGCCAGTAGTCTACAATCCCCAATTTGCTTCCAAGTCACTATGATACTTCTATGCATGATTGTTGGTCAAAATTTTATGTTGGTTGGAATTTGATTAATTCACTTTTATATTTTTAGTTACATTTAACAAGTAAAAGGTCTATAAAGCAACAATGCCACCAATTGAGGCTTATAATGTGCGCACTTTGTATACAGAGGGACCAAGACCACAAATCCTTTAAATACCTAATGCACATCTCCCCCCACCCACCCATACGCACAGATGCACACTCACCAAAAGAAGTCGGCAAAATTGTAAAGAAAATGCAAAAGTCTACCTGTACCCGAAAAAAACTAGGAGACTATCTGAGTGCCCCAGTCATTAAAATATCAAAAGCTCTGTACTTTCCTTGGCTGTAAGTGTACCAGAAAAGATAGTAAACCATCATCTCCCATGCCTTCCATCCTACCCCTTGAGAAATCTCATCTTCAAAAGCGAAGCGCTGTCAAACCCAGGAAGCCAATGCAATTCGATAATTGGGACATCAGGCTACAAACATAGCCACCAGACTGTGCAGAAGGAGATGATTTACACTCTCTCCATTAGACTTGCACATGAAGCACCAGTCCAACTGGAATTGCCCATGCATCTCATGTTTTAAGTCTTTAAAATAAGTAAATAACTTCACAAACCACTTTGCTCCATAGAAAGCCCACCTTGAGAGGGCTTTGGACTTGCAAATCCCTTTCAAGGAAAGCGCACATCATATAATGCAGGAAACTGTAAGTATGCTATTGGTTTATGCATTCACCAGACTGGGAGGGATGAGTTAAATCTCTTATACATTTCCTTGCAAATTCCTGGAAAATATTGAAATATTTTAGTTTTTGATGTCTTCAAATTTTGGTATGTAGAGGTAGATGTCGAGCAACTACGCGACATTCACAATTTTATCTGAGATATTTGTTTCCTAAATTGCTTTAGAAATTTATTTGTCATATATTGTACATTCAATCGGATATCAACTGAAGGTTCCGATGATCATATGGTTTTGTAATCTAACAGTCCCAATTTGCTATTCATTTACTGTGATTCTCGTTTTTGCCTCATTTAGCGAGTCACAAAGTCGGTAGTACTTTTCGGATCCTCATTTACCCTTGATTATTAGATGTTGAAAGTCATTTGCACCTCTTCTATAAATAAAAGCTGCTAAGACAATAACCACATGGTCTTAGGAAAAGAATTTTCTCCCTGGCCGGGTTGTAGTTTTCTCTCTCTCTTGCGCATGTTTTGGAAGTTCGGAGGGAGTCTTGTCAGTTTTTCACTTTCAAGTTGCAATGACAAAAACAAAAAGGGACACCATAGAGGCCTGAGGGAGGGGAAGCTGAGAAATCTAGTTAGTCCTCTCTATCCTTTCTCCCTTTGAAAGCCCGAAGAGCCTTGTGGAACTTGCCATCCGCCTGTATTGACGTTCGCTGCCGTCCCAACCCATCAACAGATACATTATAACTTATACTCAAGTGATCTAATTCTAGACCCTTGTTAAGAAGACTTGAATCCTGCTTGTATTTCTACCGAATTCGATCACAGGGCGGGCTGCTTATGATGGTTTGGAAGGGAATGATAAAAAGAAGGTGGCCATGGGGTTCGGGTGGTTGATTGTAGTGGGTAATGAACTCGGAAGGGTTTTGATGTGGTGGGAGGTGGTTGCGTTGGTTGATGAAGTTTGGTGAGAGAGAGAGCCAGAGAGGTAATGATGACTTGAGGGAATGAAGGTGATGGTGGTTGGACCAGTGAAGTAAGAGAGGAGGTGCCAATCATGGTGTTGGTGAGTGGCAAATTGACAACGGTTGGATGTGGGTTCTTAGAATTGGTTGGTCTATTTTTTTTTTTTTGGTTGGTCTATTTTTTTTTTTTGGTTGGTCTATTTTTTTTTTTGGTTGGTCTATTAGAGAAGAGAGAATGGGGATTCAGATGAGGGAGGGGGTGGGAAGAGAGATTGTATGAGCAAGGTTGAGGAATATTGTAACGGTGATTTTTGTACATGTTTTTTTTGGTCATTTGTTGATACATTCAGATCTAGCTGATAGTATGAATCCATGTAAATAATACAAGGTAAGAAGGTTAATGAATCTCCTCTGTTAAGTTCATTTGGTTATCCTTTATTGGAGGGAGGTAGGTGTGATGTTGTCAAACTAGTGGTGATTGCAGTAACAGATGCAAATCTTGGGAGGGGTCACTATAATTAAGCCTTCTAATTTGTTTACGTATGCATTGGTATTTTTCCGGGTGGGAGTAGGCAAATAGAGTAGATAATTTAGGGGAGTATTCATTAAAAGTAAAGGCTGGCTCATGACTCACGAGTGAGATTGTTTTTGTCACATGCTCCAACTTCCCTCCCATATTTTCTCAAGGACTAATTGATTAGGGTTTTTCTTTTTCCTGTGCATAAAGTGGTTGGCATGGTGCTTCTGTAGAAACTGTGTTCTACGTTCTTAAAAGCAGGATAGTGTTTATGCTTCTTTTTTCGAGTTGACGATGCAACTGAGCTTTAATGTTATTCTGTATTTAGGTTCTGGAAGGTGTAATTAAGTACAGATGGAATGCATTGCCTGTTGACCAGCGAGATGGTATGAAAAACTACATTTCTGAGGTCATTGTAAAGGTACGAGGTTTATTGTATTTCCTTTGTAAGTTCCCTTACATTGATGGTTGTTTTTCTCTTTAGTCTATGCTGAGTTGTGTCATTCACCTTAATTTCCCTTGCTTAGCTGTCCAGTGATGAGATCTCTTTTCGGCGAGAAAGGCTGTATGTCAACAAACTCAACATAATATTAGTCCAGGTAAATTGTACGGCATGCATCAGGGTAGGATAAGTAAGTTATTTTGCATAGTTGCAAGCATTTTTTGGGCAATATTGCAAAAGGAGGATGGTCAGTTGGGACGTCCTTGGGAAAGATTCTATGTTTATTCAAGCAGGTCACTTTTGCTTTTGAAGGCATCATGGTCGCAACTTTTGCCTGCCTTGTTATTGCATTTACTTCTTTTTGAAAGGTCATTCTGTTATTTGTTCTATTAGAGATCTATCGAGTTATTTTGAAATGTAATCTCAATTGTATATGACCTTCTGATTTACAGATTTTGAAACATGAGTGGCCATCCAGATGGCTAAGCTTCATTCCTGATCTTGTTGCTGCAGCAAAGACTAGTGAAACTATATGTGAAAATTGCATGGCTATATTAAAAGTAAGCTAGTTTGATTTTTCTGAAGTGAGTGGAGTAACTGGAGTTTGTTGGAAGCGTTTTCACCGTCTTGAACTGTTACTTGTCAGCTGTTAAGTGAAGAAGTTTTTGATTTCTCAAGGGGTGAAATGACACAACAGAAGATCAAAGAGCTTAAGCAGTCACTGAACAGGTAATTTCCTATTAAAATATCATCATTGGAGACTATCTTGTGATGGGTTCCCTATGTTACTACTGTACTCCCTTAAATGTCCACCATCCTGGTGGTCCCAACCTGTAGCCTAATATACTGTTTTACGAACTCGTAACAATATGAGTGACCATATTACTAGGCTAACAATGGACTGTGATAACGTGGGATATGTAAACACCTGGATGGAGAAGTTTGGCAATGGTCTCAGAATGTATTCGAGAGAATTTCTTTTCAAAATCTCGGGGTATTTTTGAGTTCTTCTTCCATGGTTAACTTGCTTCTTACTCCTCGCAATAGTCTTGCTTTTTGGGTCCCACATATGGGCTTTCTTCCAAAATTGTCTTGTCAATTTTTTTGTTTATATACCTTGTTTGGCAACATGTTTGTCGCCTATTGATCTATCACTGGAACAGGCTTGGGTTTCTCTATGGCTCTAGGTTTTGATTCTGTATAATATTTGTTTGTTTTTGCCTTGTTTTGTCTTTGAAGTTCCTGATTGACCTGAATAACTTATGTTTTTGTTTATTTAATCTTATCAGAAGATTTGTTGGTTTGTTTACAGCGAATTTCAGCTCATTCATGAGCTATGCCTGTATGTACTATCAGCGGCATCTCAAAGAACTGAGCTAATAAGGGCTACGCTGGCGACACTGCATGCTTTCCTTTCATGGATTCCTCTGGGATATATTTTTGAATCTCCGCTGGTTTGTTTTCTCTTCTTACATGCTTGGTTTACGATTTTTTTTTGTGGGGAAAGTGCTTGTTAAGTGTTAACCTGCACTTGCACTACCTGATGTAAACGGTGTTATCACCTACACCAGTATTTTGAACTGTTAATGTCCCAGCTAATGAACATGGGGCTGGGGCTGGGTATGAGAAGGCTATCATCAGGCTTCTTCCGTTGCTCTTTTTGGAGTGGAAAAAAATGGATGCTTCTTTTGTGTTTGAAACTTTTGTTTGAAGTGTTGAGGAAAAAGCCAAAGCATGTTGTGACACTCTTTTGTTCCACGAATTTTGCAGCTTGAGACACTCTTAAACTTTTTCCCTGTGCCATCTTATAGAAATCTCACCCTCCAGTGTTTGACTGAGGTATATACTTATTCCATTTTGCTTTTGCAAATTCCAAATGTTAAAAATGCTCCCGAACTGCTTCAACATTTTCTTTGTGATGTCTTGATATTGGCAGGTTGCTGCCCTTAATTTTGGTGATTTCTATAACGTGCAGTACGTTAAAATGTATACTATCTTCATGGTGCAACTGCAGGTACTAAATATTTCCATAAAAATAGTAGTTTAGAACTCTGGAACTAATTGTGTGGATTTGCCATTTTAGTTGTTGCTATTTTATGGATTCCATTCCTATTTTACGTTGTTCGATTGGGATTACTGGTTTCTCTTTGCAATGACTTGAGGTGTATTTGGTGTGTTTAGGCCATTCTTCCACCCAATACAAACCTCTCCGAAGCTTATGCAAATGGTTCTGGTGACGAGCAGGTGAATATTCCACATGCATGTATTTCTAGTTGGTCTTGAAACTTTTACACTTGCATAAGCCAACACTGTACTTTATTTGCAGGCCTTCATTCAGAACCTGGCGCTGTTTTTCACGTCATTTTTTAAGGCAAGCCTTTTCTTTGCTACTAGCCATTCTTGTGTAACTACACAATGCAAGAGCCACTGAAAAACCTCTGGTGGGTGGTTATTTCTAAAGTTACTGCACTGGCCTTTATCTTGCCAGTCAGCCAGTCCATCATCGGTTGTTCTCAATAAGTATTGAACTACGATGCTATTCAAATGGGTACTTAATGATTTTCTTATACTCAGTGTTCTAAAAAAAGGTCTGGAAGGCCTAGTACTCGCTGAAGGCGCTAGAAGGCCCGCCTGCACTAAATGACTACCCCGACTAATTGTCCGATAGGCTTGTTGCCCCGGAAAAAAGGTGTCCTGCACAAATGGCAGAACCTTGCTTATACTTGTTGAAAAAGAAAAAAATAACTGCACAAATGGCAGACAAAAAATCTGTTAAGAGTCTTAGCCATCAAACTTTTATGTTCCTTATGAAAACAGAAATGGTCTATAAGGACAATTACAATGAAGTTTCGGAGGAGATCAGGTATCCTTCTAGATCGTGGACACGTATTTGCATGATGTCATCCGGTTTCCAGATTCCCTACTGAGAAAGATTCTGCTGGCTAAAAATGCCAAGAGATTTGCCTTGTTTTTAGTTTTCTACATTCTTGCAAAGACAACTGGCATCAACCTTAAATTTCTGGTATATACTATGCTTACAATGGGCGACCTATGTGGCTGTGACTGCTTTCACTTGGTTAGTAGCGCATCTGGACATAAGCAGATTGGGAGCAGCTGATGTCTTACAATGCCTCCTATAACTATTAGCTTCTGGCGAGTACAAAGTTATTGAAAGGGCATCAAGGGGATGCTGCCCATGCACATAAGAAAACAAGGAACAAAAGGACATAAAACGGAAAACACAAAAAAGACACCAATCAATCAACTGACCTATACGTCATTCTAAACACCAAAAATATCTATGATGTCAACGAATTGATCAATGGATGGGTTGCGTTCCCTTGACTCCCAACTAAACAATGTAGATTGAAAAAAACTCTCTGAAACACTTGCTCTGAACTGCTCAACCATGCCATTAATCTTAGTTGTTTTTCTCATATTAGTTATATAAGTGGCAACTGGCAAGATTTTGATGATTTTGTGAGTTGTAAACTTGAAGCTTTGACCTTTTCTTTTTCCCAAATTTATTTGCATGTTTTGGAGTTTGATTCGAAGGCTGCCTGACAGCATCTTTAATTGTTTTTATGTTGGTGCAGTCGCATATTCGGGTTTTAGAATCCTCACCAGATAATATATCTGCCCTCCTACTGGGTCTTGAATATCTCATAAACATTTCGTATGTGGATGACACCGAGGTTTTTAAGGTACGTGTGCTGCTGTATCTCTTTAGCATCCCGTCTGTGATTAATCTAATGCGTTCCAACCTAGTTGCTCCTAAAATTTGACAGGTTTGCTTGGACTACTGGAACTCTTTAGTTCTAGAGCTGTTTGAGGCACATCATAATCTGGATAATCCTTCGGCCATAGCAAACATGATGGGACTGCAGGTAATATTGGTTCTTTGGGTTAGAGATTATGATCGTGTGGTGCTTTAGTGGGCGCGGTTTGGAGGTTCTATTTAGGATTCTTCTTCTTATTCATGGATATCTGGCTCCTACTATTTGTATTGGCCCACTTCATCTTCCTTGTTATATGAAACATGAGTCATAAGCTTCAATTTCTTGTGTTGTTTTATTATAACCCAGGTTTATGATTCCTTGTTGGATACTTTTTTGTTTTATCAAGGAGGAGCGACCTGTTTGCAGTGTAGGTAGTGAACAAAAGAACTTTACATGTCTCCAGCTGATCAAATCTAAGAATTTTCTCATTAGGGAAAAGTTATAGAACCGTAGCCAAGGGATGCAAGCTGTTTTTCTTGGATTTGACAGGTTGTTAGTGATTGACAACAGCCACCACTGTTTCTCCTTGTTTTTTTGCTTTGTTTGACTTGGCCTTAAGATTTATGTTTTGCTATTGTTTTAGTTGATCACATCTTAGATTAGAGGTTTGCCTCTTAGGTTAATTGTTTTCTATGCTCTGTTCAAATCCACACAAGAGTTGCTCTTGTTAGAAACTTGAAGTCATGAATGGAATGGATTGGCAGACTGCTTTCACAGCTATCTATAACTTGAGCACTTGTTTTGCACCTGGGAATTCCCTATAGTCTCCTTTCTTAGTATAATATTTTCTTTCTATCACGTCATGAAAACTGGATTGAGTTAATCAATGAGAATCATTGAAGAGATAGCAGATGATCTATATTCCAATGTGAGTATGATGCATGCACAAAAATATGCATGATGTTAATATATCTGCTTATGTATGTGTGGCAATTGTTGTATTTCCTGGTCTAGGTATTGCATCTGGTGTATATTGTCCAAAAATGTGCGTTTATCATCTCGTGCGTGTTTAAGGGGTTTGGGTGCTGCACTTTTATGGTGTTTCATTTTGGTGTTATTTTGCTGCGTTGTTTCCTTGCCTTTTGACTTGTACTCTTGTTTAGCTTTGCTTAGTTACACACACTAATTGATTTAGTTGATTTCTTTGTTGCTAGAATGTACGCACTTTTCATTGGACCTTAAAGCAATATCAAAGCATGCAAATTCAGATGTCAAACTTTCTAAGGGCCCTCAAATCTCTCCGACCTCTTTTTGTACTCTCACTACAAGGGACAATTAAGTAAATTCTCACATTATTTCTTTATCCACCCACTCTTATCCATCTATTTCAAATACCAAACAAACTCATTCTTAGCTTATCACCCATCTTTAATTAATCCCCCTTATAACATATCCACCTCTTATCCACCCTTCTTCCTTATCCATCCAAAACCTCGTATATCCATCCAAAACCTCGTATCCGCCTGACAAACGAGCCGTAATGTTTAAAGTTTTTATAATTAGAAAATGTGTAGATTTATGCTCCTATCGCGTTAAAAATCTCTGAGCTGAGTGTTCAATTGGCAGATGCCATTTCCAGGTATGGTTGATGGTCTTGGTCCTCAACTGCTGCAGCGACGGCAGCTCTATGCGGGTCCAATGTCCAAGTTGAGATTACTAATGATCTGCCGTATGGCTAAGCCTGAAGAAGTTCTGATTGTTGAGGATGAAAATGGGAATATAGTCCGTGAAACTATGAAGGACAATGATGTCCTCGTTCAATATAAGGTATTAAACCTCTGCTCGGCCAATGTGCTGTCTTTTCAACATAAAATGTTGAAGCGTCTAATCAAAATATTTTTGTGGTTGTGTGTGTATATTTTAGAAGTTATGCTCGGGATCCTTTTTGCTTTTGTGTGTTTTGTTTCTCTGCCTTTGTTTCTCCTCCAGTAACTAATTGTAATTGGATAACTTTGTGGTAGAGCATGAGGGAAGCACTTATCTACTTGTCACATCTTGACCATGAAGATACTGAAAAACAGGTATGAATTGGAATTGCCTGTGTGCTTGTTTTTTCAAAGGAAATGTGTACTAAAGTGCTGCTATTATCCTCTATGGATGTACATTCGCCATCAATGTATATGTCCTTATGTGATTAGTGTAGAAAATCTTGTTGTTGGCGTGAATGATCTTCGCTTGGTGGAAGGAATATAGCACTTGGATGTTTTGAAGGATTTATAATGGCATGAATTAACAATGTAAATGATTTATTGGACTCTAGAAATGATTTTTCCTCTTATCATTTGCCAAGAAACTTCATATATACTAATTTACTCTTAACAAATTTGTCCCACTTGATCTTTTGGCTTGAGGACAGGGAGTTATGGTTGGTGTTGTGTTGTATCCAGTCACTATCGACTTTTAAATTTAATGGGCTTGTTTAGTATCCATGCTTTAGAGGTGGATGTGTTGTAAACATTTCGGCAACAAAAGCTTGAAATTGAGTAGGATATTGGGTAAAAAGCGAATTCTTATCCTGATCCATGTGAAAGGCAAGAATATTTTGTTTATTATCAGATGTGACATTTTGCCTTGGCAAATATTGTTAGCATAAATTAGTGTATCTGATGTCTAATTGGGTACGAGGTCAGGCACATATCTGGTATCCCATACGTTACCTTTGGCCTATCGGATGGATACAAATTCACAGCTATCAGCACACCATGGCTATGTTTTTGAGTAGGAAGTTTTGCCTTACTGTGCTTTTAACATTGAATCTCGCGGACTATGCAATCTTATGTAATGCATTACATTTGTGCCCTCTTTATGATATAGATGCTGAAGAAATTGAGTAAGCAACTGACTGGTGAGGATTGGACATGGAACAACTTAAACACCTTATGCTGGGCAATAGGATCTATATCGGGGTCCATGATGGAGGAACAGGTATGCTTTTTTACACACTTGAGCATGGTTTATCCATAAAGAACTTTTTGGGGCATTGGGGCACATGCTGTCATGGTTTATGTTATGATTGTTTTCCAATTTAAATCTGCCTTCTGGGTTAATTTCATTCTCTGATTGGAGGTATTGCATTTTATTCCTCTTTTACTACTCGAATTCTATTATCTATATTTCATGAGACTGTATTCTGTCATATGGGTATTGCATGCTCATTTAATTAGTACATTTTACTTGACCTTTATCTATGACACAGTTGGGTTGTACAGTTTGGATATGTAGTTTTTGGTTATCAGTAGATTAATGAAGGTTTGCAACCTGCTTTATCAACTTGGTGGTATTGTCAGGCTAAACTATTCTTATGTTTCTTTCACGTCATCTCTGTTTTGTCATGTTTTTGGCCTTTTTCAGGAAAACAGATTTCTAGTTATGGTGATTCGTGATCTCCTAAATTTGTGTGAAATTACAAAAGGAAAAGACAACAAGGCTGTTATTGCAAGTAACATCATGTATGAATTTTTCGTGTTGAACTTGCGAACCGATTAATGTCTTTTGGTTTCTAATCTCCAATCTCGTTGCATGTAGAACAATAAAACTTTGCGGTACTTGTACTTCAAAGGTTGAGAATTTTTTTTGAGCTCATGATCTAAAAATTCTTTTTATTTACCTTCTTTTGGTTTTTTAGGTACGTTGTTGGGCAATACCCAAGGTTTCTTAGGGCTCATTGGAAGTTCTTAAAAACTGTTGTGAATAAGCTGTTCGAGTTCATGCATGAAACACATCCTGGAGTTCAGGTTAGTTGTTTCTCTTGTGACATTTCCTTGTAATTGGTCATTGTCGCTTTGCAATTTTCTGCCAAGAAACCTCCCGTCCCCTTCGATTCCAGTCATAACACACGTAACCCATAATATCTCAGAATGTTCTGTTAGGTGTAGCTCATAATCATGTTGATTATTTTTTTACCTGTGATATTCACCGAAAAAAAGAAACTGTTTCACCTACATAAGAGTTGTTTATGACCTAGCAACTTGAGGATCCTTAGTTTTTCTCAAGGCGAGTTGTTTAATTGTTTGGAAGACGTTTAATTGTTTGGAAAATCTGGTGCATGGTCCGCCAACAACTTCGTGCCCCCTCCGCGACCAAATGTATCATTGGTTGCAGTATGCTTTGAAACGGTTTTATTAGTTTACTGTGTTTTTTTAGCTCAAGAAAGTCAGCCTATACTTGGTATCTAGTGTCTTATCTTTCCTAAGAGTATTTGGCCATGAGTTCCACATTCATAATCAAGGGTGCAATATATCTGATTAGATTAAAGCCAGTCTTTTATTGTTTTGTTACTGCTTGATCAATGACTGGTTTGTCTTGTCTATTCTTTTAGAAAAGTTTTTAGTTTTTGCCGTACTGCAAATTGGCTAGTGTTGTGCTTTCTAGTTGATTATTCTGATAGCTTTCTTACTGTCAATTGTAAGTTTTGTTGGGCTTTATTAAGATGGGTGTTGCTAACGTGTGCCTATTTGGAACACATTAAGCACACAAACAAACAAAAACAACACATACTCCAATACACCTTTTACACTTTTCAATACACTTTCACATATCCCTATACACTTTTCACACATTTCAATACACTTTTTCAACCTTAACGTGTGCCTATTAGGCAAACGTTAGCATTTTCTATTAAGATTTGTCGTTCACCAAATGTGGTAATCTCCATTCTTGTTCTTTTAAATTGCTCAACTAAATGATATCTTTTTTCCAGTAATCCTCTGGCTCAATCCTACTTCCATCTTTATTCTTACTTTACTATGGGTAAATAGAAGGTTATACCTCTTTATCTTGAGAAAAGTGAACTATTCTTTTTGTCATTTGTGTATGATGTTTTCTTTCAGGATATGGCTTGTGATACATTCTTGAAAATTGTCCAGAAGTGCAAGCGAAAATTTGTCATTACACAGGTCCGTTATATGGTTTTGGTGGAATTGCTATTGGATATATGGAATAAGTCTTTGAATTTTGCAGTTGTTGTCTTCTCTTGTTTCTAGGTTGGAGAAAATGAACCATTTGTATCTGAACTGCTGACAAGCCTTCCAACAACGATAGCAGATCTAGAGCCTCATCAGATTCATTCGTTTTATGAATCAGTATGTTGATCTGATGCTTCATTAGTAGACTCAGCATAAAGTGGTGTTGTAATATAATTATTGGTGTCCTGCTGTTTTAGGTTGGTCAAATGATTCAAGCAGAATCAGATCCTCAGAAGAGGGACGAATATTTGCAGAGGCTGATGGAGCTTCCCAATCAGGCAAGCATATATTTTGGGCACCTCTGAGAATCCTGTATAAAATGAGTGCTTCTCTTTGTGCATGCTGATAAGTGGGTGTGAGCATGTGTGACATGCTCAGAGCTGTATCAGTGTTTGATGGTCACTTATGATTTCATTATTTTGGGCAGAAATGGGCAGAAATTATTGGACAGGCACGCCAAAGTGTGGACTTCTTGAAGGATCAAGATGTAATCAGGACTGTGCTTAACATATTGCAGGTATGTAACTTTATACAAGGATTTATGAGATTTCATTTTGGGGTGTACACTTGCAACATATTGCAGGAATGTTGGGGTTGGGGGAGCTGGTTTGTTGATTGGTCTCTTTTTGATGAAGCTTATTTAATTTATATTTTCCTTTTCTCCCGCTTTTTTCGGGTTGCTTGACAGACAAATACAAGTGTTGCCACTTCACTTGGAACATATTTCTTACCGCAAATTTCGCTGATCTTTTTGGACATGCTTAATGTGTACAGGTATGATTTTAATTGAGAATTTGGGCTTCAATACTCTCAGCAATACTTCTGTTGGTTTATTTTGTTTGGACATTGAGAATTAGAAGACCTTCTACTAACGTTTTGATTTTTTTTTTTGCTACTTGTAATATTTGGTGCAGAATGTACAGTGAGCTTATATCAACTAACATTGCGGAAGGGGGTCCTTATGCGTCTAGAACGTCTTATGTAAAACTTCTGCGGTGAGTTCAGATTATTTATCTTCTGTTTTGTCTTGGTGTATTGTACAGAGCACTCTGTTCTCATTTTTCTAAATTTTTTTCTCTTGTAACAGCTCGGTGAAACGAGAGACCCTTAAGCTCATTGAAACATTCTTGGACAAGGCTGAAGATCAACCACAGATCGGAAAGCAATTTGTGCCGCCAATGATGGATCCTGTACTTGGTGATTATGCAAGGAACTTGCCTGATGCAAGGGAATCAGAAGTCTTGTCGCTTTTTGCTACAATAATAAACAAGTATGTTGCAGATATATATATATTTTTTTGCGGTTTTATTGAAGAGTTAAGAATCCTAATGAGAGGGATTTTGGCAGCAAAGGACAATGCTTGCTTACAAACTTGGTAGCCATTGCTGGGTACAATTGATACTATTGAACTTATTCGAGAACACACACGCGCGCACACACACATATATAGTTTTCATGTCTCCTTGAACTTGATGTGTTTCTTTTGATAATATGGCACCACTTTTGGATGCTGGTTCGATTCCAGCTTGTAGGTCACAGCTCTGACCCTTGCTATTTCAACTATTTATGAATTTGTTAACTGATTTAGACTTATAGGTGTTCAGAAAATCTCTTCTGGTCTTATCCCTTTCCCCAAAATTTTGTTGAACTTGAGGAATACTGTGTTCTACTGCCTTCGGCTGACTTTGTTCAGTAATCAGTACTCGTCATTTCCTTTTCTGTTTTCTGCCAATAATATTTGTTGCATTCATCCTTTTTTTTTCTTTTTCCCGCAGGTATAAAGCTACAATGATAGAGGATGTGCCTCGTATTTTTGAAGCTGTTTTCCAATGTACTTTGCAGGTGAGAAATAAAGCTGCACTTTGTAGTGAGTAATAACCATATCATGTTTTATCTTTCCTTCCTTGTGTACTGAAGGGTAACATTGAGATGCATCCATGGCAAAATGTGAGGGAACCTTCTCTGATATGCAAAAGTAAAAGTAGAGAGGCATTCCCTTCGGAAGCCAGTTCACTATTCTGAGGAATAGAAAAGTTGCAGTTTTCTGTTTTTGGTCTTAACCAGTAAGTTGTACGCCCATGATGGGAACATGGAATGCATGGATGTTCTGCTGTTTTTTTTTTTTTCATCTGTTGACCACTTTGTTATATAATTCACAAGTTGTTTCCATTTACTTCAAATGAATTCCATGTTCCTGAGACAAAACTAATAACCCTGAATAAATGTGTGGGGTGTCAAATACATTTGTTAACTTGTTTATTAGGAGCCTTTAAGCATGCATAACAGAATGATTTCCTTCATGTGCTAGTTTCTCGGCTAGTGGGCTGTAGCTTATCTCTCATCCTCTTTCCAGCAAAACTTCGTGTATTTTCCTGTTCCATGTGGATATATACTTTGTCAGCATGGCTGTTATTTGTTCAAACAAGAAGTGTGCTGTTAGAATTCATTGTGAATATACTGCCATTGACCCTTCTAAGGTTTTTTGTTACTTGTTAAGCCAGTTGAGTTCAATTTCACCTACAATGTATTTGTTTCAACTCCAATGTTGTATGGATGAGCTGAGAAGTAATTTGTTAATAACGTGCAAGAGTAGTACTGGACGTATTGTGAAAAATTAATAAGCATGTTGGTCAACTGGGAGGCTGGGTTGGCCTAACACTACTATTGAAGGACTATATGGATCGGAAGACCAATCAATTGTCTAAAGTTATCATAAGTTCGTGCTGTGCCCGATGATACTAAAGGTCGCGGAGGATATGTTTCGTACTTGTTTTCAGAAAGATTTTCTGTTTCTTTGATTCTGTTTATGGCGATTATAAAATATTCCGAAGTTGTTGGCAAAGAGGAGAATCGGACGGCCATGGCCTGGCTTTTGATGTGTGCTTGTGCCTCTAGTTTTCCATCGGTTTTTACCTTATGTGGCTTGTACAATGTTTGAATTGTTGTTTCTTCTATTGTTCTGATAGGTTTTTACTCGACAATCTGTCAATAGAATATTAGATCAACTAATTGCCCAGATACTGTAGTTCTTTTCCATAAATGGGTTACGAACTTATGTAGGGGCTCATTTTGAGTTTCTATTGCTCATATTGTCCTCTTGAGCTATATGTCCCAACCCCTTGGGGGCGTTGACTGATGTACACCAGGGTCCAAGGCAAAGCTTCCTGTGCATGTATGGACTGCAAATAATGCATCACGTCATGTCTTTGGTGCATTGGGATTTGATGCTTAAGGCATCTTACCTCTTAAAATTGCTTGGCCGGTATTTCCTTTATTTGGTTAATTGGATGTTGAGCGAGGAACTTTGAATCATTCAAACATTACAATGTACCAAATGTGTTGTGGTTGACATCTCCGGTTGACTCATGTTTCAGATGATAACCAAAAACTTTGAAGATTACCCTGAGCATCGCCTCAAGTTCTTTTCACTGCTTCGTGCCATTGCTACACATTGTTTTCCAGCTTTGATTCGGCTGTCAAGCGAGGTTTGTGTTAATATTTGTCCCCTTATTGAGTCTTGTCTTAATTTTTACATTGCAGATATTTGACATGGATGCAATCTTGTCTGTTCAGATGTGTATGGTTGATTGTTGAACATCTCATACTGTATCCATAGTTTCAATGAGCTTTTTCTTGTTTCATATATATATTTGTTGTTATTTGTGATCCACACAGCAACTAAAGCTAGTTATGGATTCTATCATTTGGGCTTTCCGGCACACTGAGAGGAACATATCTGAAACGGGGCTCAATCTTTTGTTGGAGATGCTGAAAAACTTTCAGGTGTGATTTGTCACGGATTCTTTGTGCTCTTCTGTTGTTTTGCTTTTATCTCAATGAAATGGTTTTGATCGTCTTTATGGTTATTTGGCAGGCTTCTGAGTTCTGTAATCAATTTTACCGAACTTACTTTGTGACCATCGAGCAAGAGATTTTTGCCGTCTTGACTGACACATTTCATAAACCCGGGTTCAAGTTGCACGTCTCAGTTCTGCAGCACTTGTTTTGTCTGGTATGATCTCTTATCCTTTCATCCTTTACGTAGAACAAGTTTGTTTCATTTTCCAACCCCTCCACCTCTTCTGCCTGCCTGCCTTTTTTTTTTTTTTATTGTGGAAAAGGAAAGTTCATTGCTGTTCTTGTGATTTGTTTCTAGGTGGAGTCTGGCTCGCTAACAGAACCTTTGTGGGATGTGGCGACTGTTCCTTATCCATATCCAAACAATGCAATGTTTGTTCGTGAATATACCATTAAACTTTTGGGTACATCATTCCCCAATATGACAACTGCTGAGGTATGGACTGCAATGTTACATGAAAGATTGTGTTCTTTGTATATCACTTAATTGATGGTATTTTCAGGTTACTCAATTTGTGACTGGGCTGTTCGAGTCGAGAAATGATCTTTCCACATTTAAGAATCATATTCGGGACTTCCTTGTGCAGTCAAAAGAGTTCTCAGCTCAGGTTAACACCAGCATAACTTGCTTTTACTCTGTAACACCAGCTGATAGTGATCTCTAATAACCCTGTGATGATTGATCCCTCCCATTATTTTGTTTGGTTCCTATTTTTGTGGATTGCTCAAAAAACCACTACCTGTTGGGCTCTGCTTTTTATCCACCAGGGCTTAAGATCTGCTGTAATCTGTTCTCAGCCTGATGAAAACCCTCTTAAGATATTGTGTATATTTTGCAAGACCATAAATCATAATGAGATGAGTAAAGAGAAAAAATCCTAAAAAATTGAATGGATGATTTTTTAGGATAGATATAAGACGGGCGATACTGCACGAGACCGGGTGTTTGGTCACTTACTGATACTCCCTCCGTCCCAAATTGCTTGCCCTTTTCAGGAATCCATGCATTTTGCACACAAAAAATGATGATGTATAAGCATTGTTTTCGTTTCAAAATTTTTACACCAATTTAAAGATCTCATTGAGTAGAAAAAATTGGTGTAAATTTTTTTGAAAAATAATTTTCATAAACCCATCATTTTTTGCGTGCAAAATGCATGCTTTCCCAAAAGGGGCAATCAATTTGGGACGGAGGTAACAAATAAAATGGGTTTAGCTTAAATAGTGGTGTTAAGGTTGATGTGTGGTAAATGGAGAAGAGGTAGAATTAGAAAGATCTCGTTCTCATTCTCATTCTTAGCTCATATGGAACTTTTCCTGCCTTTAGGCCAGGCTGGCCAGCCTTCGGATACGAACAGCAACCGAAGGATTTTGATAGTTAAAATAACGTCTCTTTGCAATCGAATCCTGAAACTATGGCTCCGAAGGATCCTTTGTTCGTAAGTTGATTAGGGTGCGTAAAGAGAGGCTAGATCCTCCCGGAGAAAGACAGAAAAATAGTGAAGTGTTAGGTGTTGCACCGATAAGTTGAGAGAATGTAGAATAAGTTGGCTTGACGAGATATAATGAAGACCAGTAGATGCAATAGTGAAGAAAAGTGATACAACTATTTTTAGGGCAATGCTGGGGGAATGAGACGACTTAAATTAACATGTCTGAGAAATTCTCAACAGATAGCCATTGACAGTCGCCCCAAGTGGTTGCTGAACAACGCTTGGTTCGTGAGTCGTCTACATATCTTTTAAAAGCATTTTTGACGAGGACTCGTGTGATCCGGTGGTCGTTGGAGTTTAGAATGGTTTGTGGGGGTTTTCTTGATTGCTGTTTTGGTAACATTGTTCTACTTTTATGATCATTCCATTATGCAGGACAACAAGGATCTCTATGCAGAGGAAGCTGCTGCTCAGAGAGAAAGGGAGCGGCAACGGATGCTGACTATTCCTGGACTTATTGCCCCTAACGAGATACAAGATGAGATGTTGGACTCATAGATGGCTCTAAGGTTGCTGTGGACACTAATTTTCCTGGGTCAGACTCAAGATTTGCAGTGGGGCGACCGGAATACGCATTTGTCAAGGTTACAAGATCAGTATTTTTGCCAATTTTTTTCCTCAGGTATCCTGAATTTCTTTAGTTTCGAACGGGTGAATCATGAAGGTGTCCCCAGTGCAAAAGGCTTGGCTTAGTGATGAAACTATTTTGGGTTGTAGAGTACACTTAGATTCTAATGTAGGAATATAGCAGTCATTTTTACGGGTTCCTGAACTCGGCTCTGACATTGTTGTAGTTCATGCCGAAGCTGAGATGCAGAACCGTTGGAGTGGCGTTTTGGTATTGATGATATTCCAAAGTAGGTGTAATGTAGACCTCCTTGTGCAGATTTTTTTTTTTGATTTATTGGTGGAAAATCACGTATCCTTGGGTACCGGTAGAGGGGTGTGATTTTTGTGCGAATTATGTGAACCATGCTGAACATGCAACTTCTGCGATTGTTCTAGTTTTGAGTTGCCATGCAACTGATTTTGTTGGAAATATATTGCATGAGATGTTTTCACTTTTCTGGAATATGATGAAGGTGAAAGATAAAAGAGAAGCCAAACAAAATGCTTTTAGGGCTCCCGAATACCTTGTGTTATGTTTCAACATGTGGAAAATTTGAGCTCCAAAAATTACTTGTGGAATTTTTTGCGAGGTCTTTAAAAAATCTCTCAATGAAATTAATTGAAAAGGGAGGAAAAGTGGGGGAGGAGCTTTTCAAACTAATTCTCGTTGGAAAGAGTTTACTGAAAGGCTTAGTTTGAATGGGTAGGGATTAGAATACGGTGTTAGAATAGGAATGCGATTCCTCATGAAACATCTATCCGGAATCACATTCTCAGGAATGCGATTCCTCATGAAACATCTATCCGGAATCACATTCTCAAGCCAAGTGAAAATAGACTGGACAATGTTTGCTGGATCACTTGAGAGCTTTCAAATCCCTCCTCTTCTCATGGCAATTCAAAATTTCAGGCTTAAAAGGGAAGTGTTGAGTCCACTAATTTTTTTTTTAGGTAACTGATATTGTCCCTTCCTAAATTTGTTAATGGCATTCTAAAAGGTTAGTACTAATATCAATTCCTATGTTAAATGATATGGACTTGATATTAGCATTTTCCTTTTTTAGTGTCGTTAACAATTTGGAGAGTGTCGATATCAATTTCCTTTTTTAAAAGGGACAAACAAAAAAATATATTTGTCATAACTCGGGTCAAATTCACTTTAAGTTGTATTCCTTTCGTCCCTTTTTAATTATGTTGCTTTGTAAATTCAATTTATTAAAAAAATATGATTGTTATTTCACATCAATTTTCGTGATCGTTGCTTCTTTTAGATCAACTTTTACCCTCAATTTTATGTCTTTTAACATCAACTTTTACCTACAATTTGCAAAAATTTCCTCCACTTTTACCCATTAACACTTTTTCCGTTAACTATTCGAAAGGGCAAAACAATAATTGTACAAAGTTTTATCAATTAACTTTTCAAAAACACTTATTAAGGGACCAGATCAAAATGGAATACTCATCAATTAAAAAGGGACGGAGGCATTTGTTGTGGTTTCCGAATATAATCATAGAGTTGGATTGCCATAATCCACTTGATTGCAAAAATCTACTTACATTTATGGTGCATTTTATATTATTATTATTATTATTATTATTATTGTAATGGGGATTAAAATGGTAAGGATTCACATCATGATCTGATAAATACCAAAAACAGACTCGACTAATCCGTTCATTGCATTAAAAAAGATACAAAAAAGGCTTATCCTATAAATTTGCTCGCTCTTGAGGTCACGTGTTCGAATTCTTTAATGTGATACCAACTTTTTTGGCCCAGTCCAAACAAAACGTTGTATTGATTTTAATTGAGTTCCCTACTAATGTACGATAGATTTGGCCACTTAACTTATTTGAGATACGTGTGACGTAGATAAATTTAGTACTACTAAAAATAGGGAGGATTCAGGTCTATCTTTTATATTCATTTTTGGACGCAGAATCGCATTTTCCAAAACCAACAAACTTTCAGAAAAGTGATCAAAAAAAAAAAAAACAAACTTTCAGAAAAAAGGAAAAAATATACTTCAGGGGGAGGGAGAGAGAGAGAGAGAGAGAGAGAGAGAATAAGGAAAAAAAAATTCTGATCGATCGCTGAATTCTAGTTGTGAAGTTTCGCTGGAATTTTCATTTACACGCAGTCTTTACCAGTTCCGATCGGAGGAAGTTTTCCCTCTCCTCCATCGTCAATAACGAAGGGTCGATGCGTTGACGCTTCTCTCCAGCTCAAATCTGATCTGTTTGCAGAGAGAGAGAGAGAGAGAGAGAGAGAGACTAATCGCTGATCGGGAAGCCGTCATGGGACAAGCCTTTCGCAAGCTCTTCGATTCCTTCTTTGGCAATTCCGAGATGAGGGTACGTACTCTCTCTCTGTCTCTAACAGTTTTTCTTTCATGAGCTTTCGCAATTTATGTTGCCCGTTGTTGAGGTTGTCTTAACTTGTTTCTGTTTTGGATTTAGTTCCTTTTTGGTTGAATTTATTCCTGTTTTGGGTTAATTCGGCTAGGGGTGATAAACAAGCCAAACTAGCCAGTCAGTTGTTCAAGCTTGGTTTGAAAATTTAACGGGGATCGAAACATGTTTAAGCTTAGCTGGTTTAGGAGACAGGTCGATCTCGAATGTGTTTTAATCGAGCTGAACAGGAGTTGATCTTCAGTAACTTGAGTTATTTATATATCATAAGCGGAATGATCCGAGTACTAGTAATAGTTTGTTGGGAAAGCGTAATGAAGTTTAAAAAATATTCATGCGTGGTTTTGTTATAAAAACAAACCAATCTTGAATGAGCTTTTAACAAACGAATACGAGCAGCTTTCAATGTTCTCCAGCCATAGTAATGCGGCAATAGTTTTGTTATGTATATACTATATGTCCTTGTAGAAATAGCACACATTTTGTAGCTCTTTCTGATTGATATTAGTTTGAATGATAAGGAAATTGCTGCTATTTGGAAACTTATTAAGATTCTCTCATGATCTGTATTGGAAACTTTACCTCCAAGATCGCAAATTTTTAGTTCAGTTGCACTGCACTTCAGTTGCAAATGAATGCTCCAACATGAGCCTCAAATTGGGTGGTCTCATATATGCTTGTAAACTGAAGAGGTGCACAGACCAAATCAATTGCACAGGACGCATTCTTGAATTTGGAAGAAAAAGAAGAGTAATATTTGTAGCACAGGACCTATTTTTAGACCACTTAGACCGAAATAGCATTCACATAAACGTGCTAACATAGAGCACAATCGACATTGAAGAGATTAGTTGACATCAGTAAAAGGAAAGGTGACTCTTGATTTCTAGGTTATGTGGCAGGCTGGCAGCACAATGATTTCAAATCATGTGGTGAATACAGTTCAATTTATTATAGGCCAATTGAATTCCCATATATTACGAAGAAATGTAACTCTGCCACCCTAATATCAGGGTATCTAAACCACTAAGAAACCTACATGGGATTTTGGACCACAGTATGTCCCTTGGCAGTTACAAATTTGAAAGTCCATGGTTTGCGTGACCGTGGAATTACATGGTCCGTGGATTGTCTAGTCCAGGTTTAAGATATGATATGTGGTCAATCTAGATGCCACTGTGTGTGTCAAGGACTCAAGGTAGTTAATAATTGTGCTTAAGAATGAGTAGTGAGAGCTTTAGTAATCTGTGAAACCAATTTTGTCCCAATGTTGCATATCGATCTACTTGGAAATGCTATTCATTATCAATTTTCCGATAGGGTAAATCTTGCATGCTTGGTCCCCCACACTCTGGGTGGGACGTAATGTCGAGCTCTGCTCCTAACTGAAGGAATAGCTAACGGCTGTAAGTGGTCGATTGGGCTTACTGATTCTGAGGCTCCTTGTTATGTGTTGAGAGTAGTTGTTTAATCTACTTGCTTTTTGGAGGAAACCTCAAGGTGTGCTTCTAGTGTCAAATCACGGCAACGATTTAGGGCTTATGAACAACAAACAGATGGAAGGAGGTGGGATATTTGTTGTTCGATGATTCATATATGCGAACTAAAGGTACCAGAAGGAAACCTTTAAGGAAAGCTAAGGTCCATCAAGAACACTCAGCCCCACAGAAGGGAACCTTTACGGAAAGCTAAGGTCCATCAAGTACACTCAGCCCCAAAAGCAAAGACATTTGTTCTGTCTTCAAGATTAAAAAAAAAAAAACACAAAAAAAGAAGGAAACAAAGATAGAGTTTTAATTTTTCCAGCCTGTTTGTCTCCACCTTCCTTCGCTTGCCTTTAGTGATTCCTTCTCTTTATTGTAACACACAGGACCAACCATTCATTGATTTGTATTGAGTTTAAGGTGATCTGAAATTGATCTGCTGGTTTGTCCCACTAGTTTTGAGGTTTTTGTGATTGTGTGATTTATAATTTCACTGTTTTAGGTTGTGATGCTTGGCCTTGATGCTGCTGGTAAAACAACCATCCTGTACAAGCTGCATATTGGAGAAGTTTTATCAACCGTTCCTACAATTGGTATGTTGCTCATTATGAGAGATCATTTTCGTTTTATTGCTGGTTTGGGTTGCTGTGCAGGTCACTTTGTCGCATTGATTCTAGTGGATTATTCCTTTCGTGTCTCGGGCCTTCTGGGTGTCTGGGCAACTGCTTGCTGTTGCGTTTCTTTTCTTTCTGTTAAATGTGTATGCCCTCTACATTTGCCGTGCATTTAATCGACTGGTTTGTTTCAGCATGAAGGTTGGGATTTTTTTCCCTAGGCAGTAAGTATTTAAATTATTGAGCGAAAGAAAGAAAAAAAAAGGAAGCGTTTGTGTATTGTTGGAAGACCTTAAAATGTTCTTCACTATATGCAAAAGGGTTTGAGTTTTCCTATCAAAGTTTATAAGTAGAAAGTCTACAAATATGATGCTTGCTTACAGTAACTCACCAGATTTTAGAAGTCCAGCTTGCTACATTCTGCTGGAGTAGGTCTTTGGGGGTGCAATTATCTATTTACTTTTGTGTCCTTCAATATCAGGTTGATGCTGATTGCCACAGCATTTTTGCTTCTCCCCGGGCAGAATACAGTTCCTAAAAAATTGACTTGACGTATATACTGATTTGGAAAAAGCTAAGTCGCCAGGCAATAGTGTTGAGACCATTGCTAATTTGGTGATCCTGGCATTCTTCACACTTTTAGTTAGAATTCTCATTCATTAGTTTAGTTTGAAAACACATATGGTAAGGGAGTGGTTGACGACGGTGTCTTCTGCACCCAGCCGTACCTGGGTGCTGCTTAATGTTATCAAGACCATCACTATCAGTTTGAGCCTCAGACGCACTGCTCTGCTCAAATGTGCTTATATTGACTTTGTATGTCTTGTATTGTCGACTATACATTTCTTATCTATGCTTGAATCAACTTGATGGTCAGAATTGTAACTTGGTATATTACTAATATCGAAGCATAGCTAAACTTAATTTGATTTTTCTTATCTTGTGGAGGTTTCAATGTGGAAAAGGTGCAGTATAAGAATGTTGAATTCACAGTGTGGGATGTAGGAGGACAAGAGAAATTAAGGCCACTATGGAGGCATTACTTCAATAATACTGATGGACTTGTAAGGATTTTTTGCAAGTAATATGTACCTGATATTGCTTCTAGCTTTTCTCTTTCATTTCTCCATTGCTGATGGTTTGCCCATCTTTATGAGCTGCACTAGTTTGCCCATCTTTATGAGCTGCACTAGTATGGTTGCATAACACGCACGCACACACGCACACACAAAGAACA
This sequence comes from Vaccinium myrtillus, assembly GCA_016920895.1. Lineage (NCBI taxonomy): Eukaryota > Viridiplantae > Streptophyta > Magnoliopsida > Ericales > Ericaceae > Vaccinium > Vaccinium myrtillus. The sequence goes on along the minus strand of CM029280.1, from coordinate 30,102,134 downwards.
AGATAGTTAAAGGTAGCCTCGTTTTAGTTACATACAATTTTCAAGTTTTGACGTCACACACAAAGAACAAGATAGTTAAAGGTAGCCTCGTTTTAGTTACATACAATTTTCAAGTTTTGACGTCTGATTTATCCACTTCCATATTCTGCGATTCAAGTTCACATCTTTCATCTTTCATATTCTCAGATTTACGTTGTTGACTCTTTGGATCGAGAGAGAATTGGAAAAGCAAAACAAGAGTTTCAGGTCATATTTTCTAAGTGGTTTCTGATTAAGGACCCAGTTATGAGTGTCATTACTCAATCAACTTATTCGTCTTTCAGGCCATTATAAAAGATCCATTTATGCTTAACGCTGTCATCTTGGTGTTTGCAAACAAACAGGACATGGTATGTTGCACAAGTATTTTACTGATTGTCTTCTTATTTGAAGCAACATATTTAGACCTGTTTAATGAGGTAAACACGTTCATGTGTTAGAACTCTGAGAATCTGTAACTCGACCTGCACAAAAAGAAATCTATTATGAAGAATATTGTTGTTTAAATCTGGCGGTCTGGTCATAAATGATTTCTCTCTGTCACAATTGATATCAAGATAGGTAGATGTATTTAAATATGTTTTCTTTCTGAAAAACTGATGTGTTGTACAATCTCTCATTTCTTCTATTATTATCAACTTGCAGTCTTTCGTTGCTCTTATGAGAAATAACTACATTAGAGTCTTGAATCTCTCCCCAGGTTGACAGGGGATAAAAATCCCATTTCCTTCGTAAATTGTCTTTATGTTTGGTACACCCTGTTTTATAATTGGTGAATTAGGCACGACATTAAATTACTATAGAAATGCATTAGCATATATTGGCCCTAAGAAAAATCACCTCCAATGAATAATTATCTTTTGTAGTACATATATATATATCCTTTATAACTAATTCGCCCATTCCTTAGGTCCAATGCATCAACTGCTCACTCTGTGCCATTGGCAAGATAGATAACAGGATTCTCTATTTGAACTGTAGTTTTCGCATTTCCATCCTACTGAAGTTTTTATCCATAAGTTGAATCGTAGAAAAGTCCTTTTGGCAGAAACCAACATTCGGATACTGCTCATGCTTGCGGCTGAAAAGAAATGCACATCCCTATCATTTATATCCCCGGTTCAGATGTAGTGTACTTTGCTTAGTTATTTTTATGTGGATTTCATCTACTGGTTTTGCTAGCCTTAGATGGACTTCCATCGATCTTCATACTGTTGTTGAACTCAGTAAACCACCTAGAGACACTTATTAGTTGTGTTTTTTTTTTTTCCTAGAACCTAGTTGATAGGTGTCCATGTCATAGTTTCTCTAATAAACCATAGTCTTCAAGCTATAAATGTTTCCTACATTCTTTGTGATCTCACACAACCGTCTCTACAAACAACTTGTGAAAATATATTTCCATTTGTTCCAACTTCTTATCGATGATGTGCATTAGCACAGACACATATTTGATAGTTCCCTCTTTGTTCAGAAAGGAGCAATGACACCGATGGAAGTCTGTCAAGGGATGGGGCTTTATGATCTTAAGAACAGGAAATGGCATATACAAGGGACTTGTGCTCTCAAAGGAGATGGCCTCTACGAGGGCTTGGACTGGTTAGCTAACACTCTCAAGGAGTTAAAAGCCACCGGATACTCTTCAGTGGGACCCTCGTCGTTCTAATTAACTAGGTTTAAGCTCCTAATACATAGACTTTGTCCATTTAAAAGTCAAGGAATTGGTTAATTGGCAACTTCTTTCCTGTTTAACTCGCACTTTGCTTTCTCTCACAGGCTTATTCGAGGCCTTGATGACCGCGGATGAGGACATGTGATTTACAACTGTTGAAGTTTTGAACTTTGGTTGAGTATTTTGGTGGTTTTGTGTTTCTACAGTCATTTTAAGTTTATTAGGTGCTTACTTCTGGCCTTATTTGTCACATTGATCTGTCGATTTCTTCCAATGTATATTAGGTTATGGCCCTGCCTTTGGGGTTAATTGGTAACAGGGGTTTTTGCCTATTCTTTGGATGCCCCTTGAATACAGATGCCTATTCAATATGTAAAATTGGGTGAATTGCAACTCCGGTTAAAAATTTTACTTATTTAATTGGTTGTTTTATTTATATATTTTTTAATTTTTTTTTTTCTGCCACTGATATTCCTTGTAATAAAAAATAGCCCACTTACAAGTTTGAGCCATAGTGTGAAGACATTACATGGTTGGTTGGAAAATTTTGAAACTTTACTGCTTGTGCTATATGATGCTTTCATGGAACAAATATTGTTACCCAATACGTAATATGTTTGAAAGAGAACAAATATTGTTGCCTCACACCGTACACGCTTTCTAGTTCCCATCCATCATTCAATCTCTCTCTCAAAACGACAAGAAACTCATACACGATAAGTTAGAAGGGAGGAAGATTTACAATATGTTTGAAACGTGCCCTCCCTTCAAATAAAAAGAAGAGGAAGATTTTTACAATAAAAGATGTTACAATATGTTTTTTTGAAAAACTAAAGAAAACCAAAAACCTAAAAAGAGAAGAGAGAGAGAGAGAGAGAGAGAGAGAGAGAGAGAGAGAGAGAGAGAATAATTAAGAAGGAAAGCGTAAGGAATTTTTATTGTGCTTGATACTTAATTTTAGTACTGTTTTCTCCTCTCTCTAAAGCTTTAGTTGTTATCCCCATGCCTTCGGTTTTTAATCTTTTGATGCCACTTCAAAATTTTCCTCCTGATTTCGATTTTTTAGAGTTTGGTTGTTAACATTTAATGCTGAATGCGTACTTGGCATGTATTAGAGCAAATCCAATGCTAGTTTTAAAATGGCTATAGCCATTGCCATATTTTGGCACCAAAAAGTAGTTTTTGGTGCTAAAATAGAACCCTTACTCCGGTGGTTGGTTCTATTTTAGAACCAAACAGTTGATTAACTGTTGGGAACACCGATTGGTGTGAATCCTTGGTAACCAACCAACTATAGCTTTGTGCAGTTCAAAAAAACCAACTATAGCTTTGTGCCATTTTAGAATTGGATTTAGCACTGCACTGGATTCCAGATTTTTGCATTTGGTGTCATATTTTGAGTATAGAACTGAATTTGACTCTTGCATTGGATTTGCTCTTAGGTTCTCTCTCTTTTTCCCCCTTTCTCTATCTTCTATCCTCAATCTACTTTCCACACCCAACAAACAATTTTGTGAGCCTTGTTTGGTTTTTCAGAAAATTTTCCAAAATACCTATCAAACACAAAATGGAGGGGGAAATGCTTTAGATTTTAAGTAGTAACCGTCACATTTAAAAAAGAAGGGTACTTTTGGAAGTTCATAAATTTTAAAGTGTAATGATTATCTCCTCTTAAATAGTTGGAATCACAATAAGGTACAAAATATTTGGAGGGATGGAGTAGTTCATTTCCTACTTGGAATCATATGCTAAATACTTCAATATTGATCCATTTTTTAATTAAATGGAGGAAAAAGCCGAGTTTGATCAAAATTTGTGGACATGGAGGGTTAGAACACAAGAATGTGAGTATATTTCCATGTGGCTAATCGTTGTAACGGGTAAAAATGTCGAGTCGTTTATACCGAAAATTACAAGGAGCATTTCAAGGGGGTGTAACTTTGGTTCTGATTTTAGAAACCATAGGATTTTGTTTGGAGAGAGAGAGAGATCCTAATATATGCTAGGTATACATTTAATTTTTGTCCACATAACCCCGTCAAAGGCTTCATGTAGTATATGTCACCCATTCAGTTAGTTTTCATATAGAGGGCTACAATAGTGGTTAAGTTGAAGAGTTTTTAAATAGTACAAGTGTGTACGTGACATTTGTTTAAGGTCAACGGTCTCCGTGTGATTTTGATAAAAGTTGAGGGGTTATTTTGAAATTTTTACAGAGGAAAACCCAAATGCATGTCAGGTATGGATCCGTGGACCCTACTTTTCCCCAAAATGACGTAGTTTTGGGGACCAAAAAAAGCATCAACAATATCACTCAAAACGACGTAGTTTTGAGCCCTAAAAACCCCTCCTCCTCCCTACTTTTCTCCCAAAACAACGTCGTTTTGAGAAAAAAAAAAACCAACAATATCATTCAAAATGCATCGTTTTGAGCCTTAATAAACTACAAAAAAAAAAAAAAAAACACCCTTTTTTACCCTGAATTCTAGAAAAAAAAAAGGCAATTCAATTTTATTGAGACAAATAAAAGAATCGGAATTGAAAGGCTGAAGGGAAAAAAAGGGGGTATGATAGGCAAGTGGGTGTCCAAATCCCATTCTCATTATGCAGGAAGGTTTATTAATTTTCTTGCCAAGAAACCGTATTTTTTTTTCCTGAGACATTACATAGCACTTGCAATGGAGGAAGCAAAACCGTTTTTTTTCCTGAGACATTCAGTATTCAGTACATTGGAAAGAAAATGGCCAACTTCTCACACATTTCAACATACATTAAAAGAATTATCCAAAATAAATGGGTTTTATTTGGGGTTTTATCAACATATTCAGCCAACAAATACATCCAAGAAAGGTTATGGTATAACTCATGGGAACACTATAATGTTCACATAGTTCATGGCAAGCACCTATGGTGCTACGTGGATCAATGATGGAACCACTCCCCGTGCGTGAGCGTTTGTTGGCGCTTTGAACATTTTGCCAAACGTCGGTTGGTTCAAATGCCATCAAATTCAGTGTATCAAGCATTTTTTTGGGGAAGTCGTCAATTTTTCCATGACTTTTGAAAGGAGGAATCCACCCAAATTACTTTCACAATTACAATTTCTAAAACTTCGTCATTGCTTTTAGTTTTGTTGATGAAGTGCCGCAAATACGTTGGTTCTTTCGATTCAAATTTTGTCATCGACGTTTTGAGGGAAGATCAAAGTTGTTTTATTATCAATCCCGGTGCACACCAAACGGTGGGGGCGAATCGCATTTTTTAGTAACGTGCCTGCAAGTTCCATCAAACAGTTTGTTTTTTGAGTTTGATACATCAAAGAAATCAGCAAGCAAATTTTTTGGGGAAGTCGTCAATTTTTTCCATGACTTTTGATGAGGAGGAAGAATTTTTTAGGGCTCAAAATGAAGTTGTTTTGAGTGATGTTGCTGGTGTATTTTTTGGTCCCCAAAACTACGTCGTTTTGGGGAGAAAAGTAGGGAGGGAAAATTAGGGTCCCCGGATCCTGTCAGGTATACATCCACGTGTAGTCCACGTCACCCATTCCGGTTGTTTTTAGATGGAGAGTGACTGTAAGGGTTAAATTGATGAGTTTTAGATAGTATAGGTGTTTGTATGATATTTCGTTAAAGTCAGGAGTCTCCGTGTGATTTTAGTGAAAAGTCAATGTTGTCTTGAAATTTTCCCCTAAATGAAACATAGGTACTTTCATCTTTGCATCTCAGTCTCCCCATCTTTTGGATCAACTCTCCTCTTGTGGTGGTTGAGACTCTCGTCTTCAGAAGGGAAGTTCTCCCACCACCCCATCATTTTTGGACGGCGGCGACCCAGATCTTTAGATCTAGGGTCTTTTAGCCCTCCGATTCGATCTGCCTAGGTGACGGATCTGTTGGGTTCTTCAACAACAGCGGTGGTGGCATCTAGTAGCAGCGACTACTGTGGGACGAAGGACGTTGAGCTCTAGTTGCCGATGTGAATCCTCCATCTTCTTCCAGCCACATCCACGAGTGAATCGGTGGTCTCCATCATCGTTGTTATACATTTTTGCAGTTTTTCTTTTTTCTTTTTCTTTGTTTTTGTTGTAATTTCGGACATATGGCGTCCTTGTACTCTTTGTTTTCTATATATGAGAGATATGCTTTTGTTTCCTCAAAAAAAAAACATAGGTACTTCAATGTAATTCGAGTGACAATAAAAATGATATATCCAAATATTCACGAAACTTCACAACCTCTTGGAGTCAGGATTTAAGAATAAATCTTACTCCATCCGTTCCAAATTGTTGGTCCTTCTTTTCATTTTGGAATGTTCCAAAATGCTTGTCCCATTTCTAAAAACATCCATCAAAACAGGGTCACTTTACAGTTTTACCCTTAAAAAGTACTTTTTCCGTCTCATTTGGCTTGTCCATTATCTTTTACTTTATAACGGTTCTTATAATTTTGAAAACTTTGTATAATAAAACTAATTGATATCTATCAAATAAGATCCATATTGCATATGTTTTGAGTTTCATATAATAAATTAGCCCCACAAAATTGGTCACAGTAATATTGACAGGATTTAGGGGTAAAACAGAAAAGACAATACAAAATTTTTACACCCCTTAAAAACTCACTTCCCCAAAAGGAACAAGCAAATGGGAATGGAGGGAGTATAAATCTATTTCCTGGCCTACTTTTAAACGGATCAGGTGCGGAATTTCGTTGTCTTTAACCAGATAAGGGAGTTGAATTGCTAGTAAACTGGCCAGATCTAAATGTGGGGTACCCGTAAACTGGCTAGAAAAGACAATACAAAGTTTTTACACCTCTTAAAAACTCTCAGAGTTTGTATTCGGGATCAGATCCCCATACAATTTGTTGGGAATATACCACTTACTAACAAAAAAAGAAAAAGAGAAAATTACTCCGTGGTCCCCATTGCCGTTAACCAACAATTAACCGCCACTCATTCCACAACCACAGAAAAACCCTCCACTCAACAGTTCCAAAATTAACAATTCATTCATACACTCAACCACTCTCTTCGCATTTTGCTTCCAAATTCTTCACACCACAAACATGTCAAGATGTGATAGTAGAATTATTTTCGTGAAGATTCATCCCACCATGTGCTCACGCCAAACTTCCTCAATAATCCTTCGCAACCACCACCACCACTTCTACCTCCGCGATCCGAATCGCCGCCTCCGCCGCGGTGGCTCCTTCCCGATGAAATTCCGGTGTTTCGCGGTGTCGCCGTCGCTGGGGGCGGTGCTCACGACGGGGAACGTGATCGCAGCTGCGGCGGCCGCGGCGGGGTCGGGCACGGTGCACGGGGCGGTGACGTCGGCGATAACGCAGGTGGCTGTCACCGCCGTGGCTATTGCGTCTGGGGCTTGTCTTTCTACTAAGGTCGATTTCTTGTGGCCTAAAGTGGAGGAGCAACCTGGTCAGCTCATTTACTTGTTCCTTTCCTTTAAATGTGTTCACAGATAGGGATGATACTCGAGTTCGAACGCTTACACTCCGCTAGTTCGGCATATGATGTGTAAAAAGTAACGATCGTTTGAATCAGTTCGTTAAGCTTGAACATATTTTGAAGCTCGTTAAGTTTGCAAACCAACTTTTAAAATTAATTGCTCAGCTCGTTTATGGTCCCTAATTGTAGGAGAGTGTATTTTCGCTGTGAAGTATTGAGTTGAAGTTGTCCTTATGTTTGTTGGTTATGATTTGGGTGATTGTATACTAACTTATGTATTGATATGTGGTATGTATTAGAATCTAGAACTATGAGTCTTCTGTATCATCTTCTTGAAAGCAAAGAAAACATCAGTGGAATGAACTAGTTTGTGTCTATGTAATTAAGCATGAGAAAAAAGGGTTGGGCTCCTCTTCAGTAGCTGGAGGTCCAGTGAAACATGTGGAATGCAGGCCCCACTGATGCGGGAACCACAGTTCCTCCTGTCCTTTACTAGAGGAAATCCAAGCATGGAAAGAAATTCTTGGATAGAAAGGAAAGAAGTTATATTGGCAAAAATAACTGTATTGTGCGTTTGGCTTTAGCAACTATATTGTGTGCTACTGGCAGAAATAGTTCGATTTCTGGACTTGTGTCGCGTAAGTTCATCAGCTGTACATTGCAGTTCATAAGCCGGTTTTAACGCTATGAATCATAATGCAGGCTCTATCATACTGGAGGGAGTAGATGTAACTGGGTATTCCATATTTAATGATGCAAAGGTTTACCATCTCTACTTGTATTGTTTGGTTGCATATAGTCAATTGTTCAAGTGCCATAAGATACCAATTTTTTGAAGGCAGGTGCAGAAGGCAATTGCATTCGCTAGGAAAGCTCACCATGGCCAGTTTCGGAAAACGGGAGACCCTTATTTAACTCATTGTATACATACAGGAAAAATCATAGCAGCCTTGGTTCCATCAACTGGAAAGCGAGTAGGTTTCATCTTTTTGCTATTGTGGTGCTGTGCATGTTTGTAATATCTTGTATGATTTTGATGGCACAATATTCAAACCGCTACTGAGTTTTTGCTATGTGCTTAGGCTGTTGATACAGTTGTGTCCGGGATTCTCCATGATGTGGTTGATGATACATGTGAAAATTTGGACACCATAGAAGGAGAGTTTGGTGATGACGTGGCAAAGTTGGTGGCTGGAGTTTCCAGGTTAAGTTATATTAACCAGGTAGAGTACTTTCGTAGCTTTGGCATTCAAACTGATCCTGCTTTTCATGTATAATAATTGCTAGGGGTGTTGAGATAGACTTGTAATACCAGACAGACAGGCAATATCTATAAGAGTTAACCCATTACTGAAGAGGGAGTTGTATACAGGAGCTCCAATTGGGTCTGATCAGAAATGCTTTCCACTTACCATAAGTGGTGATATGTAATGTATGATACATGTACATTGTACCTGATGGCAGATGAAATAACAGAAGGGGATTTATATTTTTAAGCTAAGGTGCTGAAGAGCTAAAAAACCTTTACTATCTTTAATCTTTTGCTCTTTTGGATATCCTGGAGTTCTTGCGGCTGATGTTTAACTCTCATATGTAGGTAAATCACAATTCATGTAAATCACAATGCATGTTCTTATACATCGATGACTGAGTTTGGATACCATGATATTCTGCTGCTGCCCTTTCTCATGTTGTTTTATGAGTTATTCATCTTGTGTTAAGTGCTAATTTTGTTCTGCAGTTGTTGCGAAGACACCGCAGGGTAAACCTGAGTCACGGCACCCTTGGTCATGAAGAGGTAAGTTTTCAGTGTATATTGGGTTAACTAGGTGTGGGTTTTAGAAACTGGAAACACCGTTTATATACTTGGTTCAATGATAATATGAAAACAAAGTTTATTTAGTGGTATCTACCGTGGTATATAGCTACAGAGTAGAAGCTGTAAAAAACAATCTTTTCTATTGTATGCGAATGGTTCGCTCGCCTCTGCCTGAGCTACAAAGTCTTGGATTCCCTCCTACAGTGAGGCCAGTGCCCTCCTTATCCTTTTCTTTCTTTCCAGGTCTGCCTGTAGTTGGGTTTACCGGGGCTTCCTTTCTTTGGGGAATTTCGCCCGAGCGACTTTGATCCAAATTAAAATGGTTTTGATTGCTACTTTCTTATTCTTTTAATGTTTCCCTTGACCAAAAGTTTGCATAGGAAAACTATGTAATGACCCGCACCAGCTAACCTGCTAACTCTTAGCCTAACCACGTGCTCAAAAGGGTAACCTCAAGTTATACAGTAGCTGCTTGATTTTCCTTATATTTCAAATTTCTTTTCGATATATACTCGATGTGGGATCTGACAATCTCCCCCACTTAAGATCGCAATGTCCTCGTTGAGCCCCATAGTCCATCACTTCCACCCACGAAGCGATGTGAGATAAGTATCCACGTAAGCACTTCAAGCTCCTCAAGCTTGTCTCATGTGGGACCCGCCCAAGCACAATAAGAACCTCAAGCTCCTCCCTTGTCGGGCAAACCCAAGCACGTCTTCTTGCGGGACTGCCTCACACTTCCAGTTGATGCAAGCTCTGATACCACATGTAATGACCCGCACTAGTTCACCTGGTAACTCTTAGCCTAACCACGTGGCTCAAAAGGTTAACCTCAAGTTTTACTGCTTGAGTTTCCTTATATATCAAATTTATTTTCGATAATACTCAATGTGGGATCTGACAAACTATATGACCTGTGTCTGCGATATCAACAAAATAGTTTGAAAAATCTACTGGTGCTGATGTAATGCTTGTTGGCAACTCTATTACGGTGCTTTCACTTGCATAATCTGAAGTCAACTGAAGACTTTGTCCTCATTACTTGTCTTTGGGATGAAAAAGTGATTACCCTCCTAAGCTGCTAATTTTGGCAGTTTAAGCTGCTTAAGATGATCTGTTCAAAAAAAAAAAAAGCTACTTAAGATGGTAACTTATTGTTAAGATGAATTACTATATGTCATATATGCATGCTTTTTTATAGTTAATACTCCCTCCGTCCCATTTTGATAGTCTCATTTGGGGATTCTAACTTTTTAAGGGACCATAATGATTACATCAAAAAGAATTTGACTTTCCAATTATGCCCTCCACTTTCAAATTTGATTGATGTATATAGTACTCCCTCCGTCCCCTTTTAAATGTCCACTATAGGAATACGTTTATTTTTAAACCCCCACAAAATATATTTCTCTATAATTTTTTTAAAAATTTTTTTACACCACATTAAAGTGCTAAGTGAGCACTTTAATTTGGTGCAAAAGTATTTTTAAAAATTCCTAAACGTTTTCCAAAGGGGACACTTAAAAAAGGGATGGTGGGAGTAGTACTTCAATTTAAACACAGGGTAATAATGGAATTTTGCCAAGATTCTTTGGTTGATTTTGGAAAGTGGACATGTATTTTGGGACGTCCAAAATGGAATATAGGACTATCAAACTAAGACGGAGGGCGTAGTACACCTTGAATTTTCACATTGCATATGTATTCATAAAACTGATTGTCAGATGATGATGTTGTGTACTACCCCTTGTACATATTTGTTTTCCAAATGCAATCATGTAGTTGAATAGATTTCTCAACGGCTTAATGGTGGGATGAAACAGGAGGTTGTTTTCTTGCTAAAATTTGTGCTTGATTTATAAAGGCAGTCGGTGAAGATAACCCAGCTTTACTTGTACCAAACTACATGCTCTGAGATGATGGAAGAATTGTGATCTATTTTCTTTCTTTCTTCTAGGAAAGAAGAATGCTTTGCTTATGCCTGCTATAATGTTCCATTTCTGATGGTATCCACTCTGTCTTTCAGGCAAATAATTTGAGAGTCATGCTCTTAGGCATGGTTGATGATCCACGTGTGGTACTGATCAAGCTTGCTGATCGTCTGCATAACATGAGGACCATGTAACAGCTCGACACTCTTTAAGTGATTTTGGTTGTTTTATGTCTGTAATAGATGGATTTCTTTGTATTTCTTGATATGATTCTTCTGACTTTAAAACGGTTCTCACAATGTCACTTCTCTTTTCGGGGATATTGCTATTATTTTCTGATGTCTTCTTCCCAGTTGTTTTTGTGCTGCCATAAGCCTGCTTACTGCCTTTCACATATCGAGAAAAGTGCTATGTGCTGAAAGCTTATGAATCTCTTATTACTCTTAATTTCTTGAACTTGGGTCATTGACCGCGCTGGAGTAAATGGCTGGTAGCCTGATAATGCTAAATCAAGGTTCTTACTCCTTGACGGTAACTTTCTGACAGTTATGCTCTGCCCTCTGCCAAGGCTCAAGCTGTTGCTGAGGAGACATTAGTTATTTGGTGTTCACTTGCTTCCAGATTGGGTCTATGGGCTTTAAAAGCTGAACTGGAAGATATGTGCTTTGCTGTACTTCAGGTGGGCCTTTAATATTTCCACTTGTTGTGCAAGTACTCCAGAGTCCAGAGTGTGCGAAATGCTTGGGTAGTTTAACAAAAAAGTCATCTTTGCAACTTGCAGCCTCAAAATTTCCGTCAAATGCGAGCTGACCTGGCTTTAATGTGGAGCCCTACCAACAGGGCAGGTAATATGCGAAGAATACCTGCAAAAGCCAGCTCACTTGTGCCATCAAATGAAAAAGACTCAATTCTCGCTCACGAAAGGTCCACGTCAATAGATGAGGACAACACAAGCATTAGGGTGAGAATGTTAGTTGCAACTCTTGTTTCCAATGCTTGTTAAAATGGGTCAAAACCTGGTAGCTCATTTCATGTAAGACGCAAATTGGAATCCTTTTTACTTTCTTTCTTCTGTAAATGTCTAGTTCCTCTCCCCTTTCAGACTTTAGTGGATAAAAAGATGATTCTACCATGGAATAAGATTTTGCGATTATTTTTTCTCTGAGAGTTCTCTTGGACATCTTCACCATGGTAGATCCAATTTCATAATTAAAAGGGATATCAAGGGGGTCATAGCTTAATCTTTCATGGCTTTATTTTTGTTTGCAAGCCTGTGTCAAACTTCATGAAAATGTAAGTTTGGAATTGAAGTGGCGGTAGCTGAGGTAATCAGAATAAGGAGAACATAAGTTTTTTGTTGAAAGGAAAGGATAACATTAGTTAAAGTTTCTTCTATCGCGGTTTGATACGTTGCTTTTGATGGTATATAATTTTTCTCACACCATTAACCTCACAAATTCCATTTTACTTTCTATTCTCAGGACCTTTTGCAGGCTGTGCTTCCATTTGATCTCTTGCTAGATCGAAGAAAGAGGATGAACTTCCTTCAGAATCTTAAGACAAGTTCAGAGTCTCAAGCAAAACCAAAGGTTGTAAGGGATGCTGGAATTGCTTTAGCATCACTTGTTGTTTGTGAGGAAGCACTTGAGCGGGAGTTATTTATATCAACTTCGTATGTTCTGCTTATCCAATGTCATAATTCTTCTTGTTGATTTTCAAAACAGTTGGTATTTTGAAAAATCATGTTTTATACATCTGAAAGTCATTGCTGTCATTGTGGTCACATTTCATTGACATTTGCTTTCTATTCTATGTTTGCAGTTATGTGCCAGGGATGGAAGTCACTTTGTCTAGCCGCTTAAAAAGCCTGTACAGTATCTACAGTAAGGTATCGGTGGATTTTTGCATATATAATAAAAACTAACAGACCATGTGCCCACCATTAAGTTCAGATAACAGCAAAAGCCGAATGCAAAATTTTCACCAGGTTTTAGTTAGGAGGAATACGCTTTTTTTACAGTTTTGTGGTGAAAATGGCCTCTTTTCAAATCAAACTGGAACTTAATTTGGCATTCATCAAAGAGAAATAGCCATCTCTCATACGTTCCACAATCCACATTTCCTTCGGATTGTTCTGGTCATGCTTTACGTGAACACCTTGCCTTTTAATGTAGCCTTGAGATCTTTCTATTGGTGCTTTAAGCCAACAGTCTTGCCTTGATATAGGTGAACATCTTGAGTTTCTTTGTTTGGTAGTTTTTGGATAGTCAAATTATCTAACAAGGCAAGTGGTCACAAAAGATGGTCTTGTAATGTTACCTGGATTCTTCAAACATTTCATGACAGTTGTAAAAGAGGGTCCGGTTATATTAGTTCCACATTATTTAGAACTATTTCACGTTTTCCTCTAAATTCTTCTTGTAGCCTCTATCATATCGTTAGCTATCTATAATCATCATTCATTTGTTGGACGTAACCTGTTATCGATGGATGGAATGGCACTTTTGTGGAACATGGATCTGGGCTCCCATCTCAATTCTTTTTCTTTTTACCGTTTTGATAGCATTCCACCCCATTTCAGCTCTCTGTGGGCGTGCCTGCTCTCATAGTCTCATATCTTTCTTTTGAATTATCTCTTATTAGGTTCATCTTATCTTAATTGCACTTCTCATAGATGATTTTCCTCATAACGTACTCAGCTGATTTTCGTTATGTAATTTTCTATTTTTATTTGCCCTTCTCATAGATGAAACGAAAAGAGGTTGGGATCGATAAAGTATATGATGCCCGTGCTTTGAGGGTAATTGTTGGGGATAAGAATGGAACATTACATGGAGAGGCAGTTCAGTGTTGTTACAATCTTCTCAACATTTTGCACAGGTGAATGAAACCTAGAAATTACTGATCCTCTGTCTTAGCTAACCATGATTTTTTTTGTATTTTAAATGGGTGATATGAACTGTATTTCAATGCTGTTTTTCTTGTCAATGCTGAGATATGATACTTACGATGTGGGATATACTGTAGGAACTACTTCAAAAAGAGTTACATACTTTCATGTGATCAATCAATCAGAATTCAAGGCAATCAGGAATGCTTAGGTTGCACGTCAGTGACTGTGATGTCACTAATATTTCCTTTCCATCTGTGTAGGTTTTGGACCCCTATCGATGGTGAATTTGATGATTACATTGTCAATCCAAAGCCAAGTGGATATCAGGTTTGAATACCCTTTCCATTGGTTCTAGACTCGTATAAAAGATGAACTCTGTAGTATCACGACTCTATTCAGTTTAGGCAACCCTGACATAGCAGTAGTGTCAGATGATTTTTGCGAACAGATCATATCAGTTTCCATTTTGTTGGTACGGGTTTGATTATGATAGTGAAAAAAAAGTTTTATGGGTATGAATATCTCAAAACTGCTCTAGAAACTGACTTTCCTTTTCTGTTCTCAGTCTCTGCACACTGCTGTACAAGGTCCTGACAACTCTCCTTTGGAGGTTCAAATAAGAACACGGGTGCCAATCTTATCGCGATCTTGCAAACAGATCAGTTTTTATTTCTCTTGCATTTCATTCAGCTGATAGTAATACTTGTTGTTTATGTTTTAGAGGATGCACGAGTATGCTGAGCATGGACTTGCTGCGCATTGGCTTTATAAAGAAACAGGGAACAAGCCTCCTCCCACAGGCAGCATTGATGATTCTGAAATACCAGCATCGTCATCTCTATCAAGAGATATAGAGGATGATCAAAGTTCTTTTGAAGATGATATATTTTGGAAATATAGTACTTTGAAAGTTGGACATCCAGTCCTTAGAGTAGAGGGAAGTCAGTTGCTTGCTGCTGTTATTGTCAGGTTAGACACCTTTAAATTATATGCAGCAGATATACGGTAATCTTTGGTTATTATTATTTTCTTACAAGGGTTGCATTTCCAGAGTGGATAAGGGTGGAAGGGAACTGCTTGTTGCTTTCAGCTTTGGGGTCACGACATCTGAAGCAGTAGCCAATAGAAGATCTTCTTACCAACTACAGCGATGGGAGGCTTATGCAAGGCTATATAAAAAGGTTAAATAAACTGAAAAGAAAATTATCATTTAAAAGGGGTCAGAACTCATATTATTTCTTCATGGATTCCCATTCAACTTTTTGGTCTCTTTGAATCACAAAAAGAATATTTTTTTTCCACAAGTTGCATGACTCTGAAATGAAAAACTGAAGTTATTGTATCACCGAGAACATTAAGTTGGTGGCATTAAAACGTGACCGTCTCAGAGTAGATTTGATCATGTTCTGGGTAAGTTTTCATGTTGATGTCAGTTCTTTAAGTGGAGAGGCTAAAGTTGTGAAAGGATACAAATTGCATAATTCGAGGGGTTTGTGGGGCGGGGCATGGGGCGGTTGGATAATTCCTGGAAGGCAAAGTGTAAGTGGAAGACATAACTTGAGATGGGAAGAATGGGATCAAATATTCCAATACCAGTAACCCATCGAAATACTGTCAGTGATCAATGGTCCCCATATTTCTCCATTTCATTCACAGAAGGTCATACATCATTTTGTGAATGAGTCCTAAATAGGAATGTTTTCCTATTTGGAGGAAAACATTTGTGTAATTATAGTTTGTCATACTTGTACGCGTAATTATCGTTTATCATACTTGTACTGAACCAAAATTGGCTTTTAGGTGGCCGACTTGTGGTGGTGTGAACCGGGGCATGGAGATTGGTGTACTTGCCTTGAAAAGTACACACTTTGTCGAGATGGGATCTACCACAAGGTTTGTTCACTGTGCCTACTGCTTTCTTATTCTTTTGGCATTCTGATTTTTTGCGATACTTGTAGCGTACTATTGAGTATTGACTGACTATAAAGTGTCGTGAAACTCGACTTTAATGCATAGTTTATCTGTGGTCTGAAGGTGAAATAACAAAGTTTACTAAATTTCTGAATGGCAAGCAGAGGGTGACGATCAAACGAGTTGTTGCAAAGTCAACGACGCTCAAAGTAGAGGTGTCCAAGCACATTAATATGGAATTAAGTTAGATAATGCTTGTTCCACTCTGTGAGAGGAACCTTGGGATCTCACCTGGAATTTGTTAGGCTTCACCCTTTAAAATGAGGCTGCGATTTGATAGATTCGGTTGAATCATACATCACATGAAACTTGACATGAATCTCACTGTTTAAACCACTCAAGTCAATCAATTTAGTTCATAAATTGATTTGCGTAAGCGCTAGACTTTTTTCGGGTTAGTCATCTGGTAAGACTTCTCCTCAAACTATGATTGGAGTTCCAAAGCAGTAAACATGTGACAGTTGAAGTGTTGAACTACATAAACCCAGTATAGAAGTACTGTTGGACTGATAGACACCAAATGATGAACCCCAGTGTACGCTGGACCATAAATCTCATTTACCACTGCGGCACTGCATACGTACAAAAGAATCTATGTACAAAAGAATAGATACAGTAGTTATTAAGATACTCTTCACCCTGAGCGCAATGTATTATAGAAGGTGATTCTTGGTAGAACACCAACTTTTTTCCTTTGATTGTAAGCACCATAGCGGAAGGGTGAAAGTGTAGAAAGATTGCCTTATTCATCTATTTCTTGTTTTCTGAGAGCCCTTGTATGTTTTATGTTACCTTAAAGATAGTTGGGGACGAAAAGCCGAAATAAACAAAGATAGAAAAGCAAGGCTGAGTCATGAGGGTATCACAGGTTTCTGTCATTATTGGGTGAGGATGCGAAAACGAGTTATATGTGCATTTTGTTAGTTAAAAATTTAAAACTATCATCAGTTCCTAAAATTTTGTTTCATTAGGGATATGTCAACGATAGTTTTGATGTGCAGGAAGACCAATTTCAACGCCTACTACCCACCTTCATTCAGGTCATTGATTTGACAGAGAGGGAGGAAACTGAATACTGGGCTGTTATGTCTGCTGTTTTCGAAGGCAAACAGGTTGCTTCCGTCATATCTGACTCCAGCTGCTATGAGGCCCCGGGCTCTAAGTCTTTAACTTCTGTGGAAGCTGGCATCAATAACAAGGTCTGATTTAATGATAAATCCGTCTCATGTTACTCAGTGTAAATGTGTCTGGACCATTATTTACTCATGAGTTTGTAACCCCCATGCCATGTTAGTTTCCGTTGAGAGTTTATATAACAAAAATAAGTGCGTGTTTCTTGCAGCTGAATTTATGGTGAAAGCTGCAGACTAAAAAGCAAAAGTCAAAAGCATCGACATGGAATGTCTCAAAAAAAATTGCCTTGTTCATTTTTGTAGTTTTTTTTTGCTCTAAGCCAGTAATAGAAATCATGCCAAACAGATTGGCACTACTTCTAAAACAAAGAAAAGCCTTAAGTTGTGGCACTAAGCTTGGAAAACGCCCGTTAACAGGTCTCTCTTTTTGTTTAAGCTTTAGATTAGTTGGCAGTTAGCAAATTTACATGTACCAAAGCATGCAAGTGATTATGCCCTCAAATCTCAGTCAAACCAGGAATTACCGTTCTGAATATGTTTGGTGTGCTTATGGGCATGTGAATAACATAACCGGTTTTCCCTCTCTTTGACAACATGAAGCTTTAGTTTTCAAATGAGTTGATGGTTGACGATTTACAGTTTTTCAATCGTGTCCATTCGATCGTATAGCTAGGGGTTGTTGAGGTTTCAATATGAATGTTAGTTAGGGGTCGTTGAGGTTTCAATATGAACCATTAGGTTGAAACTTTCGGAAACTAATGGTGACTGGTTAAATTCTATAGGTGAAGCTACTGAGGACAATGCTCAAGTGGGAGGAGCAGCTGCGATCTGAAGCTGGTGGTAACCCAAAATCCGTTGCTCTGGGAGAAGTGGTGATTGTGTGTTGGCCACATGGTGAGGTAACGAGGTTGAGGAGTGGAAGCACTGCTGCAGACGCTGCTAGAAGATTTGGGCATGACGGGAAGCTGGTTTCCGTGAATGGTCAGCTTGTATTGCCCAACACGGAGCTCAAAGATGGTGATGTAGTTGAAGTTAGAATGTAAATAGTTCTGTATTCAGTACAGTTAGATTAGGTAAAATAATGTATAAGGGAAATGTGTATATAAAGGGGGTTCTTTTTGTTAGTCATTTTCTGCTACGGAATCTCTACTGGCTTTGTTTGAATATATATCAATAATGAAAAGTTCAATAGAAGTTGCAGGACTAGTACTAGGCCAAGTTTTATGGCTCGGACTTTGTATTGCTGTCTCAATTGAGACCATTGGATTAAACACATTTCGTTTATGAATGCAAATCAAATGGCTTGAAAGATGCTACCATCTTTGGCGTTCAACTTGGCACCAAACATGACATTGTTATTTTTTGGCACCGTAAATAACAACTAGTGGACTAGCTCTTACAATTTGTTTCACTGCTGCATTCACTTGCGTAGGAGTTCTTTTTTGTCATGTATTTCTATTATCTTAAGTGTTGTCATGGCAATAAAACGGTACATGTAGCTATGTGTCCTGTAACGGACAAAATATTTTTTTCTTGCTAAAAAAATCTTGAATTTTAAGATAATTCAACAAATTTTGGAGTCGATTTGTTTTTGAAAATTTGGGTGTACTCAAAGCTTGAAAAAAACTGAACGTCTCTCCCTTCTTCGACACAGAGATGAAATAACCCCAGTATTCATTGGCACAATAGAGATGAAAGCTCTTCTCTTCTTCTTGATAGAACCCTCTATTCATTGTAAAAGTTGGCATCCAAAACCCCCTCAGTTTATACCAGGTGATTCAAGATTGTACCAAAATCTTTTATCCGGTACAAAAATATTTGTTTTATTTTTTTCTCTTGCTAAAAAAATGCTTGAATTTTAAGATAATTCAACAAATTTTGGAGTCTATATAGTATGTAATTTGTTTATGTCAATATTTGTTTTGTTTCTCTACTTCAAGTTTTTGTTTTTATTTGTAAATATATTTACAATATATAAAATACGAGTTTATTCTCAAAAGAAAACATAGAGAGCTTGATTCACAACTTTGATCGTTTTACTCAGAGTGTTGTTTAAGGGCATCTCCAAACTACAAGTTAAATCATAGTACTTGTTGGCGACAATGGCTAGCCAAACCCAATTTTCAAAGTTCCAAAGCAGTCTTCAAATGGGTAGGCAAAAGGCCTGTATCATATTTCACTAGCCTCCAATGTCTAGATAAAATCAATTTCAAGAATCTCAAACGGCCTTTTTTTTTTTAATGTAAATTGTAACAATTTGTGACATGCTCCCTTCAATTTTTTTAATTTCCAAATGTTGATAAATTGACATATCAATTTGAAATACTCCCTTCAAACTAATTTGTTGACGAAAATGTATGCTCTAAAAAACGTTGACACGAAAATTCCTTAAAAATATTTAGTGAAATTCCATATTTAGTAGAAGATGCCCCATTAGGGAAGGAAGCTAGTAGGATATTTGGTTCATACGGAGGTAGGAGCTTAATTTTAAGTTAGTACTATTTAAACGTATGTTTATTATAAATATAGAACTATTTTATGTTTTATAATATAGAACTTTTGCTTTTCAATATAATACATTTCCACATTAAAACTATATTAGCCTATTGTAGTAAAAGTATATGAATCATTTTTCACTAGTCTACTACACACATGCTTATTTTGTATTTATGAAAAAAAAATTGACAAATAAGAATGTAAAATAACCTAATTTTATTAAACCAAAAAAAAAATGGGATTTTATGAAACTATTACAATAATAGTATCAATAATACTCAAAATTATACACTATCACATAAAAGTGTTATTCAAAACCGGCCCTATTTCCATCACTGGATATACTGCGGTTTGACAATGAGTCATAGGATGTGAAGTGAAAATTTTACAAGGAGGGGGAGTCATTTGCGATGTGGATCAAACTCTGGGACTTCCTATGTAATTGTCGCAGTATATGTATCAAATTTCTATCCGTTTAGTATCAGAAGCCGCCTCAAATTTTAAATCGAACAGGTACGGGCCTTTTCCCTCTCTCTCTCTCTCTCTCTCTCTCTCTCATCGTCAAGTCTCTCTTTTCTGATCTTATGCGTAATTTAGATGCTTAAACATAAAAGTTTGTAATCTAGTAAACGAACAATCCTCCTGGATTAATTGAATGTCCGATCCACACACCAGGAGTGAATTCAATTTAACGCAGATGCAGGACTACCATATACATCGAGGGCGCGTAGCAATCGCTTACTAATTTTAACAGATATGATACATTTTACGATCGAGTCGAACTAGCTTAATACACAACTCAAGTAACAACTTAGGTTGCAGTGTATTTGATGGTTTTTTTTTTTCTTTTTCCCTACAGGACAAACTTCATTCAGTACTTGTATCCAAGTTATTCAAATTTGATTTTCAGGAATCTGACCATAAAAACTGACTGAAGATTCAGAAGATGGGTGTTGAAAACTACCATGTAATTGAGCTTGTGGGTGAAGGTTCTTTCGGGAAAGTATACAAGGGAAGACGGAAGTACACGGGCCAGGTGTGCTATGCATTTTAATATCCACTGCTAGTTTTGTTTTTTCTGTTTAAAGGTTACTTCACGTTTCTATAGGTGACAGTTCTGTTTTGCATTTGTTTCAGACTGTTGCAATGAAATTCATCCTTAAGCACGGTAAAAGTGAGAAGGATATACATAATTTAAGACAGGAAATTGAGGTAACTTCATCAGTTTGTAGCATTTGTTCATACAAACTGTGTTTTTTTTTTATAACCAGGTATCCGGGCCAGCTTTCGCGCACCTCGACTAATCCTGGGAGACCAATCCCACCGTCCAATAGCGGGGGCCCCATTTAAAGCCAGAGCAAAGCTCTGTTCATACAAACTGTGTTACAATTATAGTACCTTTATTTTGATGATGTGTAATGTAATGTTGATGCAAAAATTTATGGGTGAAATAGTTTCTTCTGATGGGTTGCCTATTGACAGCTGAATTTTGGGCAGCCTAATTCTAGAGAATTTAATATGAGCTAAGGCCTAACGGTTGTTCTTGGACTCAATTCAGTCATGTCTTTCTATTTAGAAAATTGCTTATGCCTCATGGTGTCCAGTATACATATATCTATCGTTTTCCTGCCTTGATTGTAGAATTTGTTATAAGTTCAGTATTTATAGCTGATGAAAAAAGTTAATAATTCCTTGTTCATGCTGTTTGCAAAAAATCTGCAGATTCTGAGAAAGTTGAAGCATGCAAATATAATTGAAATGCTGGACTCTTTTGAAAGCCCACAAGAGTTTTGTGTCGTCACCGAATTTGCTCAAGTAATTACTGCTTCTCTCTTTGGGGCAAATCCATGCTTGACCATTGGCTGTTGAAGATATTAATAATTAGTTGATACTGTATAGATGCATGGGATGTTGATGATTTTCATCTATATGTAGGGTGAACTATTTGAGATTCTTGAGGACGATAAGTGCTTGCCTGAAGAACAAGTTCAAGCAATTGCAAAACAGTTGGTAATTTATTCTTCTGAATAAGTTGTTTGCTTTGTATTTTTTTGGCCTCTCCAGATGTCATTGTTTGGTTGAAATGATTAGTTGGTTCCATCTTGTAGTTTGTGATTTCCCAATTTCGTCACACGCACTTTTGTCTAATTGTTGCTTTTGGCTTTTTGAAAATTTCAGGTGCGAGCATTGCACTATTTACATTCCAACCGGATAATCCATCGTGATATGAAGCCACAAAATATTCTCATTGGTGCTGGTTCTGTTGTAAAGGTGGTCTCCATGAACATGCAAATTTGTATATGTTTCAACTCACATCTCAATCTTATTCAAAGTGTAATTTCATTAAGGTTCTCAAGTTTGTGGGAGTATAAAAGTATTCAAAGTTAGCCTCATTGTGTTGAGCGCTATCTAAGTCTAGGGATACCGAGCTTATGTACCAAAACTTGAATATATAAGATCCTTGAAACCAAATATCATGAGCTTTTCCTTGGTATTGTTTTATCATGTGCTTGGATTATTTCTTGTCCAATTTTTTGAGGATTTATTTTTGGTGATATTTAATCTTGCATCTGGTAGCCTTGTGAAAGCTACTCAACATAATATTCTAGCTCTTGTTACTTGACACAGCTTTGTGATTTTGGCTTTGCGCGAGCTATGTCATCAAATACTGTTGTTCTCAGATCCATAAAAGGTAAGTAAGAAAGTTCTGGTGATGCTTACAAAGTCCCAACTGAAGGGAAACAGGTTGGTCGTGCCGTATTTAATTTGCTGTTGTATGTAAAATTTTCAGGGACTCCTTTATATATGGCTCCGGAGCTGGTTCGGGAACAACCATACAACCACACTGCTGATTTATGGTCTCTTGGAGTCATTTTGTATGTACTTTACCTGGTTTCCATCTTTTCGTACCTCCTATTTTTTGTTTGTCATCTCAACTGTTAGCTAGCTGATCTTGGCGTGATCAGGTATGAACTATTTGTCGGCCAACCTCCATTTTATACAAACTCAGTTTATGCACTCATCCGGCACATCATCAAGGTAAATGTGTGTCAAACTGAATAATTTATTGATATCTGAATTTATATGCATTGAGATGCAAGTTAGCTTTCCATTCCAGGATCCAGTAAAATATCCTGACAACATGAGTCCGAATTTCAAAAGCTTCCTTAGAGGTCTGCTTAACAAGGTACTTTGCTAGTCTTATATCCTTATTGAATGTCTATTTCTAGCTTTTTCTTGAAGCAGTAGGTTATCTAGCTATTGATTCATGGATACAGGAACCACAAAACAGACTGACTTGGCCTTCTCTTCTACAACACCCGTTTGTTAAAGAAACTGTCGAGGAACTGGAAGCCAAGGTAAGCTTTTGGAGAATAGGTTTTCCATGTTATACGATTGATAAATGATAATGCTTTAGCATCTTCCATTTGTTGCCAGGAGATTAGTGCTACAAGCGTTGCAGCTAGGGAACGTAATGCAGCTTGGAGGGGAGAAGGAAACATTTATATGCCAGCTGGATTTACTGATGCAAGTCCTGATAGTAAGGCCTGCACTGTGGTTCACTTGTAACTAGAGTTCTATAGATTCTAACCGTCATTATATACATTTTAACAGGTAAGAACCAATCTCCACCAAATAATCCTGAACCAAATAATCCTAAATTAGGGATGGAAAATTCTTCACCAAGAGAGGACTTCCCTGGGTTTACAGTTCCTGCTGACGTTGAGCAGTCAGGTAGCTTAATTGTCTAGATTGACAAAAATTCTATTCTCCCCCTATATATGTTGCTTCTTTTTTTGTTTGTTTATATGGTCATGGCATATATGTTCATTACCAGTTTACCACATTATAAGTTCTCCAACCTCTCCAAGATCTTTCTTAAGCTCAAATGCTCAATGAACCTTTTTTTCTTTCACAATGAGTAGAATGTGGCTATTTGCTCCTTGTATTTCATTACCTTAGATTCGTGGCATATACTGTCTGAGCTGAATGAACTTGAATTAGTTTTCTACCTTTAAAAAATCCATGGACAGTTCTCTGTAGTGTTGTAGGCCTTTGGCTTAGGGCATGACGTATTTTGATTGAACTATTTGGTTGCATAGGACATATCTCTTTCTGTTAGCTTCCATTTAGGGTGTTCTGATTCCTGAATTTTATTTTGCTTTATTTTTTTTTTATATCATTATTTGGTTTAGTTAGTTCTTATGTTTTTTGTATTGATCACGGGAAACTCACACTCATACTCACGGTATTGCTTTGTTTAGGTTGCCAAGCCTTGGACCGGTTGGAAAATAACTCCCGCACGGTCAAGGGGGCAAAACTAATTGGTCAAGATAATGAAGCATTATCTGTTATTTTGCTCCCATTGAAGAACTGGTGTGGAGAAACAGAAAGTTCTTGCAGGTAAATCAGGTGCATGTGTCTAAACAATATAAATTTATGTTGATGCAATCCGTCTCTTGATCTAATGCTGAATCTAGGATTCTGGAGAATATCAAAGATCAGTAATGTGGTTATTTATGTTAGTAATGTGAGTTTCTTCAAGGATGGATAATGCCGTACTACCATTGCATGTGTAGTTTTGGTTGCAGCAAAATAGCTTGTGTTTTATTCTTCCACCTATGGTCTTTGCATTACTGGAGGCCTATCCTTTTTTTATCCTCTGGCTTAATTCTTTCTTTATATTTTCCAGGGATCAAGATATTCTTACTTCCAACCAATCTCTAAGGATCCTTTTGAACTTAGTTGCTGCTGGTGCTATCAATTCCTCTGGAATACTTGATGAAATAATCCATGAGCTTCTTGGGTTTACGGCTAACATAGTGAATTTTAAATCTCCTGATATTAATGACATACTTGCAAAGGTATATCCTTGCTAATTTGTAAGAAAGCTTCACTTCGTGCTTGTGTTTACCAATATGGCTGTATTTCTTGATGTACTCTGTTGAAAGTTAGCCGAGATATTATCTGAATATCATCATCTCTATTTGCTTGAAACCTCATCTAGCCATCTATCTGCGGAAGGCTGGAAGCACATTTGCTACTTCAGTATTAGACATCATGATTAGTGTCAGTATTGCGCCTAACTGAATTATTGTAACGAAAAATTTAGGAGTTAATTATAATTCATAAGAGTTAGCAAGACCAATTTTCTCATATCAGATTGTTTTCTTTTGCCAAGCCTTTTATTTAACAGAATATTTCAATTCGTTAGTGGATGTATTTTCAATTGCTGAAAGCCCCGTGGATCCTTCACTCACATTGTTCAGATAATATTTTGTACTTTTACTCACTATAAACAGTCTCCTTATAATGGGGCTGACACAGTTAATCTTTCTGGTGCAGAGCTTCACAATCATCAAGAAGCTAGTCGATAATTCTGGAGGTGCTATGGGGTGTTCATATCTTACGCATTGGATTGCCTCTGTGCAATTGTTTTCACAGGTCTTTTTCCTGGTTTAGGAATTTTTTCTGTCTGTTATCTAGGAATTTGCTTTTAGTTCTCATGATCCTGAATCTCTAGGTAGTTGGTAGCACTGGTGATGCATCTGGAAGAGTTCTATGCGAGTCCACTGCTTGCATTGCTGTCATGTTATCTCGTGTAGCTCAGGGTCTCAAAGCATCCAGAGTGACTTTGACTACTGAGGGGGGTTCTGCTTCTTCAACAGCGTCTGAAATTCTTAAACAAGTTTTGGAACATGCTAAAATATCAGGTGTAGCGGACCTTTTGTGTTTGTGCTTAGAAATTTCTGGTTCAAGTCGTTTGTCGGGCTCTTCGCATTTGTTACGTGCTGCTTGTGAAGCCTGCAGGGCTATTTGCTCACTGACTCATGCATTTGAACTTCTTTCTATAAAAGGAGATGCTTATTTATTCCCCTTAAATTCTTTACGGAGCCATTCTTTGCACCGACTGGATATTGGGGACCAAGACCAAGGTTCATTGATTGGAACAGAATCAGAGAAAATTGTCGATGCAGTGACAAAAGCATTCCTCAGATCCAAAGCCACACAGGTCGCTATTTACTATTGTCTTCGTCAAGGTTTTGAAGCTGCCCAGTCTGCTGCTCTCCAGGTGTTTATTTCTTGCTTCATTTTCCTGATGTTTTTCTATTTAGTTTGTGTTTGTTAACTACGGATTCAATCTGCTTGCATAGACTTTCATCGATTCAATATCTCATTGGCAATTATTATGGTTTATGGAGTAAAAAATTGTTGAAGCATTGCATTCCACTTTCTTAGGATCCATATGCTATCAATGGGTATAAACTCCTATTTGCATATGATAAAGTAGTGGAAAAGTATGTTTTTAGTAATTTAGACTTTTTTCCTTTTTGTCCAAGATGTTGCAAAGCATACTGATAACATGAGTAGTTTCTAGTTAGTGGTACTTTTGTCCCCTTGACATTCGTGTTTTCCACTCCCATGTACCATTTGTCATCATCATAGTGCGTGCTTAGGCACCAAAGTGGACATTCTGTATATGTCATCTTATTGCATTTGTTAGCAGCGGTTTATGATTTTGAAAATCTGCATTTTATATGTCTTTCACGATGTCTCATTCATGAGGATAATGAAGCTTTATGGTGTTTCAGATCATGTTGAGGTGTTGCCTCCACAATGGAATTGTTTCTGGTGTTTTATGTGGTCTACCAAGCTCTTTACCCGTTACTACAGTTGTCAGTGGAGGAGGGGATGGTACCATTATTTCAGAGATTTTTGCCATATTATCGCTTTGTGCTTCATCTACAAATAAGGATCTACAACCTGAAGGCAATGCCAAGTCCAGGGTAGCCAACCCATCTGTCCTAGTTTTACACTCATGTCTGATACTTGCCACTGTTGCACAGTGTTTTAAGTCATCTGGAAGGAATTCTGCTCTTTTTATGCTTACTTCGTCTGCAAAAAAGCAGCTTTCTCGACTTTCTCTTCTTGCCCATCATTTTTCTTCAGATGACACGACGAAGACTTCCTTTCAGCTTCATTGTTCATCTTCTATGCTGGCTCTTGCATCTATTCTGTCCCTTGAGAGCGGAACTCCTTTGGAGTCTTCCCTATCAGAAGCAGCTTTGTCTTTGATCCCCCGAACCGCCACGCTTTGTGACTACCTCAAGATTCTTCCAGTTAATGAAAAGGGAGGAGAGCCGTCTCTAAATGGTATGCTCTCCTACTGGCATGGCCTTAGGGATGGGTGTGTTGGCTTGTTGGAATCTAGACTGAAGTGGGGAGGGCCATTAGCTGTTCAACAGTTGTGTGCAAGTGGCATCCCTCAGCTTTTAATTAATTTGTTGGCAAAGAGCCATGCTTCTTCTCAAGGAATTGACAGTGCTCTTGATTTTGTTGGGCTATCACCTGTTGGGGTTGTTTGGACAGTTTCTTCAATATGTCAATGTCTTTCTGGTGGAGTTTCAACTTTTCGTCAGATTTTGGTTAGGAGTGAACACATCAAAGTCATCGCTGATTTGATATCTGACACACATCTTAAGCTTGTTCGACGCTGGACTGGGCCTGGTGGGGGCAATGATGGGATTAGAGATATAACAAATGCTGTGATTGATCTCCTAGCATTTCCTTTTGTTGCAGTACAGAATTCTCCTGGCTTACCATCTGCCACTGCTTCAGTGAACAGTGGGTTCCTTCTCAATATGGGTTCACCAGGTGGGAAAGTTTGCATGGAGGACAAGGACATGGTAAAAGCAATTGAGATAAACATGGCAAAGTATATACAGATTCTTCTGGAGGTCAGACCTTTTTTTTTCATCCTGTGTATTACTTTCTTTTGCTTCTTTCATATTAGGAAAGAAGGGTGTTTCCATTGACATTGTCAAAAATAGTGTTTGACTGTTTAGTTTGCTGAATGGTATGTAAGTGCATTATTGGTTCATATTTATGTTTGGCTTGTTCTTTTACACAATGGGTCTTCAAGTGGAGAGCCCTTCTTTTAGCAAGTCACCATCTATCCGCAAAGCGTTTACGTGGATCTCCCAAACTTTGAACACTTCCTTTTGCGATTTATGGTTTCCAGAACTGCAAGGGTAAAAGCATTTATTAAGTACATTTTGGATTTAACATGAACAAGAAAATTAGATGCTATGTCTTGCTACTGTCGTTGTGTTGCATAGCCCATTCAATTGCTATGGTTTCTGCATTACTGATTTTAGAGTTACAGGTGGGAGTCCCTGGCATTATTCTTCGGTGCTTGGAACATGTGGAGTTAAAAGATGTGGCAAGGCCCATTGCATTTCTTGCTAAGATGACAGGCCATCCGCCCCTTGCAGTTCAACTTTTGGGCAAAGGCTTGTTGGAGCCAGGCAGAGTGAAAAGGTGGCTTAGCAGTTCATGCCCTCGAGAGGTCATGATGGATTTTCTCATGATAGTCTCAGGTCTAGCACGAATGGACAAGGTCAAGTTCTTACCCTTTTACAAACGTCGAATTGGTCTAACCTTATGGTACATTTATTTAGTTCTGTTTTCAGGGCATACGGTATATAAAGCATTTCCAACGTACCAAAAAAAAAGAGAGTATATTAAAGAAAATGTAAAAAATGGGGACTGTTTCGAACTTCATTGAATATGGTAAATGAGGGGGTTGGGAATTTCAAAACAATTAGGTTTGGTTTTACTATATGTTAAATGCCTATGAGAAGCAATAGTGGCTTAAAAACTAAGGTCCAAAGAGCAAACTGTCCAGCCTTCTTCTAATCAGGTTTTAGTGGCAGAAGGAACAATTAGACACGGATATAAAAAAAAGGGGATTATGTTACTACTTCAATAAAATGGAAGCACTTTTCTGGGTCGCTGTTGAGATTTAAACACATGCATTGTAACAGTCATCTAGTCGCACAGTGCAGTCAGTGCACTATGATGCTGGAATGTGTTTTTCTTGGATCCTTAGTGCTCTTTAAGTATAGAAACTTTTTATTTTTCTTACTCTTTGAATATACAACCATACACATCTATTCTTATACTGAAATGTACGAGTACTGTTGTGCATTTGAGTCTCATTATGCTCATGTAGAATGTGTGTACAAAAAAGAGTTTCAGACCTGCTACCTTTGTTGTTCTGTTTCTCTGAGAAGTAATTATTCAACCAGAAACCTTTTCTTTTTGTTACAATGCCAGTTCATTGGATTTGAGGATGAAGTGACTATAATTCCTTCCTAAACTATTTGATTATACAGGCTTTCTATGAATACATTAATGGGGCTGATATATTGGAGTTCTTAAAGCACTTTCTTACCCATGAAGATCCCAATGTACGCGCAAAGGCATGTAGTGCTATAGGCAACATGTGTCGGCATAGTGCCTATTTCTACAGTTCACTGGTAAGTAGTGCATGATAGGCTGATTCGTAACATTAAAAATCATGTCGATTCTTCCGTTTTGTAATTTTTTGATATTGTTTAGAATATTCAATTGTTTTCCTTTATAGGCTAGAATATTCAATCTTTGAAAATACTGAAGCTTATGATACTGGAATAATAAATCATGGCAAAAGCTATTTTTCTTCCATTGTTTGAAGTTTTCGGTGGCTGGAACAATTGGTGTTATCTTATGTTCTGATTCTAATTGTAGGGCAACAATCGAATCATTAGTCTCCTTATTGATCGATGCGCTGACTCAGACAAAAGCACGAGGAAATATGCTTGTTTTGCTGTAAGCAATGTCCATGAATTTAGAATCTGTTATTACATAGTTCAAGTATCCCTTCTAAAATGCTTTGAATGGTTAAGCAACTGGCATTCATCATTGTCAAACATCGCCTGCCCTTTTTTCTAGATTGGCAATGCTGCCTACCATAATGACCTGCTGTATGAAGAGCTGAGGAGATCCATTCCTCAACTTGCAAATTTGCTGATTTCAACCGAGGAGGACAAAACTAAAGCAAATGCAGCAGGTGCTTTAAGTAATCTGGTTCGTAATTCGAACAAGCTTTGCGATGACATTATCTCCAAAGGAGCCCTGCAGGTTTGTGGACATGCTTAATCTATGACTTGAATGTCAGCTATTCATTATTGATTGCTTTTGCTTTGGTTGAGGTTGTACTTTTATAACCTATCAATTCACTACTAAAAGCGAGTTTTCTCTCACGAGTATACTTCATGGTTAATAATCCTATGTCATGGACATATAACATGGAAATGATCACATTTTCTGCTCAAAATGCTGCCTTCAGTATGTTTTTAAATTCCATAGACAATTATGTTGATTTTTGTCTACTGCAATACTAAATATAAGAGCTTATAGTCAATTAATTTCTCCTGCCTTGCCCATGTTACGGGGATGTAAATGTATATCAAGTTGCAATTAGTAAAAGGTGAAACCATTTTCCAGCTTTGCACTTAGGGCATATATTTCGTTTGAACTTCAGTTCACTTATGCGACTGCCTTATTGCGATTAACTGGGGAAGCAAAATGTTTCAGGCTTTACTGAAGTTGGTATCCGATTGTTCTGTGGCGGCCTTGAACCCAAGTAGGAAGGATGCTATAAATGAGTCCCCTTTAAAGATAGCTCTCTTTTCGTTGGCCAAGATGTGTGCACATCCACGGTGCAGGGAATTTATTCGCTCATCAGACCTTTTTCCGGTGATTGGAAGGCTGCGACAATCCCCAGAGCCATCTATTTCTAATTACGCTTCTGTGATAATGAACAAAACTTCTGAATCCTGAAATTGCAAATGGGAATGTGATGCAGCAGATGCAAATTTCATTTTGCTCAATTCCACTCATTGTCTAAGATCGTGGTTTACTTTTTGATTAAGATGCATGAAGTCCAACATTTGTTGGAGGTTTTGTAAATCCATGTAAGGTAAATGGAAGAACAAAGTGTAAATGGAAGAACAAAGTTTATGGTTGCGTGTATTCTTTTCGTGTGGAAATCCTACCATTGCATATAAATCTTCTTCCATGGGACTACTGTGATCTGAATTGATTTCAAAGTCTATAACATCCAAGAGAATGTCTCAGTAGAGTGAGATTTGAATTGATTTCATAAATTGTTTATTTTGGTACTGTCAAAGTGGACACCAAAGAGGGTGTCAATTTATGGAGGGTTTCCCTACCAAGGCCTGTTAACAAATTTAGGAACAAAGCACAACCTAAGTGGATCTCAAAATCCTAAAAATGATTAATCCCCACCCTCATTGTAATCAACAAGCATCGAGATTCAAGCTTGAAGCAAACAACAATGCAACTTTTTGTTTGGTTTTTTTTTTTAGATTAAAAAACAATGCAACTTGAAAATGCAATCCTCTGTGTTTGATTTGTAAGACAGACACATACATATAACAATATATATGTCCAATTTTGTTTACCTAACTATAAAAAGTGGGTGAAATGATACCCACCACCCTATGAAGCACTGACACTTCACGGTAAAATGCGCATGAGACACGTCAAGTGCCATGTCCAATAAATTTAATTAATTTTTGTTAGGGGACACAGGAGGGACACAACAGGGGTTAAATATGTAATTTGTCCCTTGTTGTGTCAGTGTCCCTTTTTTAGAAATCCCATGTTCCGTATCCGCGTGTGTGTCTATGTCCGCATCTATGTCCTTGTCTATATTACTTGACATGGGTCACTAACTGCTGTTAATTTTTAATGTATAACACTACAAATAAAATCGTGATTTACTTGGACAGGGAAAATCAGGGAAAAGAATAGAAGCAATCTTAAATTTCAAGATTGAACTACTAGTGGGTCAACATTTTGTTTTTTGGGTTCTTGATTCATAAATTACATTGTATTGTATTTTCTAACCGATTCAATTTTCTGTGTTTTACATTGTATTTTATGCTGTTGAATCATAAATCTTTACATTGTATTTTATCTATTGTTTTGTTTGTGTTTTGATTCTCAATTCGTGTTCAGTTAGTAATTTTAAGTTTTGAAAATAATACTTAGTTTTGTAGTTGGTTTGCTGAGTGGAACTAAAAATATAAAAGATTGACTGAAATCCAAAAAATACTAAGAACATTATTTGCGCTTACGTTGCATTTCTTTCAAAATTACATCTATGTTTGTTTTACTTACCTTGTGGATTTCTCGTTACTTACAATCATAAAAAATTTGCCAAAGTCTAATTTTTTTTTACTCTTTTAAGGCACTAAAAAATTACCCTATATTTGCAATTTATATAATCCATGCTCATCTCAAATATAAAAATTAAAAAGGGAAAGGCAAAAAGTAAAAATAATTTGAAACCTTTTACTTCTATTGAGTGGCTTTTCATAAGTCAAAATAATTTGAAAGTAAATTTGTAAAAGTAGGTACATGATTCCAAATCAAATAACATAAAATCGTAACCATGGTTCATACTATAAAATAACGTTCATGAGTGCCACTTTTTAGGGGTGAACAAAATTGGACTCCATCACATAGGAGTCGTTTAAATGCCATAGTTGTTGTTTTGGATAAATTGCTTTCTGTTCCATTCACTTTGTTTGTGACACTCAGAAATCAGAATGAGCAATTAAATGAACAAAAACATGCAAAATCTCTTAAGCAAAATATTTGATTGCACCAATATTTCAGTACTTTCAAAACACATAAAACACCAAAATGATACTTCCAAAATAGAGAAACAAAAGATGAGAGGCAAACCAAGGTTTGAACCCCAAACAAGACAGACACTCAATCTAATATTTTGTCTAAAAACCACACGAAATGGTTTTTTGTAACACCTTTTCTCTATGCAGCACCCACTTCAGACATTTCCAGGTTCACTTGCCACTAAACGATTCTCGGACAGCGATTGCAAAGCTGGTCTTCCTACCTGAAAAAAAAAAAAAAACAATAACACTATCAATATACAAACACAACCTCCTTAAAATAATCATTAACCGTAAATTGTCAAGAGACAAGATGATTTTGTGACTTCACCTTAGCAGTATCTTTCTCTTCATGGATGTTCTTTTTGTCTGTAACCTGCATCTTTTCCTTCACAATTCTCTTGAGCTGCCTCAGGCTTTTTTTAGTGAGCGAAGCCGCTGCAGCATCAGCCTCATTAGTAGGATGGAATTTTCTGCTGCTGTTGTCAATGTTTTCCTTGTTTTCATCCAAAATATCATTGATCTTTCGGCTTAAGGTTGGTGCCTTACTAGCAGATTTCTTCGTCGGTGTAACAGAAGCAGGACAAATGACAGAGTCTGAATTTGAGCCTAGCTGGAGCAAACTAGATGACATCTGTTGTGGAAGTGGATCAGCTGCCAAAGTCGACGATGCCATGTCAATTGGAACCTCTGCACCAGGAGTCTTATCCGAGGAGGGGAGAGAAAGTGTACTTGGGTTTTCAGCCATAAGATTGCCAGATTTCTTCATTGGTGTAACAGAAGCAGGACATATTACATGGTCTGAATTTGATGACATCTGTTCTGGGAGTGGATCAGCCGCCAAAGTTGACAATGCCATGTCAATCAACTGCGTTAGTCGACTCAATGGTGTGGTACCTTGGGGAGTGAAGGAATCACTGACATTGTTTTCACCAATCACAGAGCAAGAACTAATATGGCTCACTGTAACCGTAGGGCAATCAACTGTGTTACTCGACTCAGTAGTGGTGGACTCAAATTCGTTACCAGACTCGATAACTAGTTGATCAGATTCTTCTTCACAGTTTGGAGTAACCAGAGTTGTTTCTTTTTCATCCTCCTTTGACTTGTCTTCGCCAGTGAGAGTTGATCCGAGATCATTCACAGAAATAATATCAAACTCTTTGGTGGCCTGGTTTTGCAATTCAATAGTCTGCTTCTGATACTCAGTGGTATCGAAGTCCATTACTCCTAAATCGTCACTCACCAGATCATCTTTCAAGTCTGGAGATTTCTCCAAGGTTTCTCCCAACAGAATATCAGATTCGGCATATCCCTCTGAACCATCATCATCTGCATTTCGATGCATACCGAATGTTAATAACAAAGTTTTGGATGAGTCACTTATTTTGGGACTGGACACCATAGTTTCTAACTTAACAACAGGAGAAAAGCTTACCATTGTTCTCGTTATTGGCTTCATCATCCACCTCTATGGTGGCCTGGTTTTGCAACTCAACATTCTGCTTCTGATCTTCAGCAGCAGCATCGAATTCAATTTTTCCTAAATCCTCACTCAGCGGATCATCAACGTCCATGATATCCGAACCCGAGTCTTTTTCAGCAGTAAACCCTTCTTCACCATTCTTTGACACCAAGCACTCAGTTGTATCGATGTATCCAGAATCATCACAACCTGCAATGCAATTACATTTAGATTCAGAAAGCTTAACCAGAATCCAAAACTATGATTGACTACGGATGGACTCATATGATTTGAAGTGGTTGGAAATGATGAGAACAAGGGAGACTAAATCTACCTTCTTCAGGGATTTCTTCTTTCAAGCCTAGTGATTTCTCCAAGTTTTCTCCAGATAGAAAATCAGATTCGGCACATCCCTCTGAATCTGCACCATCATCATCTGCATTTTAATGTGTACAGAATGTTAAAAACTTTATTTTTGGATGAGTCACTTATTTCTAACTTAACAACAGGAGAAAAGCTTACCCTTGTTTGCGTCATCAACTTCATCATCAACATCCTCAACCATTCCTGGTGTCAAACTGACTGTGTTTTCTTGTGAAACCAAAACATTAACTGTTTCATCAAGTACCTCAGAGGTTTGTTCCGGTTCTCTTGCATTCTCTGACAAATCACCAGACTTTTTGTCCAAAAGATCTTCTATATCGGTCTCCATGAGATCATCTGACATACCTTCTTGATTCAATCCTGATTCATAATCTTTGTCAGAATACATCAAGAAACTAGATATGAATTGCATTGCATTCCAATGCAAACAATCACCTGTGACACTTGTATAGTCATATTGCGTTGGATGATAAAGCAAATAAATACACAAGTCGATTTTCTAATGTTAGCAGTCGTTAAGAGTTTACCCATTATATTAATATTAATTATTGGAATTGGAATATGAAGAAAGGGAGGAAATAGAACATAAAGATAATACTCCACTTATTTCTGTTGGATAATAAAGCAAACATGTAATAGGCATACCCAAATCATCAGAATCCTCTTTCACATTCTCTTCCACCTCATTAGGCACATCCTTATCTGAGCCTCCAAAATCGATTGGTTTAATCCCTTCCGCATCATTTAAGTTCAATTCCACCATTTTCTTCTCCAACAACCTTGTCGATCTCCGTGAGTACATTTTCTGACCCGAAATCTCCTCCTTCTGGTTCCTTGGTGTCTCCATTTTCCTAAAACTCGAGGAAGCAACAGTCTTTCGGTTACTGTGAATCGCTGGAGTTTCATCCACATCAATCTTTGCTTTTCTTGTTACCCTGGGTGCCCTACTCAAAATCTGGACACTATCGGATTCCTCGTTGATGGGTTTTCGCCTAGTAGATGTTCTACCACCAGTACGAGGAACGCAAGGCGATGCTTTCACCGTTTTTTCTGGTGACTCAACCGAGGACGGATTCAAGAATTCTTCCATCCCTTCGACCTAATAACAAATAAAAAAAAATTATGAAATCCATATATGTACAATTAAAGCAAGGCCGGACCGAGGCCCTAACCCCAATTTCAAAATTTCTTTAGAAACGGATTGGTCTTTTCTCAAAAACGTCAAAAATTATACAAGTTCACCCGCCCAACTTTGTTAAAAAATCTAACACCAGTCTATCCAAGATTTCTTTGAAATTTAAAATTTAAAATTACCAAAATACAAAATCTAGGTTCAAATCTTTCTTAGATGCATACAATCTTAACAAAGTTGTATATATAAACGCACAAGATTGTATGCATACTATCAACGGTGACTGATTCAAGAAAAATACTGGAAAGGCATTATTTTCAGGGATCGAAACAAATGCTTACGATATCAAGAGCCGCGAGAGCGTCGGCCATGGCGATGTTGGTGACGTTGGCTGGGATCTTGTTCCTCTTGCACAAGGCCTGGAGTTCTCTCCGTTTGAGGCTGTGGAAATCCATGGCGACTGAATCGACGATCGCTGATGAGAATGATAAGAGTTTTACTGTATGTTTCTAGAGAGAGAGAGAGAGAGAGAGAGAGAGAGAGAGTGAGAGAGTGGAGATTGCTACCGTAGATGTGGCGGCTGGACGATGGTGTATATAGGTGCGGGGAATATCGACCGTTGGAGCGGAAGATTTGAAATTTGAAATTCTTAACCTAGGTAGGTGATAAGGCGGGCGACCCGGTTGTTGGGCTGGGCGGAGATCTGGGCTGTAATGAAGTAGACTCAACTAGCCCAATATGAATCTAATAGTCCAAGTCCAAGACCGAGGCAACCCCCCTGTGTTTTTTTTTTTTTTGCCAGACAGTATACATAAGCAGGAAAAAAACTTGCATGTCGAACGGGTAACACGTGGTACCCGTTGGCGCATCCGAACCGTCCAAACATATTTTTGACTATCATGATTTAATGGTGGCATTTTTGTAAGCTTTGGGGCCAAAATTACCCCAACAAATTAGGGTCGCCCAAAACATGTATGGGCGGCAATGGGTACCACGTGGCGGTACTCTATCTGCATGCAAGTTTTTCTCTATAAGAAGGGATTAGAAGGGTGTTTGTAGGTTAACAACTTTAGGGAGTTTGAAATCTATAGACTCAGTTGCGTAGCCTGGAAATTATACCAGTGTGGGCACAATTTTCTTGAGTTGTTAGCACACTAACTTTCCCACTAACATCAGGTGGAAAAAAGATACTTGTATTTTATAATAAGTATAATTCCGTAAACACGTAGTAGTTTCAAGGTGAAAATCCAGTGAATTGATAGAGAAGGATGTTTGTGAGTAATTAGTTATTTTGTGATCATGAGGCATCACCACTTGGTGTTCTAACATCCTTCTCTATCACTCTTTTTTATCGGCCTTCGTCATCACATATTATTTGTGTTGAGTTCCACGTAAATATGTTGTTGAGTTCCACATAAATATGTCCATGAGAATAGCGTTAAAATACTATGTGGTGTGGTACACCAAGAGCACTCAATAATTTTTTGTATACAAAATTGATGTGAACTTTCTAATATATTTTTCTAAGGTGGCTCTGCTGTATAGACTCCATCCTTATTATAGGGATGACAATTTAACCCACCCCACTCCAAACCTGCCCTGCCCCGCCTCGATAGGGTAGAGTTTTTTCCTAATTTTTTGGGTTATGGGTAGGGGTAGGGGGTGATTTTGAAAAACCTGCCAGGGTTAGGGTAGGGGCAGGGGTATGGTCACCCCGCCCCGATATTACCCGCCCCGACATATATACATATGTATAATTATATTTATATATATGAAATTATATTTTCTCCCTTACATGCATCAAATTTTATTTGTATTCTTATAATTTTATTTTTATGACTAAAATACAACATTAGATAGTAGAATTTAGTTAAGTTGTGAAAGTTATTTTTGTGAACTCTTATCATTTGTGCTCACTAATATTGGAGTCTAAAATATATTTTACTAATATGTGAAAAAATAGGGAAGGGTCGGGTAAACCTGATACCCGATAGGGGCGGGGGTACCCATAAATTACCAGGTCGGGTAAGAGGCAGGTTAGAGGGTGGTTCTAGAATTTTAGAGTCGGGTCTGGGATCATTAAAACCCGCCCCAACCCGCCCCGTTGCCATCCCTAATCCTTAAATCTTTCCCTCGAAAGCCAATGACTACAATCAGATGGGCTAGGAGCCACATCTCACCTCTTGTATTTAGAGGGGCCTCAAAGGTGTTTATGAAGTCAATGATGAGTACCACTAAAAAGCAATTCATAAGCAAAGTGGTGGTATCAGCTCATGTACATTTCAGACTGATCCTTACCATCCCTCCTACTGGCAAAATCGAATATTTCCAAAATTTATTTTTCGAAGAATTTATAGAACCCATGTTTTCAAAATACATTGGTGGAGGAATTAACTATTTATTATGGGAGATAACTCTGTTTTTTTTTTTTTTTTTTACAGGAGATAACTCTGTTAAAGAAACTGTTATTGGTTGTTCTCAAAACCATTATTTTTAGTAACACTACCAACCATTCATGCACTTCTCCCCTACTATTTATTTGAATAAGCTTTATCGTCTATATATTTTTATGTTTCTCCTCTAAACCCAGTGAGCCGGGTGGCTAATAAGAACAACCCTGTATATTCTCACAAACCTTTATATACAATTAGTGTTGTGTCCATTCGATGCATAGGACCAAAAATCACATTTGTGTTTGTTTTGTCCCCGTGTATCAAATGGAATTTTATGTAGTGAAAGACTTATGTGTGGTGGAAAATGAATTTGGAACACAACGTGATGATACCCGAAGTGCATAGAATAATTGTTTTTCCATATTCACACCCGCTCTCCACGTCTCTCTCTTTCACACACACTTCCCCACAGACCCGTGTCTCACTCTCACCTCCCACATCGCACGCTCTCTTTCTCTCTCTCTCTCTCTCTCAATTTACTCTCCCCTCTTCACGGTTATCTCTTTTTATTTTTGTAAAAAACACTCGAAATTTTAAAAATTAGAATTGAAGGTTTAGACGCTTTTGAGAACAAAACACATTTACTTAGTATATTGATTGATAGTCGTCAAAATGCAAACATATTTTGAGAGAACTAGCAAAAGTAGGTCCCCATTTCGTCCCCTAATTTTGTACCACTTAAAGTTGGAAATCGAAATTTGGGTCGTTCTTTCATTGTCTTCATCAATCGTCAAAACATTATAATGGGCTGATCGATACTGGATAAAAGGGTCAGTAGCCCAATAGGAAAATAGATTTCAACCAATTGAAGTTGGAGGCCCACTCACAAATCGCAATTTGCACCCATGGCCATGTCCGCATTACTCTAATAATAATGCTACATACACACCCTCGCTCACACTCACTTTGGATTGCTAACACATGTCCTCTCTCTCTCTCTCTCTCTCTCTCTCTCTCTCTCTCTCTCTCTCCCCGACTTCCCTCTCTCTCTCCCCTGACGTCCAAAGTAAGAGGACATGTGTCAGCAATCCAAAGTGGGTGTGAGCGGAGGTGTGAATGGGAGAGTGTGTATGTAGCATTACTCTTACTCTAACGTGTAGGGATGAGAATCTCGATCGAATCGTTGGTTACAGGATTGGTGTGGTTTTTAACCGTGATTTTGGTTTTAATTTAGAAAAATCAGTGGGCTCGGTTCCTGTTTCGGTTTCGATTATCACACCAAATTCGACCGTAACCGAAAATGAACCGTAATAGAGAGAGACACACATATAACGAACTTGGTAAAGTAAAAAAGTCGGCTCGTTTATATAGACTCAACTCGTTTAAGAAGACTCGTTAAGTAATTGAGGTTTACTACATGCACTAATACTTGTACTAACAATTGCACAAACTCTCTCACATGGGATATGTGGGACATACCACTCGTACGGGCTTGTAGTGCTTTTAGTCGGCCTTGGATCTTCGTTGGCTATGACACCGTCCCTCCCCCTGAAAGCTTGTCACCTCTTTTGTCAAGCCTGCTACCTTGATGACGCATTTGTGTCAGGGGATGCCCCCTTTGCCGAGAGGAAGCATGTTGCTCGAGTCCCGATCAATTTCATGCCGCATGTTTCAAGTGCAATGTCGAAGGCTAGCATGGATGTGAGCTTCGGCGCAAGGCACAATGGTAGTGGCGTTGTAGTGCTTTTAGTCGGCCTTGGATTGGCCTATTTGCTATGACACTATAATTTCGTCCCTCCCCTAAAGCTTGTGCCTCGAGATGCACTTACCGGAAGTTTCGTCCAGAAAATTGCGATTTGATCCGCAGATTTTTGAAGGATGGATGCTCGCCGGATGTCCGATCACTTTGTGAGCTATTGTGTGAAAGATTTGCATGAAATTCCGGACCTCCAATCGGCGAGCGGACCTCCGATTGCTAGAAATTGTGTGAAAGATTTGTGAGAGGGAAGATTGAAGAATGAAGAGTTCAGAGGTATAGAGAGATTGTGCGAGAGATGTGAGATCGGAGAGAGAGGGGAGAGAGAGCTTTCCGATCGGAGAGAGAGAGGGGCAGTGGGTACTCTGTAATTTGGGTTTGTAATACAGAGAACAAAAGATAAACTTGAAGTTGAAACTGATGAATGTGCGGTAGTTGGCGTTAATATCAAGGAAGGGATTATCAAGCGCAACAAGTTACAATGCAATCTAAGCAATCCAACGGTCCAGACTTCAATTGATATTCGAAAGTAAAAAAAAAAAAAAGACACAACGGTCTAAACAAAATATGTTTTTCATAAAATATGCTATAAAAATATAAAAAAACATATTTTGTATGAAATATGCTATAAAAAATATAGTTTGTGTATAAAATATGCTATAAAAATATATTTATAATTATATATAATGAAAATAACGCTAAACCTTAAAACGATGTTTATGTCATCATATCAATCTGTTAAGAAATTTATACTTGTCCAAATGAGAAACAAATTGTGATCGAATAAATTGAGTTTAAAATTGTCATGCATTCTTATGCGTTTTGTTTCCTTTTCAAAAGTGTTTGCTTTCTATCTTTTTTTTAAGTAATTTATCCAACTCAAACACAGTCAAATGGCATTCAGACCTCACCGGCAGGGCAATTCCCCATTAGGCAACAGAATTTTGAACCTCAGTCCAACACAGTCAAATGGCAATTAAGGTTTGAAATTGCAGGGCAAAGCATTAGATACGAATTTCTCCCAAGTTTGGAACGATAACCTAACCCTAGCTTCAACCGTACCCCATCGGGACCGCCAAATGTAGCTGTTTGGAGAGAGAATCAATGAAAGCTCTGAATCAATCGCAGCGAACGAATGAAAACTCCCCAAATTTGAATATGAATAGCAGCGGTTAACCCCCATCACTTCCAAATTGCAGTATTTTTATCAACTGGGTACCTCTTCACCTGTCGCTCTTCTTCTGTGGTGTTTTTTCAATGATCGTCTACCGCAACAGTTATATAAAACGCAGTGATTGAGCAATTGGGTATCCGAGCTTTCTAAAGGATCATCAACAGTTGAACATTGTCAGAGAGAGTACGAGAGTCCAATGAACTGAAAAAAAAAATAAAAAATTGATCTTTGAGAGAGAGAGAGAGAGAGAGAGATGAGTCAAACGGGTGTGGTTGATTTCAGTGTTGGAGCATTAGTTTGGATTAGGCGAAGGAATGGGTCGTGGTGGCCTGGTAAGATAGTGGGTCCTGAGGAGCTCTCAGATGGTCATCTCGTGTCTCCGGCGCGATCAGGGACTCCAGTCAAGCTTCTTGGAAAAGAAGATGCTAGTGTGTAAGTCTCCTACTTCAGGCCCTTGAACTTGAATCTTTTTTCATACCTCAGCTGTCCGGCCACCTTACATGCATGTTGACTAATCCTAGACCGGGGGGCAAACCCAGTGGACGAGGCCCAATTAAGGCCGAGGCAAGTCTTGTATGGAGTGGCCCCTCAATACAAATTAGGATTGACTACAAAAAATGTACTTGAATCATATGATTTCATCTCATCAGCTATGTTCAATTGCTCATTATTTCAGATTTGACTGTCAATTGTGGAGCTTAACTTTCGCTTTTAATATTCCCTCAGTGTTTTCTATAATCAGATGTTCTGCTTGGTTGGTTCAATAATTTGAGTTTATTGGTTGTTGGCTGGTTTCTTAATGAAATCTTTGAATAGTGCGGATCATATTTGGGTTGGTTTGGTTTATTTTCTTTTTTTATTGCTGCAGGAAGGATGTTTTTCCAGTATGAATATGCAAATTGTCTTGATTTTTGATGTATGGCCCACTCTGTACTCAAGTTTTGTTTTCATTTGCTGATTTTGATTTGAGGGTTTCCTTAGGATTTAGTTGAACTTGAATTGGAGCTGATGTAGCTTTGGAAATCAGCTTGGCCGTTGTATTTCATCAAAAATGCCATTGTGAAGCTGAGATGTAACCACGTTTGCTTGCTTTAAGAGTTCTTAGTGTGACTGGGTGAAAGCCTTTTTAGTAGTGAGAGAAGATAGTCTATATTCAGGACCACTTATTGCAACTGGAATGTGGTTCAGAAATAAGACTACTCATCAGGTGGAACTAAGTTCTGTGAGATTTTATTTGACCAAAACAGCGAATATCAAAAACCATAGAAAGCATTGAGCATTCACTTAAATGAAAATAAATCTTCTAAAGGATAGTTCTACATGATTCCAAGAAAAAGCATGTGTCATATGACGTTAACGTCCAGCAATATCCTTAACCAACTGCTATAACTTGAAGGCTTGAATTGAGTTACATCTTCATTTTCCCCTTTATTTCAAAATTTAAGGTTGTCTTATGAAGGGAGTTTTTGGATTCTTTAGCAGCTGAGGGTCGAGTAGGGAGACTGCTTGCCTTTGAACTTCATGCAGTTGTCGTTCTCTTTGTTTTTGGTTGTCAAGATATTTATGTCATATTTTATCAGGGACTGGTACAATTTGGAGAAGTCCAAGCGTGTCAAGCCGTTTCGATGTGGTGAGTTTGATGATTGTATTGAAAGGGCTGAATCTTCCCATGGGATGCTTCCAAAGAAAAGAGAGAAATATGCACGTCGGGAAGATGCTATACTTCATGCTCTTGAAATTGAGAAGAAGTTTCTGGGGGGAAAATATGGTAAACCATTTGATCTTGTGGAAAAGGCGTTAGTGTCACCTTCAGAATGCTTGGGCAAGGACAGTGGCAAATGTGTCCACCCCAAGTCACACTCGAAGAAACTAGATTTGTCCATAGAGGATAAGACCATGGATCATCCTCTCCATGCAAAGAAAGTCAAAGAAGGAATGCTTCTAGTGAGGGATGAGGATAATTCTGAAATAATGCCTCGGATGAGAGGTTTGCAGAACGTTGGTCTCAAAATTTCCCATTTGAAGCGAAAACTTGCATCTTCCGTCGGTTTGAATGGCTCTCGGAAACCTGGATTTGATAATAATGCACAAAATACAGTTCATGCCAACAATACTTCTTATTTGGACCAAGGGATGAAGTCAAATGAAGTGTTGGCCTCTGAATCGCTTGTTAGGAGACGTGATGGGTGCCGTCCTTTTGATCAAGTACTGCAGAGTACCGCATACTTGCAGCTACATCACTCCCGGAGGCATGACAACGATAATGTCCCTATGGTTACATCTGAAGAGGAGCAGACACGAGTTATGTCTAAAGAGGAGCATACACGAGTAACATACCGTGCCAAGAGGGGCAGGTTTGTTGACTTGCCGAGAGAGTCTAGTGATTTTTCAGATGATAAACAATTTTGCACCAGCCAGATTGCGATTCCACCACCTCACTTTGAAGAGAGAAACTGTCCTGATTATGCTGCTTT
The DNA here is from genome assembly GCA_016920895.1 of Vaccinium myrtillus. Classification (NCBI taxonomy): domain Eukaryota; kingdom Viridiplantae; phylum Streptophyta; class Magnoliopsida; order Ericales; family Ericaceae; genus Vaccinium; species Vaccinium myrtillus. Next base: position 30,059,388 of record CM029280.1, on the reverse strand, counting down.
GGATGAAGTGACTGCACCTGAAAATACTGAAACTGATTCTTCTGAGACTGATTCTGTAGATTCAGATGCAGATGAGGAGTTTGCAGAACTACCAGGTTTGGGATTTTATTTACGTCGATAATGCGTCCACTCTCTCTCTCTCCATGTGGGGTTTACACCTATAAGGTTTTGACAGTAGTTTGTACCTCCTAGCTACATGTCTTTTCTGAGTTTTTGCATCTAGCGTTGTTGAAGGCTTGTCTTTCGATTAGTATATTTCCAGGCACCGTAACTCTTTCTGCTTGATTGTTCAGATGCAGCTCCAGTCACTGGATTAGAAGTCAAGTCACGGAGGAGGTCTGGAACTCAAGTGTCATATGGAAGCATAAGCAGTGAGGAGCCCGATGACTTGGTACTCACCAGTGATGCGTCTCACCTTTCCCCTCGTGACCCTGTTGGAGTATTGAAATGGAAACTTAAAGGTAAAAGGAACAACTGTGTCATTTCCAAAAGGTCCAATGATTTTGCTGAGAGAAGGGTTTTCATGAGTTCCATGCATAGAACAGACTTTGAAGAGAGGGAAAGCAATGCTTGGGGTGAGCCTGATTTGACTGAGAACAACTTCAGGCGAAGTGGTGCATTAACCTCAGAAGGCACATCCAAAGGTTTAGATGATTTCACCCATACTATAATTGATTGGGAGGACTTCTCTTTGAATGATCACCTTGTTGTGAGAAGATATTGGGAGGAGGACTCGAGCAATTACTTCGATCCAGCACTGGTGTACCGTGATAAGTCTGATAGCAGGATGAAGTCCATGTTGGTGGATGTGGATCTTAAGGTCCGATCAAGCTATCAAAGAGCGCATGTCCCTCTAATTTCTTTGATGAGCAAGTTAAATGGTAAGGCAATAGTTGGACACCCTATCCAAATCGAAGCACTGGAAGGCGGTGCTGCTGAAATTCTTCTTTCTGTAGCTGATTGTATAGAAAATAATGGTACAGAAGAACCTCTGGTGGGGAGAACTGCCAGGAGGACAGCAGAATTTCTGGTCCAACGCCCAAATCCATTGGCAGAATTAGATGGTGAAGATAATGGTCACAAGGCAATCTGTTGTCCGTTAGACAGTAGGTATTCAAGAAAGCAACCAAAGAAGATAAACTCGTCTTCTAGAAAAAAGATTAAAGCCATTCGTAGGTATTCAAGAAAGCAACCAAAGAAGATAAGCTTGTCTTCTAGCAAAAAGATTATAGCTCTGTCTTCAATTGGCAAAGACCAGAAACTCAGAAAGGATTTGAAAGAAGGTATCGAAACCTTTCAAGCGTATGGGCTGATAAAAGGGGAATCTGCCCCCACTGCAGTTGCTTGTATCCCTGTTAAACTTGTATTCAGTAGGTTATATGAGGAGTTGGTTGGCCGGCATCAATAAAAGAATCACGGACGGCCTGTGAGTTGCTATACACAAGATTATATTGCAATCTTTCTGTTACTGACATCAGTAACCTTTCATACTACTGCAAACAGAACCTGGATTTTGGATTAAGTCATTGTTTTTGTATACGGGTTTCCGAGGATTTTGAAGACGAAAGTGGGACTTCCAGTTCCCTGCTATGCTAGAGATGTAGATATAAATTGTAGTTTCTCATAAACTGAAATCTATTTGCAATCCCTCTTTGGCAGAAAGAAATATAGAATGACCTCTCTGAAAATTTTCATGTTGTTTGTTAAGTTAAAGCCTCGGTGGCTCGGATGCTGGATTGATAAACTGATGACGAGCATTATGAAGTATAAAGAACAATATTGATTTGCACAATTGGAGCATGTTCACCTACTGGAAGAGAGGAAATACAACTCACGACTCGAATGAAATAAACAGATAGCGAGTAAACTACACCATCTTTAACTTTATGAAACCAATCTGTTGGCTATTTTTCATCACCGCCGAAAACACGTCTCAATTCCAAAGGCACACATGAAATTAGGGCAACGTTAGGATTAACATGGGGGAGAGATGGAGGCAGGCCGCAGGCCAAACAGAGATCTCTGTGCAATGTCACCATGGAAATAACAAATCATCGTCACAGCAGCTGGAAAATGTTATTCACCCATTTCAATGAAAGGAATCCCCCTGGCAATAGAATTGATATGACAATTAGTATACAGTCCGACGTAATATGACAGAAACCGAAACTTTTGTGTGTTTTCCCATCTAACTGATTAGCCAATAACGAAATAAGAAAGCCAGGCTAAATATCACAACCAAAATTCTGTGCCACGGGTTTTTGTAAGAAAAATAACACAAAACCAAATGATGGATAAAGCTATCACAATTGATCAAAAGAACGAGCAGCCCAATTTTTATAATCAAACAGGCATCATATTTGAATACAAACTGATGGTAGCGGAACACAAAGTGATGGTGAACAAGCTTACCAGCCTCCGTGTCTCGAGAAATAGTCATTATCCAGTGACACAGCAAGAGCAACAGCTACTGCTCTCTCTGACAGAGTCAAGGGGCGAGCTACTTCCAACTCTTGAACCTACAAGAAAACTGCATACTTAAAAACTAAAACAAAAGTTATTTTGGTCCCTAATGCCTGTGTTTAGTGGCATGTTCTCAAACTGTGATCCCACATTTGTTCTTCTGTGCTTGGCAGTGATTTTCAAAATAGGAACTCAAACCCTAGGCCTCAAATAGATCTCAAGATGCTTACCCTACACTTAGACCACACATAAACAAACTCAACTCTATCAGCATAGGATCTGGAAACGTACCGGTCCAGCATCAGCACTATCATCAGCACTTCCAAATCGGATCACGTATTGACCAGCATCAGTGAAGATCTAGATCATAATTTTATGAAAATATCAGCAACACCAGAGGGGTAGCATTGCAGAACTACGGCATAAATACAAAGATGAAAAATAATAACAAAGGTAAAGAAGCAACCTCAAACCCAAAGCCCCTCCAGTCACGATCTATTTGAGCCAACACTTGTCCATCAATGTCCTTCAAAGTAAATGTCCAGTTCCAAAAGCCAGGATTCTCAACCACAGCAAACTGCTTATTCCTAAAAACGATGACACAGGCAAATATGAAATTTGTAGGCATTGATGAAGAGGGCTTGAACAAAATGAGTTATAGAATCAAACAACGATTTAGATGGTCAGTCAAGGACTCTGGGGAATTCCTCAACACAGAGTAGAAGCTCCCACACTCTTGAAGGGAGTGACAAGGCCTTGGACGACTCCATGAAGGAGAAGTATCTTTCTCCACGAAGAAAGGAACGTGTATCGGCCCGTTGAGTTTTGCAGAGCTTTTAAAATGTAACACGTAAGGGAGGAAAGATTACCAAATTCTTTGTTGAGCACCACAACAGAAAAGCAATAGTAAATTAGCAATCAATCCATGGAACTCAATGGCAAGAAGAATTACCCCAAGTATAAATCATAAATCCTCTTCCACAAATGCCATCTTCTGTGGACAACACCAATCTCCTAGAAACAGAAAATTGAATATTAAAAAAAAGTTTTATCTTAGCAACATTTCTCATATAGACTGGAATAAAAGCATGCAACAATACGAAGATTTGAAACTCACATACCTTACCATCTATCTCTGCATAAATTGAGCTGTTTATCCACCAAAATGGCCTTCGGACCTAAATGCACGGACAGATAAGTAAGGCTTATGATTCAATAAAACAAATCAAATAGCAAAGTGGATAGCAAGAACACGCTTCAAGTTCTCACCCTAAACAGCTCATTGCCCAAGGCATCAGTTATGTAAGCTATGAAAGGACGCCGTGTACGAAGCAACTGCATTATAGCATCAACAGTAGCATTTAGCCAAAGCTATTACACAGAGATTGATCAATTTCTTTTTTTGCTATTCCCTGTACTATACGCTGATTCGGTTGGTCATTTAGCCAAAGCGATTACACAGAGATTGAGCAAGTGGTAAAACAGTGTAAAGTGAAAAGGTAAACACGATAGCAGCAAGGAGAAATTGTGTCCACACAACTTCTATAGATGATCTATGTTGTCTGTACATAATTCAGCAAGCTTACTTGGGGCCTAGGAATATGACAGAAGAGAGATTTGAAACATAGTTTGAGTTTGGCCAAAGTGAATTTCCAACAAAATACAGTGTCAACAGCATCAAGGTGCTATAGCGAACAGACATGAACACTTTGAATAAACAAATAACGGGCATAACTGGTATTACCTGTCTAGCAATCAGATTGCTCTGTTCGCGGATCATACCCACTGGCTGAAAAACAACATTCACCATCAGAACTTTTAAAGGATATCAAATTCTTATGCAAAAGCCCTTCCATTGTTAACCTAACTACATCTACGACTGAGCATCTTGAAATTACTAAAAAAGTGGAAAGACTACTTACTGATCCGGGATAGCAAACGTCTACTATTGCATATCGATTTTCCTGCAATTCCAAGTAATACCAATTACAAGGGAAGACATGATTAGAAACCGAGCAATAGTAACCTTCAATGAAAAGTAAATGTGTCAAGTAACCTTATATCGAAAATTACTTCAAAATGAACTTCATTATTGCATGCGTATCACTATATCAGTACAGTAAGACATTTTCATTGCTAATTCATATATGCTAAAAACACCAATAATTTCAAATCTCTATTGCTTACTCGACTAGTCAAAAACATCCTGTCCGCCTCTTGACCATTCTAGAACAACTAAACCACTACACATAACTATAGTTTAAGGGAAAGCATAGAGTAATAATGCATCTCAAATGCTTCTATAGATGGATGTAAACTAGTTGGTTTAAGAGTTACCTGCTCAAAACCAAGCATAAGATTTGCCCATTCTATATCCCTTGTAATCAGCAAATTTGACCTCGCAAGAAGAGGTGCAATGCGAGCCTGTTGACCCCCAAAAAAGAAAGTTGTCATCTTGATGCAACTTACAAAATTGCATAACAAAAGAACATGCAAAATACAAATTAAAATCAGTCTGCCCATGGTAACAACACTAATGAGATGTTTCTAAGGTGAACAACTTCAGATTAAACTCAGAGAACAAATAAGCAACCCAACTCACCTCCTCCGGGAATGATGGTTTCAATGCACCTGTGGTAGGCTGGCTAAGAGGTGGTTGCTTCAGAACTCGTTTCGTCTCATCATAAGATTTCTCTTCTGTAGCAGATGAGGCTGCAAACCATCTTTCAAATGGGTTTTGGACAGAAACCTGATTGGAATAACCCGTTTCCCCATGGTTTGCATAGTTAACAACCTTTTGCCTTCTTTTTTCCCTAGATTTTGACAGTCTTTTTTCCGTTGACGAAATCAATTTTCTATCATCTATCCAAAGCCGTACTAGAAAATCTCTATCCAGTTTTGGATCATGTTGTATGCTCTGTCCATACCGCCGCAAACCCTTTATCAAGTTCATGAAGCTGCAAGCTGTAGCCTGTTATTAACAAATGATTCAGACGTAGAACCAAATCAAAGGTCAAAGCAATGCTTATCAACACAATTTACACAACTGAGCAACTCTAGACGCATAGAAAGAGACCAACTTCAAATGCTTGAAAATCTTTAATTTTCAATTTACGTCTCTTGGTATTAATTAGCCACAATACAGCATATAGTTGTTGAAAACTCTATTCCATCTATCCAAACAGAGAAGACATTTTTTGAACTAAAGGAACCAATTTCCAAGTTCCCGCAATGATCATTGAAACCCTAGAAAACAAATGGAGCAGTTCAACTTTGCCCAGAAGGGTGTGCATCTGTTACAAGGTTCTGGAAAAGAGCAATATTGAATAACAAGAAAGACGATGAAGGCAAGAAAAGAATGGTATAATGCACCTGAAACTGACAACAGATGAAGGATGGATGATCCGCTTAATCCAATGGCGATTATTGGGTTTTCGCGGGGACCCCTTCGAGATTCCGACGAAAATTATGAGAGAGGGGATTTTCACAAGTATTGGACTTGAGCGCGTTTAATAACCACGCCATCTTTATTGGGCTACTTATTACTGTATTAGGCTTTGCTGAAATCTAACATAAATAAAATCAATCTTGATTTTAGTAAATGAGGAGAAATTTGTTAAAATTAACTCCTCATATGCTTAAATCAAGAAATTTTTCTAAAATTAAGGGGCACTAAAATAATCACCCTTTTAGTCACTTAAAATTAGAAAATCATCTTGAACCTATTTAAGAGTTATGTTTCCATCCCAAGATTCAAAAAACCCTTAAAATACCCTTTGTATATATATATATATATATATATATATATATATATATATATAATTGTAACATATTAAATGATTGAGAACTAAATTAAAAGTTGCCTATATGGGGCGGTAGGTAGTGGACCATTTTCAAAATTATGAAGTCCTCCGCTGTAATTACGGGATTGGGGATAGAACCCAATCCCTAATATCTCGTTCTCACTTCTCAAACTTCATTTTTCTCACTCACCTAGAAATCCCAAATCTTCATCATCAAACTTCATCGCCAATCTTCATCCTCAAACTTCTCCAGAAATCCCAAATCTCACTCATCCAAAAATCTCAATTACCACTCGTCCATGAAATTCTTGGGGCCATGAAAGGTTGTGGCTGTTTTGTCTGTTTTTGGGGCCATGAAATTCTTGCAGTGGACTTCACTCCTATCCTCATGGAAGGGTATTGCATTTTCAGCGGTTGGGTTGGCCGTTGTTACAGTTCTTATGCAGATCTTGATCCAATTCTCTCAGTCAGAGCGCTCAACGCCCGCCAAGGTCGTCCCAGCAAAGCCTAAGAACCAAGGAGAGCCTTCAGGAATTCCTCAAGATAAACAACAGTAGATTAATCCTTCTTTTTTCATAGTAGCAATGTATTTGTGAAAAGAAATATGGTATGTGAAGTTGCCGAGTGGTGTATTTTTCCAGTGACTTTGTTTGTTCTAATTTTTGTACCATCATCAAGACTACATATTTATCAATTCATTGATTGCTGTTCAACTAGGCTAAAATTGCTGTTGTGTACTAATTCTTTTCCCATAAACTCCTAGCACTGCTATGTTTGGAATGAGTTCAAGTTTTTTAACCATGGAATCATGTAAAATGTTTTCTATTTTTACCATGTTTTCCTTATATTATTATTTTTAACCATATTAAAGGAAAAGTTTTCAACCATGGAGTTCAATATAACAAGTACCATGATAAAAACAAGAAATGCAAGTTGCTAATTAAAGTATTTATCATGAAAATCTGATTTTACCATTTTTCTATACGTTGTGATTTCTTTTTACCATGTTCAATGTTATATGATCTTAAAAAGTTTTTACCATAATTCGATATAACAAAACATTTTAATTACCATATTGTGGTTATGGTTTATATATTGGGAAAATTTCAAAATGGCACCTGAACTTTACACTCAATGTCCCAAAAACACCTGAACTTTAGTTAGCGTCAATTAAACACCTGAACTTTCAAAACGCCCTTTCTAAGGCACTTGGCCCCATTTTCCGTCCATACTGGACGGAAATTACTGATGTGGCAATTCTCTTCCGTTAAAAACCTCATCACCACCACCTATAGCCATCACCACCACCTATAGCCTCTGCCTCCGCAAATTTTGAGCCACCACCACTTACAACCATCATCTCCACCACCACCAGGTCGTCACCAACTGTCATTTCCCCTCCCGCTGTCATTTCTCATTGCCGTTTGAACCACGCCATCACCAACCACTGCACCTTCCACCGCTGACTAGGCTTCGCCGCCCATTCTCGTCGCCATTTGCTCGAAATTGTTGACACGGTTGGAGAAAATTATTGTCCAAATGACAGCAGAAGGGGTTGCCTTGAGCAAATTTGATGTTCAAACGGTGTCGGAAGTAGTTGGTGACGACCTGGTGGTGGTAGAGATGATGGCTGTAAGTGGTGGTGGCTCAAAAATCGCGGCGGCAGAGGCTATAGGTGGTGGTGATGGGGTTTTTAACGGAAGAAAATTGCCACATCAGCAATTTCCATCCAGTATGGACGGAAAATGGGGCCAGGTGCCTTAGAAAGGGCGTTTTGAAAGTTCAGGTGTTTAATTGACGTTAACTAAAGTTCAGGTGTTTTTGGGACATTGAGTGTAAAGTTCAGGTGCCATTTTGAAATTTTCTATATTTACCATGGCAGTCCAAGTTCCAAAAGTTTTTACCATACCTTTTATAAACTATCTTTGTGATTTTAGGATGGAAATGCATGCTTATATAACAAATTGAAGATAAGTCACCCACTTTCCCATTAACGGCGGAAACATGGGGTAGCCAATTATCCCACCTCAGGCACTACCCCCTCTTTTTTAGAGAGAGAAAAGAACGTCAGTTCTCCCATCGCATCTTCCTTTTCCATCGGCATCTGTATGCACTACTCCGGCGAAGCTCAAGACACCTTCAGCGAGAAGATCAAACAAAGTTCAAGCAAATCCGACGATTTTGACATGCTCCGACAACTTCCATAAAAACGGGTATATGGCATCATATCTCTCTAAAAAGAGCCGTTGGGAATTGGGTTTGGATTTTGGTTGTCCACAATTTGGGCAAAGAAATAGGTAAAACCCAAAATAGAGAGAGATTTGGGTCATCGGTTGGAGATGTGTTTTTGAGATTTTGCCCAAATTTTAAATTTGGATCCTAAAATGTGTCAAGGTATCTCCGGTCCTCACCTTTTTTTAAATCTAATTTGAGTAAAAAATTATTTAAATTCTCAATTTAGATATGCTGATCTCCAATGAAAAAACTCATTTTTTACCATAATATGTTTTTTAAAATTACAAATAGCATATAGGTAAATAAGTGAGATGATAGAATTAACTCCGGCGAAGTCTGGTGAGGCTTAGTAGGTTTGGCGACCCTTCATAAGCTCCAACGAAGGTCGAACAACCTCCTGCAGCTCTGGCGAACTTCTGCCTCAAATCAAAAGAGTTGGCGAAGTTCCACCGTCAGATTTAAAGATTAGGCGAAGCTCTGTCATCATTTCAAGATAGCATGTGAAACTCCAGTGAAGATTCAGCATCATATTGAGATGACCAACGAAGCTCCAACAAAGTAAGGTAAAATGGGTAAAGGTTTGGGGTGTTCAGAAAATGGGAAAAGAAATGGGTAAAATTCCAAATGGGTAAGGGTTTGGGTGATTGAAGATAGATTATTTTGATGATTTTATCGAGATTTTGAGTTTGGGGCTTCGAATGGATCAATATTGGAGATGGAGATACTCCTACTTGTTATGAAACCAAGCAGATAACAAGAGCTGAAAAGTAAACAAAGTGCTGGACACAAATATGTAGAAAAGTTAGTCTTCTGGACTACTCAAATATTATTCAGAGTGGTGTTTTTCTTTCTGTCTTTTCTTTCTCTCTTTGCTCGTATCTCTTTCTTTCTGGCTGATAGCCTTATATAGCCAAAAGGCTATACGTACAACTAATGCAATAAATTCTATCTTCTATCTTCTATTCAATACTGTTACACTACCCAAGGTCATCCATCCATATCATTTATAACACTCCCCCTTGGATGACCAAATACTAAGAACATGCCTCATTAAAACCTTACCAAGGAAAACCCAGTGGGAAAAACCTTAGGTGAAGGAAAAAGAGTACATAGTGAAAAACTATTTACAGATTGCCTCATTAAAACCTTGCTAAGGAAAAACCCAGTGGGACAAAACCTTAGACGAAGGAAAAAGAGTACAATCGTTTATCTTTTAGCATCAATTACTCCCCCTCAACTTTGCATGATGTGTCTTTGAGTCGGCGCATCCCAATACCGTTAACTAGCTTCTTGAATGTTGCGGTTGGTAATGCCTTGGTGAATAAATCTGCCAGATTGTCACTAGAACGTATCTGCTGAACATCAATATCACCGCTTTTCTGGAGATCATGGGTGTAGAAGAATTTTGGTGAAATATGCTTAGTTCTGTCTCCTTTGATATAACCAGCTTTAATCTGTGTGATACATGCGGCATTGTCTTCATGTAATATGGTCGGGCTATCTTTGATCGAGGATAATCCACATTTTTCCCTAATGTGCTGTATCATAGATCTCAACCAAACACATTCACGGCTTGTTTCATGAATTGCAATAATTTCAGAATGATTAGAAGAAGTAGCAGTCAACGTCTGCTTCACAGAACGCCATGAAATAGCAGTACCACCACAAGTGAACACATATCCTGTTTGTGACCGAGCTTTGTGTGGATCAGATAAATAACCAGCATCTGCATATCCGATTAATTGTGATTTTGATCCATTTGAATAGAATAAACCCAAATCAACCGTTCCTCGGAGATAACGAAATATGTGTTTAATTCCTTTCCAATGCCGTTGAGTTGGAGCTGAACTATATCGAGACAATAAGTTGACTGAAAATGCAATATTTGGTCGTGTACAATTTGCCAAGTACATAAGTGCACCGATGGTACTCATATATGGTACTTCCGGACCAAGAATTTCTTCTCCCTCTTCTTGGGGACGAAATGGATCTTTGTTCACATCAAGTGATCGAACAACCATAGGAGTACTCAATGGATGTGCTTTATCCATGTAGAATTGCTTAAGAACCTTTTCCGTATATGTCAACTGGTGTACTAGAACTCCAGTTGGCAAATGCTCGATTTGCAGGCCCAGACAAAACTTTGTTTTGCCAAGATCTTTCATCTCAAACTCTTTCTTTAAATATTCGGCGGTTTTTATGAGCTCTTCCGGAGTTCCCACGAGATTTAAATCATCGACATAAACCGCAATAATTGCAAAACCAGAGTTTGATCTCTTAGTAAAAATACATGGACAAATAGGATCATTTTCATATCCTTCCTTTAACAAGTAGTCGCTAAGGCGTTTGTACCACATACGACCAGATTGTTTTAACCCATATAAAGATTTTTGTAGCTTAAGCGAATAAACACTTCGGGGTTTTGAACTGCATGCTTCAGGCATAGTATATCCTTCGGGGACCTTCATGTATATGTCAGCATCTAGTGATCCATACAAGTATGCTGTCACAACGTCCATCAGACGCATGTCCAGACATTCTGTAACTACCAAGCTAATCAAAAATCTGAATGTGATAGCATCCATTACGGGAGAGTATGTCTCCTCATAATCAATTCCAGGTCTCTGCGAGAAACCTTGTGCAACAAGTCATGCTTTATATCTCACAACTTCATTTTTCTCATTGCGCTTTCGCACAAACACCCATTTGTATCCCATCGGCTGTATTCCTCCAGGGGTTTGAACTACAGGTCCAAATACTTCTCTCTTTGCGAGAGAGTTCAATTCTGCTTGAATTGCTCCTTTCCACTTTGGCCAATCATTTCTGCGTCGACATTCTTCGACAGTTTGTGGTTCACTTTCATCATCACTTCTAGTAATGTCAAGAGCAACCTTAAATGAAAACGCGTTGTTGACAACGGTTTTATTTCTGTCCAACATTTCTCCCGTACTCATATAATGTATTGAGATCTCATTATTCTCAAAAATTGTTCCATTTTGAAATAAATCTTCGGGAGATTTCTCTTCAGGAGATTCAGAAGTAGGAGGAAATATTGATAAATTCATTCTTTCATTTGCGGGTTTAGTCTCTTCATGAGATTTTACATTTATTAGCTTGATCCCCTCAAGAGTATCAACTATTTCTGGGGCTTCAGTTTGTTTGCCTTGGATTTTCCTCTTCCGGGGAAATTTATCTTTGGCACCAACAGGTCTCCCACGCTTCTGGCGTGCTTTAGATTCATCAGCTGTTGTACTAGTAATTTGTCCTGTGGGAATTTCGATCCATGCTGGGATATTGGCAGCTGGTATATGAGACTTGGTTACTTTATTTGCATCTGTAAATGCATCTGGTAACTGATTTGCAATACTTTGCAAATGAATGATCCTTTGAACTTCCAGTTCACATTGATTAGTACGAGGATCAAGATGAGATAATGCCGAAACATTCCAAGTAATTTCACGTCGAGCTTCTGGCTTCGACCTATCTCCCCCTAATGGTGGGAAAACTGATTCATCAAAATGACAATCCTCAAAACGTGCCTTAAACACATCGCCTGTTAGGGGTTCGAGGAATCTAATGATAGATGGAGAATCAAAACCAACATAAATCCCAAGCCTACGTTGTGGACCCATTTTAGTACGTTGGGGTGGAGCAATAGGCACATACACAGCACAACCAAAAACTCTTAAGTGAGAGATATTCGGTTGTTGACCAAGAGCAAGCTGTGTGGGTGAATATTTATGATATGCAGTTGGTCTAACACGAATCAGAGATGCAGCATGTAAAATAGCATGTCCCCAAGCAGAAACTGGCAATTTTGTTTTCATAAGCAATGGTCGAGCAATTAACTGAAGTCTTTTAATAAAAGATTCAGCCAAACCATTCTGGGTATGAGTATGTGCAACAAGATGCTCAACATCAACACCAATTGACAGGCAGTAATCATTAAATGTCTGAGATGAGAACTCTCCAGCATTGTCAAGACGAATTGTTTTGATTTGATGGTCTGAGAACTGTGCTCTTAATCTAATGATCTGAGCAAGGAATCTAGCAAATGCAACATTTCGTGTAGACAATAAACAGGTATGTGACCATCTAGTTGAGGCATCAACTAGAATCATGAAATATCGAAATGGTCCACATGGTGGGTGTATCGGCCCACAAATATCTCCTTGTATTCTTTGTAAAAATGATGGTGATTCAACAATCACTTTGGAGATTGATGGTATAATTATCAGTTTCCCTTGTGAACATGCATTACATGGATAATTCTTGGGTAATAGAATCTTCTGATTCTTTAACGGATACCCTTGTGAATTTTCAACAATACGACGCATCATTATTGAACCTGGATGCCCAAGGCGATCATGCCATAGCATAAAAAGTTTTGGGTTGGAGCACTTCTGGTGCATCACAGTATATGATTCAATTGTTCTAATCGTCGTATAATATAACCCAGAAGATAATGCAGAAATTTTTTCTAATACTAGCTTCCGGCTAGACACATTAGAAGTGATATACAAATATTCTTTTCTGCCTTCGTTTGTGGTTTCAATATGATAACCATTACGACGTATATCCATAAAACTTAACAGATTTCTTTTGGATCTGGTAGAATACAAAGCATTGTCAATATTTAAATTTGTTCCATTTGCTAGAACAATATTTGCTCTTCCAGAGCCTTCAATTAGGTCTGCAGAACCTGATATTGTATTGACATAAGCTTTTATCTTTGTCAAATGCCTGAAATATCTGTTATCTCGAAGAATAGTATGTGTCGTACCACCTGTCCTACTGCAGACAGATATCTTCACCATTTATCTTTGCATTTGATAATGTCCCATTAGTATCCATGCTCCTAAATGCAAAAATATAAATTTAAAAATTTCACAAATAAGTAACTGAAACACATCTTGAAACTTTTATTCCAAAATCAAATACAACATGACATATCTCTTACAATATTATTGAAAGATAGATTAGTCCTTAGACTATTATTTCAAACATAAGCAACGATACTGATTTAGTCCAAATGCATGGACCAATCAGGGTAGTCATCTCCATCATCAAAGAAATCATCTTTTGTCCCACTAGGTCCAGCAGGTAAATCAGACATATCAAAAGATGAAAAATCAAAAGGTTCAAAAGGGTCAGTTTGATTAACATGATCAAGGAAATTGGTTTCAACTTCTTTTCCTTTCCCCTTGATGGATGCCTGGTAAAGATCAACCAAATGTTTTGGCGTACGACAGGTACGCGACCAATGACCTTTCACTCCACATCTGTAACAAGAATCTTCAGTATTCTTAAAAGGTTTAGCTTGTAAATCCTTTCCCTTTCCTTGGGATACATCCGACCTATCCCACTTATTCCACTTCCGGGGAAAATAAGTTTTCTTGCTGGGCTTTTTGATGTGTCCTCCACGGACTTGGTAGTTATGGCCACCACGCCCCCGTCCGCGTCCGCGCTCATGACCTCGGCCACGGCCGCGGCCACCTCCCTGACTGTGGAATGAGACTCCGTTTGCTTCTGGAAACGGCATAGACCCGGTTGGGCGAGACTCATGATTTTTCATTAATAATTCATTGTTTTGTTCAGCTACCAAAAGACAGGATATCAGATCCGAGTATTTCTCATAGCCCCTCTGTCTATATGTTTGTGATAGATTCATGTCTCTGGGGTGAATCGTGGAATATGTTTTTTCCAACATATCCATTTCAGTAATTTTCTCCCCACACAGTCTCATAAGTGAAACAATTCTGAATAGGGCAGAATTATACTCGCTAACCGATTTGTAATCTTCAAATCTTAGGTGCATCCAATGATAACGAGCTCTAGGCAACATGACTGTCTTTTGGTGCCCATATCTTTCTTTCAGATTGTTCCACAAAACTAGTGGGTCTTTGACAGTGAGATACTCGGACTTCAGGTCCTCGTGGAGGTGATGTCGGATGAAGATCATGGCCCTTGCGCGATCCTTCAGGGACGCACTATTACCATTTGTGATCGTTTTTCCGATTTCCATTGCATCGAGATGAATCTCTATATCAAGGATCCATGACAGATAATTTCTTCCTGAAATGTCAAGGGCAGCAAATTCCAATTTCGTATAGTTCGACATTGTCTATAAAAACAAGATATCATATTAGACAAGATATCATATTAGACAAATAATCATGAAATAACCTATATAGAAAAAAATCAAAGTATCCCCTTCCCCCTTTTTTTTCGACAAAAAGTACCCTGAAATAGTCAGTGACAGGGTGCAGAAATATGTGAGAGATTTCTGTTGAAGAAAAAAAATTTCATTTTTTTTTTTTTGTAGAAAAAAATCTAAACTCATTTTACTAGTTACAGAGGCTCATTGAATTCTACGTAGGCAAATTCATGCCTTTATAATGTTACACCTTTTTTTTTTCAGACAATGAAGGAAATGGCATATTGCCATGTGAATTGGCAGAGAGAAATAAAGGAGTATGGATATGCTCTTTGAATCAATTTCCAAACGAACATAATAAAAAGGCTACTGTTACAAGAATTCTACGCAATTTAGTAATTATAATTAGAGATACTAAATTCACTAACAAGATGCTATATATAAATAAACTTGTCAGTTTCTACTCAACCACTGGGGTTAGCTCAGTGGCCAAACTCGTGATTTCCCTTAGGGAGGTCGCGGGTTCGAGGCGGCGTGGTGGATTCAATATTTGAAAACCCATCCACCTTGTATTGTATTGACATAAGCTTATGTCAATACAATATCGTGCTGATAACGTGTTATGAAACCAAGCAGATAACAAGAGCTGAAAAGTAAACAAAGTGCTGGACACAAATATGTAGAAAAGTTAGTCTTCTGGACTACTCAAATATTATTCAGAGTGGTGTTTTTCTTTCTATCTTTTCTTTCTCTCTTTGCTCGTATCTCTTTCTTTCTGGCTGATAGCCTTATATAGCCAAAAGGCTATACGTACAACTAATGCAATAAATTCTATCTTCTATCTTCTATTCAATACTGTTACACTACCCAAGGTCATCCATCCATATCATTTATAACACTACTAGATTTTTAAAAGTATTTTTGGATTTGCTTCAATTGTTTTGGACTTAAAAAGGGATATGACCCAGACTCAAACAAAGCCCAAAAAAGCCCATTTTGGAAACTGGATTTTTGATCAAAAACTAGAATCTTATGACCGCAAACTGTAAGAAGTGGCCGCAAACTTTTTACTGTGGCAGCAAACTTATAAGATGTTGCCGCGCACTTGTATAAGCGTGGGTTCTCATGTCGTGAATCTCGTGATAATGCTCTATTGCTCTGTACTTCGCGATTTCACATTTCTCGCTTTCTACTGAATGAAAGCGTGGGTTCTCGCTTTCTGTACTTACGCGATTTCTCATTTCTCTCTCTCTGTGGATCACTGCACCGATGAGGCGCCAATCGGATTAGTTGGCCGACCTGTTCCGTCGTCGATTTAGAGCTCGAAAATCCCGACATAGGGTAATCTCTCTCTCTCTCTCTTAATCTGTACGACTGTACCTGTACGTATATATAACTATGTATTCCATGTGTATTCATCTGTGTATGTGCGGGAAGATTTCCGATCATGCCCCTATGCTTTATCTTGCATGCGCATGTACTTGCGTGTACAGCTTCACGAAATCAGCTTGAAATTGCTCCAAAGCTCTGTTTGTGACTGCTTGAATTTGATGAATTTTGTGTGGGTGTGGAATGGGTGAAATAACACGAGGACCTTTTCACTCATTGCCAATTGGTTTTGAGATGATATAAAATTTTCACATAGTATCAGTCAGAGCGGAGTCCATTCCATCCTACATTTGAAAAAAAAAAATTATAATCCACACCTCACTATGATAGACTAAGCAAAAAAAGGTTGCACGATGATAAGATCCAAAAAGTATCCACACGTGACAGACCTCAAATGTTGCTGCATGTGAGGGAGGATATTAAGTAATACAATCCCACATTGCTTGGGTATGGAATGTGTGATCACTTAATAATATGATGGACTTCTCCATTCATTGCCAATTGGTAATACAATCCCACATTGTTTGGGTATGGAATATGTGATCACTTAATAATATGAGCTACCTCTCCGCTCATTGCCAATTGGTTTTGAGATGGATATAAAGTTTCCACAAATCATTGCTATTGATCAATTAGGCAAAATCAATCAGTCACAAACTGAGATGTGATTGGAAAATTGAATTTAAACCTTTTTTTTCTGGGATTGTACAATGACAAAATCTAGTGAAGTTTTCCACACCCCCTTTTTTGATTAATTAGCATTTTCCATGTTAATAACTGGGGAGTGATTTCCATGTTAATAATTGAGATGTGATTGATCAATTAGCATTTTCCATGTTAATAACTGGGGAGTGATTTCCATGTTAATAATTGAGATGTGATTGATCAATTAGCATTTTCCATGTTAATAACTGGGGAGTGATTTCCACACCCCCTTTTTTGTCTTCTAGCGAAGTTTTTATGTGTAAAACTTTCACTAAAAGACAAAAAAGGGGTGTAGACAACAATTTGGGGGGTGTGAATATCAATTACCTAATAACTTAATACAAATACAAATTTGGAAGAGGTTATTTAATTCGATTTTGCTTGCCGTCCAATATGGAAGGGGTTGATAAATTTGACCAGTTCTTGTACATGGTTGAATTTATGCATGCAAAGCTAGTCAAAGTTCTTATCCATTTTGACGACCTGCTGAGATGTTAAGTCTATGTACTTGTATCATCTCGTTTATTGAAGGACTAATTCTTTAGTTTGGCTTTTGAAGATTTGAGCATTCGTTTATTGAAGGACTAATTCTTTAGTTTGGCTTTTGAAGATTTGAGCTTTCATCTCCTTGAGGCTGCACAGATTGCATACGCCCTTTTGTCTGCCAACCAAACATGGCTGCTGATTCTGAAGGTTCTTTTTCTCTTTTCTATATGCTCAATTAGCTCATTTCCTTGATCAGGAGCTTTTCTTTATCAGTTGTGGATTATGTTTTGCCTTCTGATCTTCGGATTCTATTCTCGATTTTTATTTTCATTCCTTTTCCTTTGTTGCTAACACAGGAACGAGTGTTGTGATTATGGGGGTCAGTGGCGCGGGTAAATCGTAAGTCTTTAATCTATCTGTTGCCTTTGTACAAGATGTGGTACTTAAAGGAGTGGTTTATGTTTGAGCCCTTGGACTTAATAATTTTGTAGTACTAATCTTGCAACCTTGGATAACATGGAAATAGAAAACCTAGGCTTCCAAAGAGCATCTGTCCCTCTTGCAATTAGCTCAGCTATTTCTTTCTGTTTAGATGGGGACAAAATGAGTTTAGAAAAGGAAAAAAGACCCGCATGAGGCTTCTTGAAGTGAAGCTGAAAATGAGCAGTTTCTGATGCAACAAGGAACTACTTTCACGCGAGAATCGCTGGATTTGATTTGGTCATGAAACTTGACAACACAACTCCAGGATGAGAATTGCTGGATTTGATTTGTTAAAAGACATATTATTGCTCCTCCTTGTGATCCTGTGCCTTCTCTACGGGGAAAGATCTAAGGCCAATAGCCATCTTTGTTCTAACCCCAAGGGGTTGTTGGCCTCGTGAGTCGTGACTTAGGTGGTTTGCACGTCTCGGGTTTGAAACCTCTCAAGTGCTATCAACTCCTTTGTGGCCGGTCCATACGGGACATTTGCTCCTGCATTGATTCCCCGGATTTTTTGTGGTGTGCCGTGCGTAAGCTGGTTCGAACACACGTGAGTTATAAAAAAATAGCCATCTTTGTTCTTTCAATTTCATATAAGATCAGAGTCTATATTGAATCCAAACTTCTATGGCCCACAAACTTATAGTATCGTGTATTCTGTATCACTTTTCTTCACTTTCCAATAGTCTTAGTTTCTGCTAATGAACTGCTGCATTGCACTTGTGGTTTGAAAGAACAATAGGTGAGATGCTGGCAAAAGCCATAAATTGCCACTTTCTTGATGCTGATGATTTCCACCCACAATCAAACAAAGGTAACCTATAAATTTTCGTCTAACAATTTTCCTTCGAAGTTTAAAATCTCTTTTTAGAACTACATCTCTCATTTTATTTTGTCTAATGGAACACAACAGAAAAGATGAAGAAAGGAATCCCATTATCAGAGGAAGACAGAATTCCATGGCTTAATTTGCTTCGAGATGCCTTGAGAGCTAGCTTAGTCAGTCGAAAAACCATGATTCTTGGATGTTCAGCGTTGCAGAAACATTACAGAGAAATTCTCAGATCCGCTGACCCCAATTATGAACCGGGGAGCTATTTATGTGTGGTGAAGTTTGTTTTGTTGGATGCTCGGGCTGAGGTGCTTGCTGACAGGCTTCAGAAAAGGGCAGAAGAAGGGAAGCATTTCATGCCTGTAAAACTGCTGCAATCTCAACTAGATTTGCTTCAGATTGATGAATCAGAAGGCATAGTCAAGGTTGATGCCACACTAAGCCCACTGGTCATTGTCAACACCATAAAAGCTCTAATTTTTTGACATCTATAATCATTGCTGAACGGGTGACTGAACTTATTATGACACGGAGATTACATGGGAACTGTTTTTGTTGAACTTATTTTTGTCCCAAGAATTAGATTATAACGTTATTGCGATTGTTTGAATGGATAAAATGTGTTACCACTTTTCGAAGTTTTGACGCTATCTTACATGAATTTATTAGGTCATATAAACAAGTGACTGAAATAAAACCTCACTAGTTGTTGCAACGGTCATTTAATTTTGGTTAATTAAACAGGTCATCGGATATGAATTTCACACTTTCTTCAATCCTATGGGTATTCACATTTCGCACATCTCACATCATACATCTCACATCAAACATCTACGTGGAACACATCATATTTTAGTAATAGGGAAACCTACCAGAGCCATCAATTTCTTCATTCCTATGGTTGGAAATTTTTTTTTTTTTTTTTTGAAATTGTGCTTTTTATAACATTATATCAAATATTTCTGAAATCTCATTAATAAGTCGGGCTCATTTTCACGAGAAAATTTTGGGTGCAAATAGGGTATGGGTGACGTGGTGCCCCTTCGGCACATCCAAGCCGTCCAAAAATGCATCGGACGGCTCGGATAAAAACACATTTTTTCTTTTCTTTTCTATTTTTTTAAAATTCGGATGACACTTTCAATCCGAACCGTTGGTTGCATTGTTTGGACCCCATACCCAAAATTTTCTCCATTTTCACACGGCCCAAAAACAAACAGAAGGGCTGAGCCCAAGGGACATCAAACCTGACTCAGGCCCAGACTCATGGGTTCGTTGAGAGATCCGGATCACGTGACTGTCAAAGCTTTCCAACGGCTACTTCACCAATTAGCCGTTGCCGCTTTCCATATTCTGGTCTTCACCAGCGAAGCAAACCCTCACAAAAAACCCTCACAAAAACCCTAGTTTCTATCAGTGTATATAAACCTGTCAAATCGTTCGTTGATTCTCACAAAACTCCTCTCTCTCTCTCTCTCTCTCTCTCTCACAGCTCGTTCCTCCTGCGCTGATCGATCATCAGAGCCGCAAGCGATTGATCTTTCGTTTTCAATCTCCATTTACAATTTCCCTTTTTTTTTTTTTTTTCTTTTGATTTGTTTCAATCTAACGACTAACAATTCGCCTTATAGTTTTGGTTCTCTAGTGTTTCTTTTGCAGGATTTTGTCTTCTTTTTTTCTCTCTCTCTCTCTCTCTCTCTCTCTCTCTCATTATGGATGCAGGATTCACTAACTCTTCGGCAGGGAAGACACGAACCCGATGCCCCCTTCAAGATCAGCATCTCCAAAGGAAAAATTCTAGAGAGAATGTAAGTATATCTGTTATACGTATATATCATGTTCATTCCTGTGTGTATCCAATTGATCAGTGTTTGTCATAGATTTGTGTTTTCTAATACTTTCGACATGAGTTGGTTCTAGGGTTTTGTGTAGTGTTTTGATTGCAATTGGATTTCTGAAACTAGGGTTTAATGGTCTTGTTTCTTCTTGATGCAAGTAAAATCTAGGGTTTTCGTATTTGGGTCTGTTCATATCATTAAATTTCTGAAACCATGCTTTTGTTAAGGAGTAGATTTATGCATCCACATTTTTATCTAACACAACTTTTGTAACTTTACCTGCCTTATTGTGAGTTGCTTTATTCTTATACTGAGTTGTGTCTTGCAGTTGGATAGATTTATACCGAACCGATCGGCCATGGATTTCGACTATGCACATTACATGCTGACGGAAGGGAGGAAAGGAAAGGAGAATCCAGCTGTGAGCTCACCATCCAGGGAGGCATACCAGAAGCAACTGGCGGAAACTTTCAACATGAATCGGACCCGGATCCTGGCCTTCAAGAACAAGCCCCCCACTCCAGTTGAGGCCATACCAAATGATTTCTCAGGTGTTCAACAGTCCAAACCCGCAAAGGCCCGTCGGTACATTCCCCAGGTGGGTGCAAGGATTAATTCTATGATGGGAGTTGGACTAAGATTGAGCATCTAATTGTTAGACAATGATGGAATTTGGACTAAATAAATTGTAGTTATTTGTAGTCAACAGTTTGTGAATTCTGAAGAATTGCCTTATGTTTTCCATTTTTCACTTGTATTAAGTAATTTTCCTTTGATCGTGCAGACTTCTGAAAGAACATTAGATGCTCCTGACCTCTTGGACGATTACTACTTGAACTTATTAGATTGGGGCAGTAGCAATGTTCTTGCAATTGCTCTTGGAAGCACAGTATACCTATGGGATGCTGCTGATGGTGCAACCTCAGAACTTGTCACCGTCGATGACGAAAATGGCCCTGTGACCAGCGTCAAATGGGCTCCTGATGGAAAACATATTGCCATTGGCTTGAACAACTCTGATGTCCAGCTTTGGGATTCTACATCTAATAAACAGGTACGCTACATACGTTTGTATGTCTTATGGTCCCCTTTTCCATGGTGTTTATCTCTTGCTTAATGGATTTGTTCATTGCTGAATCAAATGATTGTTTCTGCAGCTAAGAAACTTGAGAGGCTGCCACCAGTCACGAGTAGGGTCCATGGACTGGAACAATCACATTTTGACAACTGGAGGAATGGACGGTCAGATTGTCAACAATGATGTGAGAATCCGATCGCATATCGTTGAGACCTACAGTGGACACCACCAAGAAGTCTGTGGACTAAAATGGTCAGCCTCCGGTCAGCAGTTAGCTAGCGGGGGAAATGATAACCTTCTCCACATATGGGACAGGTCTACTGCTTCTTCTAATTCACCCACCCAGTGGCTCCACAGGCTAGAAGACCACACAGCTGCTGTAAAAGCTCTAGCTTGGTGTCCTTTCCAAGGCAACTTGTTGGCATCTGGTGGAGGTGGAGGCGACCGGTGCATAAAGTTTTGGAACACCCACACTGGCGCGTGCTTGAACTCGGTTGACACTGGCTCACAGGTGTGTTCTCTCCTGTGGAACAAGAACGAGCGTGAGTTGCTCAGCTCTCATGGCTTTACTCAGAACCAGCTCACTCTTTGGAAGTACCCATCTATGGTGAAAATAGCAGAGCTTACTGGGCACACATCCAGAGTTCTTTTCATGGCTCAGGTGCATTTTTTATTTCGAAATTAAGATGTTGTTATGTTTCTTGTGTTGCAAAAGTGTTGTCCTGATTTGTTTTGTTGTGTTTTTTGATTCAGAGCCCAGATGGATGTACGGTAGCATCTGCTGCAGGGGATGAAACTCTCAGGTTTTGGAATGTTTTTGGAACTCCTGAAGTAGCGAAACCTGCACCAAAGGCAAACCCGGAGCCGTTTCCTCACTTGAACCGCATTCGATGAGTGAGATAGAAAACGTTCGTGTTCGGATGTGTCGAAGCATATAGATAGACAAATGTTCTCCCAAGGTCGGGACAGTTGTGTTGCATTGTGGCGAAAGCGAATACTTATATACTTTTAGGTACATATATACTTTTGCTCAGGCAGTGACTGAAGTTGTTAGTAATTTTTCTTCTCTGATCTACATTGTCTAGAATCTTGTTCCTCAGAGTTGAGGGCAGGTGACTACATTGTATGGTTCTTGGAGTGAAATAGGGAAGGAAACATGAAATCAAGAAGCGAAACGCGGAAAATAAGAGTTAGATTGGTTGGAGGTTGATGTGAGAGAGCAATTGTAGATACAAGTATAGAGCAAGCAATTGTAGATTCAAATACAGAGGGGTATATAGGCACTTCCTTGTACACAAGTATAGATACAAATACAGTAGTCACTCATTGTGACAAAACCAGTAAAAAGTTTTTTTCTTTGTTTAACTTTCTCCCAGTGCATGATATTGATACCACTGTTCTTTGTGTTTTGCTTACAGCTCTAATACCATATTATTTCTTTCCGTTTGTGTATTTAATTGCACTTAGAAAAACTGAATTTCATTGTGGGATGTCAGTTTAGTATCTAAATCGAATTTCAAAATCTACTCTCCATTTCATACTTTAAAAACTTTGCAACAATGTAACTGCAAATGCCCGATGGAACAGACTTAACCAAACAACCCCAATTATCACTTTTTCTTTTTCAATCACAGTATCCAATCGTACATAAATCAAATCAAGCCAGCTCGTCAATACAAGAGTTAGGAATCTTTTTGTGTGAAATGAACTTATTGTAAACTTAATTTACAGGATCTAGAACACATGTTTTTATCACTGTTAAAAACATACTGCGGAAAAATTACATATAGATGAGATTTACCATCCTCCATGCCAATAAACTAGGTGGTAATTCAGCCCTTAACTAAAAGAGCAAGCTCCTTAGAAAAGAGATTTCTCTACCCTGACCCTTAATTTTAATATCCTTGACCAACTTGCTTAGATAGGGTGAGTCTGGAATTTTTCAATGTAATGAGTGGGTAGAGGACGTCTCCCTTATATAGCATAAGTCTCCCCTTCCCATCAAAACGGTGCGGAGTGGTGGATGATATGGACAATACTCATCCACGACAACATTCCTCCACCCACATGCATAATCATGTTTTCATGCATTATTAGTTTACATCATGTATTATGGGTCACAGAGAATATTAGTTTATCAACTCATATCAATTATCATGGGTACAATGAGAGAATATTTCTATCATGACTCACATTTCAATTATCATTTGGGTGTGTTTCAAAATCTAAAATGGGAATAACCAACTATTTTTCTTCAAATGACTCCATTCAAAACTCAAAACTCAAAAATGGTGTAAAAGTGAGTGTGTAACTATGGAGACTAAGCATGAGACTGGAGTCAATCAAAATTCAAACTAAGTTACCATGGCCCAAACCATATGGAAACTAATTAAAATCAAAATTCAAAGCACCATGGCCAAACCATATAACATCACTTGGAGAGAGAGAGAGAGAGAGAGAGAGCAGAATTCTAACTGAACAATATTCATCAGCCAAGTTTTGGCAACCAAGGCGTATTCAAACTTGGCCACCCAGTAGCACATCATACAACAATGACATCTCACCTAATTTTAATGGATTATCAATAGCATACTTTAAGAGGCATTTTTGCTTTACGTACAGTCTTTTGTTGCTGCTGCAAAAGCAAGTATGAGAAGGAACTTCCCCAACCCCCATTCTAAACAAAACCCTTCGCATCAAGGAGTTATCTATGAGAGCCTTGAGCACCGAAGACAGGGTAATCAAGTAAATTGCCGCCTCATGTATGTATCTTCATGCACAAAAACTGGAGCTTGAGTGTCCAGAGGAGGGAATTGTGGTTGTGCCATTGCTATGCCGCTCTGATTAGAAGCAGTGGCAGTCCCACCCCACGAACCATTCCTGATTTTTGTTGAATCCAGGACGAGATAATAGACAATTCCAAGAGCCAAACTTGTAAGGGACAAGACAGCGGCTCCAGCAAAGACTCCGGGCTGCAAAACAGGCAGCAAAACAGAGCACTCATCAAAGTTCAGGTTATCTACCTCGTCTTGTTGATTGAGTAGAGCACCATTTATTATCATAAGGGATGCAATGACAAATGTGATCCTGCACGCAATGTAAGACGGGATTAGCATGTGTCTAATTTAACAAAATCACCGAAGCAAAAAAGGAAGGTACAAGCTAGTGAAAGAAACAAAATTTATAATGTCAAAAACGAAAATAAAACAAAAGCAGCATGGATAAACAATGCTCTTCCATGGTTAATCCAAGTCTTCGTACCATTATTGGTGCATGAATGCTCCTGTTTGGACATTGAGTCCATAGTGATGACTCAAGAAATGAAGGCAATATGGACAGTCCAAAGTACTATAAATACTTAAACAATATTCCAATTATAAAGTAACACCTGATGCGGAAAATGTCAACACCTGCAATACGAACTGTAACCATGTTAACACCTTAAAAGTAACTAGATATTTCGTGCCTGATGCGGAAAATGTCAACACCTGCAATATGAACTGTAACCATGTTAACACCTTAAAAGTAACTAGATATTTCGTGCCTAATGCGGAAAATGTTCGTATTAGGTAGATATTTGGTTTCAACTTTCAAGTACAAGCTCAGAATTACCATGAGACAATGAAGCAGATCACCCCCATATTATCGAACAAGAGTTTGATCGACAAGAACATCGTTGTCTGCAACAAATACGCACAGTTGTGACAGTAATGATTGTTTGAGCAATCAAAAGAACCACTGCTGCAGCAAATCCAAGACCCACAGCTGGACTGCTGGGGGATACACAACCATCAGGTGTCGGGCGAATCTGAGAAGCCTGCGAAAGAAAGGGAAATTTTAAAAAGACAAATAGAAGGTGAAACAATTGATCATTGGTTTGACCATACAGAGACCAAAGGGCTCTGTGGGGGTAATAATAATACAAATAGAGTTACTCCGCAGAAGTCTATGAAAGAGTTACAACTCTTGGGACGATAACCCATAATGATTCAAGAATTGTTGAATTCCAAAACTCAAAAGTGGGGTGTAAAACTTACATAGATAGTGGAAATACTAGTAAATAAGCAACAGAAGAGAGTATGAGATTAGATACTCTTTCTTCGACTCTTCTCATGCCTTGTGTCATTCCACCCCTACCGCAAAACACACACACACACACACACACACACACACACATCACACACAGATATGTGAACCCCAGCTCCAGGAAATGGGGTCATCCGTTGGTTTATTTTAGTTGGTGTAGCCAATGACAGTGTTATCGGAGTTAAAAGTTTCTATCTTAAAGTCGTAATTGGTTGAGTCAATAAATCCATCAGTTGACCTGCTAATTACAAGAAGGGGAGACCAAGGCAACGTAATCCACCCAATAAAGAAAGTGCATCAAAGCCTTAGTTCCACGTGCTCCAAAAGGCGCTCATGTAATTACAAGAAGTAAACACAATATCGGTCATGTGTTGAGAACGGGGATTGAACTTCACTTGTTTGACTACTCATGCTGCAGGCCCAGCTCCTGTTCCGCGGCAACTGACTTTTTGCAGGAGCATCACATAACAATTATGGCCATGTTCGGTTAACAGTTTTGGGCCTGTTTTGGTCCTGTTTTGGTTTGCTTACATCATCATTTCCCTCATTTCTCTCTCTATCGCTCTCCACTTATTACACCTGCTTACATCATCAAAACTAAACAAAACAAAACAAAACTTATTAACCAAACAAGGCCTATATGATTGCGTGTCATCACTACCTAGCGTGTGTGCATGTGGCCTTATAATCAGATTTCTGTCATTTTAGATCCAACAGGAATGAAATGTAAGAAATCAAAGCAAATGAAGTACTTGATCAATACAGTAAAAATGCTTATAGCCCCAGGTACACCTTTGTAACTCCAAATCCGCGGATTCGTAACAGTCTCCCCTGTGATACTCCAATCACCCCATGAATTTGTTATTCCTAAACGGGTCATGAAAGGTATAATGATCAAACCTTGGATCAAGAACAGGGTTAGAGGAATAAAAAAACTGCTAATTCATACAGAGCCATTGAACCAGACCAACCAGAAACCAGAACTGTATGCATTATATGGATAGAAAGCAACCGACAGGGATCAATGGATCATTCAATACAACAGTATGAATAGGATACCAAGGCAAACGCATGGAAATTTGCATTGGAAAGAGACTAACAAGTGACGTCTCATTCAATTAGCGTTTACCACTCAAATTACCAAACTGATAACATTCTTTGCACTTGGAAATGGACTCAAGCGGCTCTTGTGCTTCTATTGACTAATACTCCTACAAATCACAAGAAATACTAGAGTAACTAGACACTAATTCAATTGCATTCGACAAGCCCATTATAAATTCCAAATTCAACTAAATCAGTGAACACAAGGTGAAGGTAATTGATCATACTGCCAGAGGGAAGGGGAAGTCAGAGACTCGAATCATACGCATAAAACGCCATGTAAATCCAATGGAAACATGTTAAGACCAATTTCGCCGTAATGATCACTTGAAGTAATCCTCACAAACCTAAATTTTCTAAATCCAGACCTGTATGCTGACCAATTACCGTTTCTTCAACGCATAAATTTACCAGAATAATTTTCTTCAGCAATATAATCTCCTCCGTTATACATCTGTTTGCATGCGTTAATTTTTTCAAATCCCTCAACAAAAATTCCCAATCAAACAACATGGAGTCAAATGACACCTCCTTTCCTCACAACAAATTACTGTTCGGAAAACATTCACAGGTACACAAAAGTCATCTCCGTCTTTTTCAATTTCTATGTAGTACACTGTGATGATCCGTCCGGCTGGCCTGCTAACTTTTAGCCTCACGTGGCTCAAAAAATTAACATCAAGTAAGTGGGTATTACCTTGCATGCCAATTCCTATTTTTATGGGCAACCGATGTGGGACTGTCGCATACACTCTATTTCTCCCCACATATATGCGTTTACACATACATACAGATAGATATATTGTGTAGAAATTAAAAGGGCAATTATTGATATTACCGTTGTCTTCGTCCCCTCCGCTGCAAAACTCAAAACAGCAGACAAAAGCCCGAGAAACCCCACTACTGAGCAAACCAATTTCGCTTTCCTCTCCATTCTTCTTCTTCTTCTTCTTCTTCTTCTTCTTCTTCTCGTCAACAGAGAGCTGAGCTCAGGGATTCAAAAGAAAAAAAAAATGGGATTCTGATTTTCATTTTCTGTTTCAGATATTTGCTTCATCAGTTCAAAACTGCCCTGATTGGACCTCGAGAAGAAAGAAAAATAAGGAAATTTTCAAACATTCCCTCTCCTTTGTTTGTGTGAGAGGAAAAAGGAGAGGAAATTACCACATGTACTCGGAGGTGTCTGGGTTACTTATTTTCAATTTTTTTATATTTTATTTTTTAGATTATGGTAAAAAAGTATTTTAAATTTCTTAGAGTATCGGGAGAAATGTAGCTAATGTATTTTATAACAGGAGTTGTGCTAGGGAGATCATATATTTTGCAACAAGAATTGTGTTTAAGAGATATGCGTAAAATATATATTCCGTAAGTCTTTTTGTTAACCAAAATAAAAACGTAAAAAATGAGAACAAAAAGCTTTTCCCATCTTACTTTTGACTTCTCTTCTATAATGTCAAAAAATCAAAACACATTCTTACATAATACAGCCTCGTGTTATTCCCACTATTTTCTTCTTCATTATTTTTCTTTCATTTCCTTTCACTTTCCACAAGTTCCAAAATGGATCCGGCTCCTCTCCAGTAAAGGGAGAGGAGCTTCCCGTCTAGTCCCTCTGTTTGGGTCCATACTGGGCCCACATCAATGATCCGAATCATACATTACGTAGATCCTGTTGAGGACATTGAACATACAAAAATTCGTGTTGATTAGATTGCGTGTGATAACTAATCGAATCACATTAATCTTGAAAAAAAGTACTAGACACACTGGATAAAAATACCCTTTTTTCCCTTTTTTCAAAATAAATATTTTTGGATCGGGAATCAAACGGTATTTGATTGACACAAATTTTTGCATGATTAAAATGCTTGATGGAATTTATGTATTGTACGATTCGGATCATTGATGTGAGACCGGTATGGCCCTGAAAAAGTAGGGACTAAGCTCCTTTTCCATTTATGGAGAGGAGCCAAATGCTTCAAAAAGGGTGGGTTTTTTCTCAGTTGGATATCCAAATACATCGAGATATCTAACCGGAGAATTTGTTTCTCTCCGGTTGTAAATCCAACTGAATCATTTTTTTAACATTTTTAGATTGTATAAGTCTCTGGCAATCAAATACAGTATCAAATTCAATTTTAAAAAAAATGAATGAGAGTAGATCCATAGTTCAATAATTATTTTCCGGGAAAGGCTACGTATTCCTATAAAAGTTACAAAGTTACGAATCAATTACCTCTTATTAATAAAAGTCATGATTTTTTTTTATTTATAAAAATTACGAAACATTAAAAAATGTGACGATTGCTAATGACGTGACACAATATGGATCATACAATAGGTGCAAATGGTACACATATTTAATGAGTGTGTATTATAGACATTCCTTATCATCCACATTGTGGACAAAAACGTTACTCCTATTTCAGTCTCATGACGAGTGTGGATGCCAAATTTATGACTTTGTTTTTGTATTGAGGATATTCCTTGAGATTTAGTTTAGAAGATGATGACTTTGATCGTATTCCGTTGAATGTTGACTTTCTAAATGCATACTCTCTTTCATCATTATTATTTTAGCGTAAATATGTTTTTATTTATTTTCACCTCCCACAAGGAGATATATGAACTTTTGTCCGAACCAATAGCCAAATCATTCAAATTCAAGACCATAAATTTCTCGTATCAATGCATAAGGACGTGCGCTTCACGTCCTATCAAGTATTGATTACCTGATAAATGATTTAAAAATTTAGCATAATCTAACGATTGAAGCAAATTGTGGAAATAGAAATTGAAGGGCTGAAATGAAAAAATTAATCAATTAGAAGTCAAACTCCAAAAAAATTGAACAAATATGAAAGGAGAATAATTTATATGCGCAACTCACATAGAGGAAGCAACCTACATAGTAGTACCTAACAAATCACGGTTGACAAGTCTAGGGTTGCAAACGAGCCGAATCGAGCCGAGCTCTAGAATATTAGGTTTGTTCATTAAGTCTTTAAACGAACCTGAGATGTGCTCGAGCTCAATGAAAATTTAATGAACCGAGCTTGAGCTAAACTTGCTAAGTTTGAATCGAACTCGAACTTGTTCACAAGCCTTAATGAGTAAAAAATATTAGACATTTATACTCTCATACAGGTCTAGAACTTCAAATAAAAATTTCATTTCCGACATGAATAAGTTTATGTATGTAAAATTATAAAAATGTATTAAAATTTAAGTTTATAATACTTTTGAAAGTTTATACATGTACAAATTATAAAGGGAAAAATTCAAAAAAAAAAAACCCTGTGCTTTGATGCCAATGTCTTATCGCCCCCCAAACTTTCAAAATTATCAATTGCACTCCGGAACTATTATTCCGTTATCAATTACACTCCTACCGTCTCAATCTGTTACTTTGCTAACGGAAGACACTGAGGTGGACACTAACGGAGGGATACTTTGATAGCAATGTCTCATTGCCCCCCCAAACTTTCAAAAATTATCAATTCAACTCTTGAACTATTGTTCTGTTATCAATTACACTCCTACTGTCTGAATCTGTTACTTTGCTAACGGGAGACGCTGAGGTGGACACTATTTGCCGTTAACTCCGTTACACTGATGTTAACTTGTGACATGGCTCGAATTGGAGAGAAATATGGATGAGGCATGGCACTTTTGGAGGTAAAATCTCAAATCCTTAAATTGCTTCCCTCTTGTCCTATGCAACCTTAGTAAAACAGAGCACTACTTCTCCATTTTCTCCATCTCTTCCCTCCATCAGACTAGGTATGATCGACGACGTCGTTTGAGTCGGCGTTGAGCTCAGAGACCATCTGGACCCACCGGATAGATCGGACAGGCAGGGACGAAGCTAGGATTTTCACTACACAGGGGCGAACATGTATTCGAGACAGGGGCGAACCTATAAAATTCATAGGAAATTTTGTTTTTTCTATATAATACTAGACCTTTTTTTTCCCCTGTGACAACCCCTACTGGCCCCTCCCCAGCTCCATCCCTGCGGACGAGTTGTAGTTAAGGAAGAACGAACAAAATAATAATGTTCCTTTCTTTATAATTGATTTTCTAAAATAAATGACAACTAACGGATGGTGACATTGTTTTTAAAATTATTTTAGGAAATGCATTGTTACTTGGAAAGTGATACCAATGTGCCACACATCAGAAAAGTCTCTTTCGAAAAACTACCCTTTAATATTTTATCCCTCTGTTAGCGTCCACCTCAGCGTCTCCCGTTAGCAAAGAAACAGATTGAGACAGTAGGAGTGTAATTGATAATGGAACAATAGTTCAGGATTTCAATTGATAATTTTTGAAAGTTTGGGGGGCGATGAGACATTGATGTCAAAGTATTCCTCCGTTAATGTCCACCACAGTGTCTTCCGTTAGCAAAGTAACAGATTGAGACGGTAAAAGTGTAATTGATAACAGAATAATAGTTCAGGAGTGCAATTGATAATTTTGAAAGTTTGGGGGGCGATGAGACATTGACATCAAAGTACAGGGGTGTTTTTAAAATTTTCTCAATTATAAAATTTTCAGGTTCGCGAGTTAATGAACAGACTTAACCTTTTTAAATTAATTAAGGAGTTAATATTTTATTCGTTCAGTATAAGGTGATATTGCGTGAATTCTTCAGTCTGTCTCGGCAAATAACAGCTGCAATTATCTGCACCCAAAACTCACTTAAAATGGTGTTACTATGGAGACTAAGCATGTGACTGGAGTAAATCAAAATTCAAAGCACCATGGCCCTAACCATATAACATCACTTGGCTGCACGCGCGCAGAGAGAGAGAGAGAGAGAGAGAGAAGAATTCTAACTGAACTAGATTCTTCAGTCTGGTTTTGGCAACAAAGGCGTATTCAAACTTGGCCACCCAGTAGCGCATAATACAACAAAAACATCTCACCAAATTTGAATGGATTATCACCAGCATAGACAGTTTTGCTTTACGTATAGTCTTTTGATCTGGCAAACCTATTCGGGCCGGGAGACATTTTGTTGGTGCTGACAAACAAAGCAAAAGCAAGTATGAGAAGGAACTTCCCCCACCACCATTCTATAAAAAAAACCCTTCGCATTAAGAAGTTTTCTATGAAAGCCTCGAGCACCGAAGACAGGGTACTCAAGTAAATTGCCGCCTCATGTATGTATCTTCATGCACAAAAACTGGAGCTTCAGTGTCCAGAGGAGGGACTTGTGGTTGTGCCATTGCTATGCCGCTTTGATTAGAAGCAGCAGGAGTCCCACCCCACGAACCATTCCTGATTTTTGTTGAATCCATGGAGAGATAATAGACAATTCCAAGAGCCAAACTTGTAAGGGACAAGACAGCGGCTCCAGCAAAGACTCCGGGCTGCACAACAGGCAGCAAAACAGAGCACTCATCAAAGTTCAGGTTATCTATCTCGTCTTGTTGATTGAGTAGAGCACCAGTTATTATCATAAGGGATGCAATGACAAATGTGATCCTGCACGCAATGTAAGACGGGATTAGCATGTGTCTAATTTAACAAAATCACCAAAGCAAAAAAAGAAGGTACAAGCTAGTGAAAGAAACAAAATTTATAATCTCAAAAACGAAAATAAAACAACAGCAGCATGGATAAACAATGCTCTTCCATGGTTAATCCAAGTCTTCGTACCATTATTGGTGCATGAATGCTCTTGTTTGGACATCATCATTCAGTCCATAGTGATGACTCAAGAAATGACGGCAATACAGACAGTTCAAAGTACTATAAATACTTAAACAATATTCCAATTAGAAAGTAACACCTGATGCAGAAAATGTTAAACACCTGCAATACGAACGGTAAGCATGTTAACACCTTAAAAGTAACTAGATATTTCGTGCCTGATGCGGAAAATGTTCCTATTAGGTAGACATTTGGTTTCAACTTTCAAGTACAAGCTCAGAATTACCATGAGACAACGAAGCAGATCACCGCCAATATCAAACAAGACTTTGATCGATAAGAACATCCTTGTCTGCAACAAATACGCACAGTTGTGACAGTAATGATTGTTTGAGCAATCAAAAGAACCACTGCTGCAGCAAATCCAAGACCCACAGCTGGACTGCTGGGGGATACACAACCAGACCCATCAGATGTCAGGTGAATCTGAGAAGCCTGCGAAAGAAAGGGAAATTTTAAGAAGACAAATAGAAGGTGAAAAAACTGATCAATGGTTTGACCATACAGAGACCAAAGGGCTCTGTGGGGGTAATGATAATATCATAATACAAATAGGAGTTACTCCGCAGAAGTATATGCAAGAGTTACACCTCTTGGGACGATAACCCATAAGGCCATAATGATTCAAGAACTGTTGAATTCCAAAACTCAAAAGTGGGGTGTAAAACTTACATAGATAAACTCAAAAGTGGGGTGTAAAACTTACATAGATAGTGGAAATACTAGTAAATAAGCAACAGAAGAGAGT